>JAMQGT020012063.1:75000-110000 GCA_024447675.2 Pterophyllum scalare | reverse complement strand
CTAAAGAGACTTGTATGTGCGATTGGTCGACCACAATGATAGTACTCTTCTATTTCTGTTTGTTCAACAGGTGTTTGATAAGCTACTCGCACTGTTTCGTTTATGGGAAGTTGTTGTTGCACAGGGAAACCAAACATTGCCGTTTCCAAGTTAAACTTGAAAAGTAAACTGTAACCTCGAGTTATTGTCTCAGCTGAAGTCACATGCTGTGTGTGTGTGTGTGTGTGTGTGTGTGTGTGTGTCAGCGTGTCAGCCCCACCTTTGTGTAAACAGGCTGCTGCTGCTCAGAGGGTTGGGGGGGAGAGAAGTGAAGATGGAGGGAGGAATAAAAAAAATTCAGAACAATGTTGTTCCTGGTCATAGCTGCAGCCGCATGCTGCTCCTGTCAGTAACAGACAGGCGGGAGCTGTAAACGCCGTGTCACCGGAACCCGTCTGATTCATCTTTGGAACAAGCTTATCGTTTGTCCTTCTGTCGGACTGTCACTGTGACACTTCTGTTCTCACTCTGACACACTCACTCACACTTGTGCTCTTTCACTCCCAGGCCCATATGCAGTCTGGTATAGTGCCATCTCACCACCCGGCACCCACTCATCCCCCGATGATGCTGATGGCTACCCAGGGCCCTCCAGCAGGTCCACAGCCACCTATGCCTCAGACTGCCCTTAACCCCATCCCTGTTTCCTCAACCACACATTTCTCCTACCTGGCACATCCACAAGGTATTTGTATTTTTATTCATTTATTTATTTTCAAACAGGCTGTGTGTGTTCTCCTCCTCTAATGTTCTTTTACATTACTAGCTCTTTACACTTTTGAGCACATTTAGTTACGTGATTAACCCTTTGTGGCAATGGTTGAAGTATTTTGATAAACCACAGGACACAAATTGTAGCTACAGCTGTTTCTGTCAGCTAAAACTTATGACTTGTAAGTGGTGTTCATACTGTGTTGTGCAGTGTGAGCATTGACTGTTGAGACAAAAATTCATTACCAGACATACAAAGCAGTAGATTTAAAAGTTGTGACTGTTGTAACACGCTGGTGTCCCACACAGCAGTATAAGTTCTTCATCACCGGCTCCTTCATCTGATTCAGTTAAAAATGATCCTAAATATGTGTGTTGGGCAGGAGGTGGATGCCGCTGACACACTCCTGCAGACATAGCTGCAGTCGCTGATTGGAAGTTTTTAACATGTTGCCCAACCTTATGGCAAAAAATGTCAAATCGGTAAAAGAAACACTTTTCCGTCTTGTCTCTAGAAGTAGCTCTGAGCTAACAGTCTGATTTGTTGGACTGGTGAGCGCAGGTGTCTTGGTGACTTCTATCGGATTCTGTGTTTAAAATACAGGTGCTGGTCATAAAATTAGAATATTACGAAAAAGTTGATTTATTTCAGTGATTCCATTCAAAAAGTGAAACTTGTATATTATATTCATTCATTACACACAGACTGATATATTTCAAATGTTTGTTTTAATTTTGATGATTATAACTGACAACTAATGAAAAGCCCAAATTCAGTATCTCAAAAAATTAGAATATTAAGACCAATACAAAAAAGGATTTTTAGAAATGTTGTCCAACTGAAAAGTATGAAGATGAAAAGTATGAGCATGTACAGCACTCAGTACTTAGTTGGGGCTCCTTTTGCCTGGATTACTGCAGCAATGCGGCGTGGCATGGAGTCCATCAGTCTGTGGCACTGCTCAGGTGTTATGAGAGCCCAGGTTGCTCTGATCGTGGCCTGAGGGTCTGGCGTATCGCATCTTCCTCTTCACATCTTCCCCATAGATTCTGTATGGGGTTAAGGTCAGGTGAGTTTGCTGGCCAATTAAGAACAGAGATACCATGGTCCTTAAAGGAGGTACTGGGAGCTTTGGCACTGTGTGCAGGTGCCAAGTCCTGTTGGAAAATGAAATCTGCATCTCCATAAAGTTGGTCAGCAGCAGGAAGCATGAAGTGCTCTAAAACTTCCTGGTAGATGGCTGCGTTGACCTTGGACCTCAGAAAACACAGTGGACCAACACCAGCAGATGACATGGCACCCCAAACCATCACTGACTGTGGAAACTTTACACTGGACCTCAAGCAACGTGGATTCTGTGCCTCTCCTCTCTTCCTCCAGACTCTGGGACCTTGATTTCCAAAGGAAATGCAAAACTGACTTTGATCAGAGAACATAACTTTGGAGCACTCAGCAGCAGTCCAGTCCTTTTTGTCTTTCCAGGCGAGACGCTTCTGATGCCGTCTCTTGTTCAAGAGTGGCTTGACACGAGGACTGCGACAGCTGAAACCCATGTCTGCATACGTCTGTGCGTGGTGGTTCTTGAAGCACTGACTCCAGCTGCAGTCCACTCTTTGTGAGTCTCCCCCACATTTTTGAATGGGTTTTGTTCCACAATCCTCTCCAGGGTGCGGTTATCCCTATTGCTTGGACACTTTTTTCTACCACATCTTTTCCTTCCCTTCGCCTCTCTATTAATGTGCTTGGACACAGAGCTCTGTGAACAGCCAGCCTCTTTAGCAATGACCTTTTGTGTCTTGCCCTCCTTGTGCAAGGTGTCAAAGGTCATCTTTTGGACAACTGTCAAGTCAGCAGTCTTCCCCATGATTGTGTAGCCTACAGAACTAGACTGAGAGACCATTTAAAGGCCTTTGCAGGTGTTTGGAGTTAATTAGCTGATTGGAGTGTGGCACCAGGTGTCTTCAATATTGAACCTTTTCACAATATTCTAATTTTCTGAGATACTGAATTTGGGGTTTTCATTAGTTGTCAGTTATAATCATCAAAATTAAAAGAAATAAACATTTGAAATATATCAGTCTGTGTGTAATGAATGAATATAATATACAAGTTTCACTTTTTGAATGGAAATACTGAAATAAATGATATTCTAATTTTATGACTAGCAGCTGTAGATGCCTGCTCTATTCGGTATGCACAGTAAGAGCCGTGCAAATGGAGTGAAATTGTTATTTTCAGGCACTGTTTCAGTAACAAAATAATTATTTGGGTGTAATTTAAAATGTAGTAGTATTTTTGTAAAGCTGTGTAATGTGTGTCAAATCCTTAATTTTTCTCTCATCCCTGCAGTGCAACCTCATCATCAGCAGCAGCTGTAGATGGAGGCCATCAGCGAGCTGAGGGACCCGCTCTGCGCCACGCTTCTCAACCAGAGCCTTCATAACCAGGCGATGAAGAGAATGAGAGCCCCTCCCTCTCCTCTTTCCTCATCCTCACCAGACATGCTTCACATCAGCTTCTCTTCTTTCCTTCCCCCTCCCTCTCCCTCCCTGACCAGGCAATAAGAGAATGTTAACAGGTTGATGCAGTGACATGTTTTAACGAGCTAGAGTTTTAACAGACAAGACCGCTCCTGTTCTGGCCCTGTGTATGTATACACACACACACACACACACACACACACACACACACACATCACTCTCTTTCAGTGTCCCAAATTGCAACTTAAGTCAGCTTGCCAAGTAAGATGTGAAAGAGAGTGAACAATCAGCGAGTGTGAAGAAGAAAATTCAACTGGAACTCGTATTTTGTCTGCACCTTGTTATGGAAAAAAAAAAAATCTTCCAACCTTTAGACAGTATTAATCCTACTGTTTATTGCTGCTGCTATGTGCTGCGTTTGTTTCCAGACTACACGTTTCTAACCAAACTAAAAACTAAACATGACAAGAAACTTTCTGTGAAATAAACTCGTGTTGGCAGCCGAGAGGACAGGAGAAAATGTTATTTATGAAATTATAACGGCTGAGGTGATCAGATCCCACTTCTCACCTGACCCTTATGTAACTTTTAAGTTAAAACTTTTACTTTGTAGATAATATAAATAATTTAAAAAACGAGCAAAAAAAAAAATAAAAAAAATAAAAAAAAGTTTTAAAAACTGAACGGCTTCCTGTGGTTGAATTATGTTGTTGGTGTCATTACTGTAAACGTGCACTCTGTGGATGCATCACTTTTCTAGTTTACCTCTGAGCATTCAGTCTTAAGATCTCTAACGGGAGAGTAAATGACACATATAGTTTATATATAGACATTATTTTTTACAAAGCTTCATGTTTTTTACATGTTCCTGTAGAAAGTTAGTGTTGTGCAAAAGTCTTGAGCCGCCCCTAATTTCTTTAGTTATAGGAAAATGGGGAAATAGTTGCAGTGATTTACTGAAATGTGCAAACATGCATGGAAATACAAGAACAGTTTGTACAATTCTAATGAGTTTAAGATTTGATATTTGGTATTGACCGCCTTTATTCTTGAACACAGCCTAAACTCAGTGGCTAAACTCTTTGTCATTTCTTGAAGTAGTCTTCAAGAGTAGATCTCCAGGCTTCCTGAGGGAAATTCAAAGCTCTTGTTTGCATGTTGCCTGCTTTTTCTTCTGTTCTGTCGAGATGGTCCCGCACTGCTTCAGTAATCTTGGAAATGTTTTCTTAAGTGGCGAGTTTGAGAATCACATTTTATAATTTTGCAAATGGGAGTCTGGTGCAGTAGAACAAGTAATCCTTTTGTTTCAGTCACATCTCTTCACCTCGATGGACCCCTTATGTTCCTCGTTGGTTCCCCGATTCTTAGCTTGTGGCCCCCAAAAATCCTGCTGTTTATGGCGGCTCTGAATGCCCCCTGAACAGTATAAACAGTATGTAAGGGTTAAGAACAAAGAGGCTGGACCACAGAGGGTCTCAGGATGAATAGATGTGAGTACAGGTAGATGTAAACACTGCGACGTGTTGCATGCCACGGCAACTAAATGTCCTCCAAAAGAGACCTGCTAGAACACTCATATTCACTGCTCCTGCTTATTTCAAATACAGTTACACTGGTTCCTTACATGTTTATTACTTTGCACAGCTTGCTTGTGAGAAAAGACCCCACAACATACTCAAAACCACCAGTTTTTTTTTTTTTGGTTGGGTTTATTTAAAAAAGGGTCAAATATACAGTTGATAATATATTTAATATAATTTAGATGCTTCTATCTGAAAGGGATGCGCAAACAATGACAGAATTTCAAAGCTGTTGTTTTTGTTGGCTGTCGAGGGGATGATGAGTTAAACTGGAATGTTTACAGTGCTGAGTTTTAAAAAACAAAACAGGATGAACAGTATTGAGAACACATTACATTCATCAACTGGACATTAAAAAAAAAAAGGATTTTGGAGGGGGAGGAGCTAAAGGTGTTTCTGGAGCAGATTTTGAAGAATTAAGACACCTGAGGTACGCGGGGATCTTCTCTAGCATTAACTCGATTCCTGCAAATAGCCATAAAGCAACAGAAATATGTGGTAGCCCTATTTATTTTTCCTAACAAAGCATCTTTTCCCAGGCTCTTAGGCAGCCACCGACTATTTTTACTTCAATCCACGAGCAGGCGGAGAACGGAAGTCATCCCTCCCAAGCTTCTGATCGCTCCCTAGCCACAAACATGAACAGGTGTGAAGCACGGGGCATCTCTCAGATATTGCACAACACAATCACACCCTGAGCTTTGGAAAAAGGGGAAAGGCAACAGCAGCTTTCTGGCAAAAGGCACAGTCATTCTCCCTTAAAGAGAACTCGGCAAAGAGAGGTGACTGGAATATTAAATTAAAAAACAAAATTGAAGAAAAAAAATTATATATAGTTACTGTTACCGTTGCTTTCATTTAGCAGAAATAAAACGGGTGATGAGGGATTTGTTTAGACTTGAGCAACAAAGAAGGCAGGAAGACCAACCGTACTTTTGCCAAAAACATTCTTGTTTTTGTTCCCCTTGATAGATGTCAGTCTTGATCATGATGATTACATTAAAAAAGAACTACACAACCATTGTAAAAATATTCCTTTGGTAGAAAAAGCTGTTATGAGAGGAGTAACCACAACAATTTCCCCGTGGTCATGGTTAGGAGGGAATCGACTTGTATTTATCCATTTTTCTTTTTCTCTAATAAAAAAAACATTTAAAAAAAAAAAACTCCCAGCAAACTACAATGATTAAGAGGACAGAGTAACAAACAGAATCATGTCTAAACCATATATTAAGCACAGATTTACTGCAGGTAAACCTAAAATCATCAGCTAAAGTTAGTGTTAAAGCAAGGTTAGGAGACAGACAAGTCTTAGAACACAATTTCCCAAGAAATCCCGCTGCAAACGGCAGTGAAGCTTCAATTACTAAAATTTTTTTTAAAAAAATTACAGAAAACATGACATTTCATGTTTGACGCGTGACAAAAGTTTGTGATGTATTCTGTGTTCACGTGTGGCCGCGTGCTCTCCTCTCGACAGAAACACCAGAAAGTGGGGGGGTAAAAATCAGCTCTTTAGATGCCCTTTGAGGGACCTCAAGGCGTGGTGGGATGAGACGAACCACCGCAAACAAAGTGGCCCCCTGGATAGAAATGAGCTGCGATCACTGCCAAAGGCTTCGTTCTTAGAACATCTGATAATAAATGTAGTTACGTCAGCTCACGGCAATAAAATCTGATGCCTGGCAGTTTAAACTGGTGGATTAAACCTTATAAAAAGCTATGGTGATTAACTCACGAGGCACCTTACATTACTGATTAAATCCAGTTCAAGTGCACAGAAACACAAAGCTGGAGGACAGAGGAGCAACATCTGATCGCTGGTGTCTAACGTCTCGCACGCACGTTTGCGACACTTTCAAAGCCCCGCTGATTGAAACCAAACCTTCACGATTAAAACATACAAGTTCTATTACATATAACATATAGTGTAAAAAAACATTAACTTCACAGCCCTTCCTTGGTTTTTAGGCACTGTGGTGAATTTATACAAAAAAAATACTAAGAAAAAGAATTAATGCTGAGTGTAAAAAGTACAGCGGGGACATGATGCTGCTCCCCCAGATCAAGATTTGCCTGAAGTTGTAATAAAAAGAAAAGAAAGGAAAGCGTGTGCTAATATTAACTGAGTCACCTCAGTTTTTCAGGAGCTGCATCACGCCGCTTTGTACTTCAAGGGTTTAATGCTAACAACCCAAAACAATTTGAAAAAGGTTTGGTTGAGGCTCCACACGACTTGAAGGCTAAAATCAACTAGACTGTTTTTAAATGCCCGAATTTGATTCAATTCCCACTTTGTTTTGGTGTGTACATAGAAAGTTGCCCCCTGTTGTGCTCTTTGGAGTCTTCTTTTGTTACTGCTGCTTACGGTGGCTCTACAAGCTGATAAATAACGGGGTGTACTTAGTTTTTCTGCATGGCGACCTGTGACAACGGAGAAAAGTTTATTTTATCACTCTAATTTCTTTGATTTTGTGGCAGAAACGATTTCTGAGGTGCCGTGTTGGGTTTTTTTTTTTTAAACCTGAAGTCAGTCATACTCAACTTGCTTTGCCCCAGTGCCACTTTCAAAAAAAATGATTCATCTATGAGCCAGTTAATAAACTTTGATATTTATCAGATAAACTGAATCAACAGTAATAATTCACCTTCCTGTGAAATTATTTTTTAAAAGACCTGACTTATTAACTACAATAACTGGGACCGACACGATGTGACAGGTAAGCAACATCTTTTATGGCATTCAACAGACGCCGCTGCATTTTAGTTGCAGCTGCTTCGGGTACATTTAGAAAGTTTAACGTCATATATTAAACAAGCTCCACCCCTTTAATTTAGTGAATCCAGCTGACGCTCAACGTGACCCTGATTTGGCCTGTAAGTTCAGTATTACCGCCTTAGGCGATTAAACTTCAACACGACACCACAAAAACCCCGATGGACTGATGGGACTACACTTGTGCTCATAAACCACAACGCTCACCTCCAGACACACAACTTGAACTTGGATTTAGGTAAAAACAGCGCTGATAAAAAGCTGCTTCTGAATCATTTCCGTACTTCTCTCTAAGTTTGAAGGAGTGGAAGCGGTGTTCAATCCATTTCTAGCAAAAATATAAGAAAAGTTTACCCTTTTTTCTTTTTTTTAAAATCATCATTTTTTTCTACAAAAGAATCTGTGCAAAGAAAAAATACACATTGTTTCCAAAGTGCACTAAAGGTACACTTAAATATATAATAAGCCACAAGTGGAAGAATATCTAATGTAATAGCACTCTAAAGTGAGTGCTCTTTGTCTGTGTATGTGTGAAGAGAGAGAGAGAGAGAGAGAAAAAAAAAAGACAGATGGGAGTTTTGCTCCACACTGGGAATTTCGTGTGGCGAGTAAATGTCTTTTAAATATTTTAAATTAACCAATTTTGCAGGGAGTGCCTTCCCATCAGTTCAGGTTAAGTGCCAAAGAAATGAAAACAAGTGTACCTCTATAAAAATGGCCAGAATAGAAATATAGAAAACTATTTTTTGCTCGGGCTTTAGGTCATCTAGTCATTTGACTCTCCCACTCTCACAGAGAACAACAATAATCAGCACTGTTATAAAGCTCTGAAAATACATTCACTGTGGACACTCTGGGTGGAGGATGTGAGGGGCTGACACTGGTAAACACATATACACACAGCGAGTGTGTGTGTTTTGACATACACAGTGGCATGCATTCATCAGACAGAGACTTCTTCACTCAAGTTCATGAGTCTGCTGTAATCAGGTTATGTAGCTGTGGGAGGGAGCAGCAAGCTGCATCTGAATGATCGTTTCTCTGTGTATGTGTGTGTGAGAGACAAGTGTGTGCGAGCGTGTCAGCTTCACAGGTGTCTGCTGTGGTTCGGAGGTGACTGACTCAGAGGGGTCAGAGCAACATGTACTGGTTGTCTATTGCCCGCTTGCGACCCCGGTCAGGTTCGAGCTCATAGTCTGAGTCCCGCTGAGGGATGATGGGAGCGTGGGTGTTGGGGTGGCGGAGCAGGTTCCTCCGACCCACCGACTCGCTCCGACGCAGTGGAGGGGGGGCTGTCACGGTGGGCTCAGGGACCAGGCTGGTGCGGGTAAAAGAGTGAATTCCAGACTGATTAAAGGAGCTGGGAGTAGAAATGCTGGTGCTGGTGGTACTGTTGGTGGAGCAGGAGGAAGGGAGCTGACTGGAGCTGCGAGCCAGGTGGCAGTGAGCCAAGCTGGGCTCAGAGCTCCAGCGATGGAGGGAGAACGGGACAAGGAGAGCGCCTGAGAGCTGACCTGAGGGAAACAAGAGGAAATAAATCAGAGTTGTGGTAATTACAAACACAGACAGGCTTCAAAAAAGATGCGAGAGTGTTGATTTTAAAGAAATGATAAACACATTTATTCAGTATTCATGCATGCACTGATATGCTGAGCTCCTAGGAACTTCAGTCCAAGATGGTGGAGTAGGACCAACAGACCACTGGAGAAGCTACTGACCGCTGCTCCATTATTTACTGTCACAAACTACATACATAAAAGTAAGCGTGGGTGTGCACCACATTACTAATTCAGTGGTAAATATTGTTAGTACACATAATTATTTGAATGGGGTCTGAATGTAAGAGTCTCACCCTGTGAAGGTGGAGTGGAGCCCGCCACTACGAAGCTGGACAGAGTGACAGCTCCGGCGGCTCCACACTCCAGTGGGATAGGGAAGAGTCGGAAATGACTGAGCATGTCCATAACAGAGGGGAAGCGCAGGTGCTGCACCCTGCACTGACCCCATTCTGTCAAAGAGAGGCGCAGGTGCTGCAGGGAGGGAGAAAAAACCCATTGAGGAAACAGACATTGGCTGCCTAATTCTCTTCCTAACCACAGCGATCAGTTTTTACACTTGTTTATCAATGCTTGTGTAATGCTTCCTTCTATAAACTGCTACCACTGCTGTCAGGAAACCATGTCTGCACAATTTTGATGTTTACAGATTTAAAAAAAAGATGAAAGAGAATCCTCAACTGCCAGCACGACTGTATTAAGACAGTGATCTGTACCTTTGCTTTCCCCTGGTAGTTAAACGTGAGGACGTAGTCGCCCCTGCGTGTCTCACTCTGTCGGACCAGAAACACCCCGTGTCCCTCTGGCCCGGAGCTCTGAACCAGGTGGGCCGCCTTGACGCGAGAGATGGGTCCGTGGAACCAGGGGTAGGAGAAAAGGAAGTGATCCGTCTTCTGGACTACCTGCTCTGGTAGGGTGAAGGGGGCAGGACCTGTAAGGATGAACAGAGGAAGGATATTTTTGTTTCTGTCTGATTCAAGCAATACACCCACGTGTGAACAAGCAGGATAAAACAAAAGCTTTGTGACCTATAAACTCAATAGTTTCGAAATGGCAAACACAGTTACACCCTGATTATCAGAGGTAGCGTCCCCTCATCCCAGTACTCACTCTGACTCTGACTCTCTGGCTCTGTGCTCGCTCTGTGATTGGCTGGAGCAGAACTGTCAGCTGGGGAAGGGAGGGGCTCCAGATCCACGCTGACTGACCTGAGAGACCAGATTCGGATTACACATGCTTTATTATTTACAACAAATGTATGTTATTCTCACTGTGGAGTGCGCTTGGGATTTTTTTCACCACATTACAGCCACATATAAGTTTGACCACTGTTCCATTACGTGGACATCAGTTTTTTGCCTTCTGTTTTGTGATGAAAAGCGGTTTAAGATGCTTTATGCGTAGTTGTACAGATATCTTGTGAGGACCAGGGTCAGGGTTACCTGTAGCTTTTCATGTTTGTCTGCAAATACACGTCAACTACTAAACAGCTGCAGTAAAACTTGAAGAAGTGCAATGCAATCCAGAAATGGTGAAGGTTCACCTTCACAGTAAAAGATATGCCTCGGTGCTGCAGCCAACAGCTTTCAAAAGGCGCCGCTTTTACTTTGAAGGCAACCCTTCTCCAGTTTGCGTTGCATCTTTCGCATATTCACCAAAGCCCGCAGAGCAGCTGGACGGTGTTTGTAGACAAGTCGGTCACTTCCACTCAAAATACAACTGCAGCAATATGCTAGCAACCAATGCAATCAGAGGAGGTTTTTGCCAACTCGTTGGGGAACACATGTTTTTTCCTAGCGACACATGGCTGCCAAGGGGTCATGACTGGAACTTTAGCATTCGTTTTCCCAGCGACTCCCTCTCAACCGAGGACAGCCAAATGTTTGCGGACCAGACTCTAAGCCTCTGTGACTGGGGCCTTATTCACTTAAACCTACAACGTCACCATGACTGTCCAAAATGGTGGAGAAGTTAATATCACGTGATTAGCAGTCATGTGACTGAAAAACCTCAATACGTACTGCAATATGCAGTCTCACGGTGGATTGGAAAACTGTTTCGTCTGCATGCACTTATCTGACTTAAATCCCATGTGCCAGTTATAAGAGGTATATTTGATATGTTTAGTACGTGCACCCAGCCACAGCTTGCTCCACCATCTGTCAACATTGTTTGGCAGACACTACAATATCGTCAATATTGACAGATACAGTATCTGTCAATTTGTGCACTGCACAAATCTAAATGACTCATTTAAGTACAATATAGTTTACTACAATGCAATTACACGACTGTATTTATGAGAGAAACCTTGTGTGTATGTGTATATATATATATATATATATTTACATTTGTACTTATAGTAGAATAGATGCACAGTATTAAAAACTGAAAGCTTTTTTTTTTTTTTAAATGAGGCCTAATATTTTTGATAGAGGGCCAAACTTTGCTCACAGACTTCTATTTGCTTACCACCAGGCTGAGGGATGCAATGACACTAAAGGGAGTCCTCACAAAGATAAACGCACAAGCGAGTGTGTCTTAGTGAGGTGAGTCTACTGAACACGGAGGAAGCACCAGGCCGAAGGCAAACAAAGGGAAGTGAGTCCAGTTGAGATCTGAACTTACATTTCTTCTGTTTCACGGCTCTCTCTTTCTCACACTCACACTCTCACCACACACACACACACACACACACACACGGTATATTTGTGCACTTAGATGAGAACGGGAAGGTTAAAGAGGGAAGTTGGAGTAAAATCCTGCTTAAATGCTGACTTGAGTTTGCAGAGTAATGAATAACAGGAAGACTCTTTACTTCTCACTGTGTGTGTGTGTGTTCTTGTTCTTCTTTGTGACAATCATTTTGCTCTGAATAAGTATAGACATCATTTCACTCAGTCAGCAAAGCTTCAGAGATTAGAGTTTAGCCCTCAGCATGCCTGAAAACATGCTACACTTACCACATCTGGCCACATCTGAAGGAAAATATGAGTTTATATCCCTCGCGCTGCCTCCCTAATGTCTCTCCAAGAGTTCTGTGCCTTTTGAGCTCCTCCGTAGTCTCAGCACGATGAATCACACAAATAATGCTGCACACTTTTGGACAACAAGCCTTTTCCACAGTAGACCTTCTGAGCTGTACTGGCAGGAAAAGCATGGATGCTGTTCACAGCATTCAGAATGACTCTGCTGCATATGAGTGACAGTAAGCTTTACGTTTTTTATTTTTAATGCAACGTTGCAGCGAAAGATGAGCCTGGTTCAGATAAAATAAAACACAAATAAACAAACCTTGCTTTGTCTTATTGAAACAACCCCCAGCTCTGCTGCGCTGGAGGTTTACAGAGCTCCATTCAAATAATGCAACATGCAGGCCAGCTGCTAGTCTAAACAAAGCCCTGATTAATCTAACATGTACTTTGTTTAAGGCATCCTGAGGACTCTGAGGTTTGTAGTCAGATATGGAGACTTTTCTACTGTAATTTATTACAATTTAACAGTATTTTTCTAAGTTCAGTGGTTTTTTGTTTTTTTTTTTGTCTGTGTGCCTTTCCAGTTATATGCAGAAATGAGAAAGGCCCTGAGATTCTCTGAGTCTCAGACCTCCCCCACACTTCCTTTCAGAAACGCACGCTGACACATACAAATACACACATACTGTCTTTATTATGAGAAACAGAAAACGTGCATTGCTAATTTTTATTCCAGGATTGGGTATTCCTATGAGTACAGCTTACACTGATTATTGCTTAACATAATAAGCTTCAAGAGTGTGACCTACTCTGCTTATTTTTCCCCATTCTTTGCAATTTAAACCTCTCGTTTTCCCTGCGGTGACATGTATCCTTTAGCCTTTACAGAGCTCTTTAGCACGTATGACCCTTCAGTCTGATCTGTTTAATCTGAACAATCAAAGGTGGTTTGATGAACAGTGTTATTATTTTCATTTTAATTCTCATACTGATAATAACAATAAGTCGTTTCTGTCCAAAGTAGAGGTGACAGGAAATGAAGGCAGGGGGAGCAGAAACCATGATGGGATGTTGTGATCACATTAAAGATGATAATAACTGGGCCTCCAGGACCTACAGTTCGTTTACTCCGGTCCGAAATGGCTGAAGGCGTTTAACTTAAACTTGCAACATGCACCTGCACCTGCAGTTGGGTCAAATCGAGGTCGGATCAAGTTTACACCGTAAACTAACTGTCTTGGAGTTCGTCTGGAACCGGACTGTTTTGGTCCACACCCGAGTGCAATTACGCTCTGCACATCTGCACAAACGAGCTGCACCAAGGGGGAGAACAAACCAGAGTTCAATTCAAAACGACTAAACATCGCTGGTGTGAAAACACCCTTAAAGCTGTCTCCTACTTTAACCCAGTTCACTGTAAGAACTTATGTCTATTGCAGCTATTCTTCTCTACACGTGATCCATTACCTCTCCAGGGTGTAGCGCAAACACTAAGTTGACTTAAAGTAACTGTTGACTCATCAGTTAAGAAGAATATTTCATTTGAACAAAGTTGAAACCTGCTCCAAGCTCTTACAATAAACAACTGCACAGACAAACTTACACAAGAGCAAATGCAAACTGTGAAGAACAGATAAATATACGCGCACACACACACACGCACAAACACATACCCGCTTGTCTGCATATGCACATACATCAACAGCTATTCTCACCTTCTTTTACAAGCATACCTCAGGACGAGTAAACATCCAGCACACCCACAGACACTACAAACAGCCAAGTGTTAAATATTTCCTCTCGGTATGTGAACTTCTTGGCTGATACTCGTGTTTAGAATAACAATTTTGGCAGGTAAGTTGTTTTTCCTTTTTGCATACTTTGTTCATGTTGTTATGTAGTCCTCCTTTTGTTCCAATAGAAACAAAGAAATCTTCATTATCTAAAAACATTTTTTTAAGTTCAGCTTTTCCTCGCAATATCTTTGAACATTTAAGCAGTGAAATCAATGAGATGCAACAGCCACTGACATTAAAAAAAAAAAGCCACTTTAATTGCCAGTATACTAATATCAGTCAACAAAGCAGAGATTGGCCAATATTCGTATGCCAGTGCGTCCCCAATTTCCACTCAGAAGTGAAAGTACAGCAAGGAAGTACCATTAGCAAGCATGCACATAAACTACTAAAAATAAATGGGCTTGTTCTGCAGTACATGGCTAACGTGAGCAATGCATTTTTATCTGTTACATACTTTATTAAACCCCTGATTATGTGAGCAGCGCTTTACTGTTGTAGCCGGTCTACAGAGCATTTCTGCTTACATACAAAGTCATCCACACTTCCCCCCCATTCTGAGCCAAGACAAACCCTTTATAGACATACAGTTTGGGATAGCATCGTGATTCTAACAATGATAGCTGAGCGAGGGGAAAGGGGAAGCAGTTATGCTTCACAAATTTGTACACATTTATTCCTTTGATCTTTGAATTCTGTGTGAAATATTGCCAAGTTTTTCTTCTTCGTGCCCCAACCAGTTATTCAAATGAAACCACGTTAGATGGGAAATACGACTGCCCTACTAGATACTGCACACTGTTCAATACAACTACATTTACACAACACGATATGACGACAAACGTCATCTTCAGGCACCTTTTAAAATGTGTTGGTTGCGGTGGCAGGACACAATCTTTAGTTTAAAAGCTGAATGTTCTCTGCCTCTGGGTTGCGTCACAGTTGAGTGGCACTGAAACTTGAAAGCCGCTCACCCAGCAGTCAGCGAGTATTTGCAGACAAGTCAGCGTCTTCCATGCAAACAGACGACCACGACGGCCTGCGACCGACCAAAGCAATCACAAGGAGGTTTCTGGTGCAGCACCATAAACTTCTTTGTGACTGATTCCGTGTAGCGACAGCCATCACCACCTGGTCTGGTAATACACATTTTTCCCCAGTGACTGCAGGTTGCAAACCAGTCTCTAGGCCCTTGTGATCGAAGCTTTAACAGTACAGAGCTTGACCGAATGTACTTTCAGTTTCTGTTGCGATTTAGTTTTCGTCTCGTAATACAAAAATAATTCAGCTGCTTCAATCTTCAGTTAATTTTCACCACCAGCGACAATGAACGGGTCAAAAATAAGACATGTGTTAGGCTGCTGCTTTGTGTTTACACATCACTCACCTGCTGCTGATGCATTCTTTTAGCTCGGTGGTCCAGGAGCTGACCTGCTGCTCGTTGTCTGTCTCAAATATCAGGCTACCTCGATTAACCTGCAGAGACAAAGATACTTTTAAAACACAAAAATGTACATGATGCTAATGCATGAAATGGCCTGGACCTCTGTCCTGAGAGTGCTTAGTACTGCCATTCCCATTTATTTCTGTACCCTTTTCCAATGACAAAACCCACGTCCATTACAACAGAATTAAAATAGGAAAGGACTGCACGCCACAATAAAGCACTGCATAACCACCACAAGTTAAATGCACAATTAAATACGTAAAGAAGAAAAACGAGCTCATAACAAGATGTTCTGTCAAATTTCAAAAGGTTTACCGTTAAAAAAGTCAAATAGCCTGAGGGGGTGTACTGGTTTTCATGTGCTCAGATTTAAGAGTCTGCACCTTCTACAGGAAGGCATTTCTTTAGTGAGGAGAGATACTATGAATATCAAGAGCCTCTGGGTGAAGCAGAACTTTTGAAATGAAAAACAAAGGCATGAGGGCTTTTTGTTAAATGTACTAAAAAGAAAAAAAGGAGCAGCCCAAGTTAAAGCTTTCCACCCCTGATGCGTAAAACCGCTATCAAACACTCGCTCCTGCGGTTGTGAAAACTTTGTAGTGTGCTTTTTTCACTGTGAACAAAGACTGTAATTTTCTACTGTACACAAACGTGCACAGTAAACAAACAAGATGTCATTACAACAGTGGCGAAGATAAAAAATATTCACACCAAAAGGCTGAAGGGCAGCAACAGTGCCACAACACTGTTTGCCAGAGTCGTTTTATGTTTGACGGATTTTCGGCTCCGGCTTGAAACAGGAGACTTTCTGCCGGAATATCATTTCAGTTTAAACCAGCAGAGTCTAAATGAGCTCCACTTTGTGGGTTTTGAAATGACACTGTTTATCCTGTTCTGGCTGAACGGTGAAGATCTGAGCGGTGTGAACATAAACAACTCAGTGGTCAAGTCCCAAACGACAATTTTTGGAAAGAGAGTTTACAACATCTCAGAGGAAGCGTCATTTTTCCGTTTAGCTGAAATCCCGCACAAACCTTTAAAACAAATGTGTTAAAGTTGTCAGGCATCTCCAGCCGGTTGCAGCGCCGGACTTCTTGGATATCTGAGCAGTGAGTCGTCAGCTTGGGACTGTGGGCCTGAAACACACAATGAGCGCATGATTAGTGTGCGACAGATGAGAATAATTCCTTTAATGAACAAATAAGAGGCACAGAAACAGAAAGGCCATTACAATAATATGTAGCATGTCGAACAAGAGCATCAACCCTCCTGATAATCATTACCTTCTTTTTAACAGATAACGATTTTAAAACTGGTTAACCACTTGTAACCCATAAAAAAGGGAACCTTTTTTTATAGAAACGTGGGCAGTTTAAAATCTAATTTTTTGACATTAGTAAAATAAGACCATAAAAAGAAAAGACCCATCATTTTTTAAACCTGAAGCTAGAAAACTTAAAACATCTGCTTTAACTTAGCTCAAAGTGTGCAGTGGTCAAACTTTCATGGTCTGTGTAGATTTGCTACTCATCTGTTTTCTTGCACTAAGAAATCGGAGTCTGTTCCATGCAGGAAATTGCCCAAAAAAAAAGAGGATTTCATGCAACACTGTGTACTGCTCAGCTCAATCTGGCTCCCAGGGGTAACATTTAATAAAGCTGCCAAGTAAGGACCTGTGACTTACAGGACTACAAGCTGTGGTCACCTTGCTGGGCTGTGCACTGAGGCCTCCCATTTCTTTTTTCTATTTTGGTTAGAGGCAGTTTGCACTTGTGCGATCACCTCTGTAGCTTTATTTTAAGATTGACGAATTAAACTAAAAATACCACAGATATACACAAATGAGCATGATGTAAGCTCCTGCGGCAGGGCTCGAAGGCCGGCTGTGTTTGAAGAAACCTAAATGAGACACGAGTGGCTTTCTGGTGTCTGTCCGACCTGAGGCATGCGGCGTGAACCCGTGACACTGCGAGTTTGTTCGCCACCAACAAAACCAGCAGTGATCCAAGTTTTAATAAATTAAACAGTACATACAAGACACTCAGAAAGTAAGCGTGCTTATGGAGATATTTTCTACTACTCAAAATCCCATCCCAGTCAGGTGAACCTGACGCCAGCTGGACAGAAGGATGATGATGTGTCTTACACGCGAAGGACATTTAAAGCAAAAATACTGCTCTCAGATGACTGCACACAGCTGTTGCAGACTTGTGACACACCACTTTTTACCTGGCGCAGTTTACACTGGACCTCATTTTAGTTTCTATTTTTCAAAGCAGATCCATACAGACGCATTTTGCATTAAAGAGCCTCCGAACCCTCACATGCAAACGAGTGCTAACATAGCCAACGGCATAAACATACACACACACACACACACACACACGGACGAATGACTCAGCCAGCCATGTGTAAAGAGCCTGCGGCATGTCTGGGTCAGAAGTCACTGCTGAAATGAATGCCGAGTGATAACTGAGAGAAACACGTGTGGACAAGGGCATCAGCAGATATAATGAAAAGTTTAAAAACTAGAGCGTGCCATATGTGCCAGCTGCGTACAGGAATTTTGATGTTTGACAGCTAAAAATGTCAAATGCTGTCAAACCATGACATTTAGCATTCAGGTGTCAGGAAGAGGTAAAAAGCTCCCATCTTTTGTTTCTGTTACTGCACGTATAGAACAGACTGTGAGAGAGGTCGTGTGCAAATCATTTTAAAAATAAAAAGGTTTGAGTTGGTATCTTCACATTAATCAGAAATCAGAGATAGAGAAATGCTTTTTGAAGGTGAAAGTAATCACAAGCTGTAATAACTCATCTGACATTATTTTCTTGATTTCTTGAAACAATCTGTCAGTAAATAAAACAGAAAACTGCAACAAAAAGAAAAAAATGCAGGTCATAAGCTCCCTTTAGTCCGAGCTCATCTGTCACATCCTGTTGTGTTTGACTAACATTTCAAATTCAATTTGCAACTCTGTTCAAAGGAAAAGCAGCAACTTCTTACATATGAGGAGCTGGAATCATAAAATCCCTGACTTCTTGACCATTTAACTGAATAATTATTTCATCATTAAACTGTTTCAGCTCTACAGAAAAACCAAAAATGCTGGGTGTGCAAACAGTCTGGGCAAACAGTCACATAAAGATCTGTTTTCCCCACAGACAAACTTAATCTCGTGTGATCACATGATTAGAAGAAAGCCTGACACTTCAATCCGAGGCTTCAGGCACAACTCGCCAATCTTAAACTCTACACACAGACTGTGCATATTGGATCTGCAGGCGAGGGACAGGATTTCTGGTACTATCCAAGTTATATTGTGGCGTGACGATGCAGTGAGCGCTCTCGCCTCACAGCAAGAAGGCTCCTGTTTTGAACCCCAGCTGGGGCCTCTCTGTGTGGAGTTCACATGTCCTCCTTGAAAAGTGCTAGATAAACGCCAGTGCATTTCCATTTCCATACTGAACCATCATATTTAAGCAAGCTTTGGTCGCATGGAGGTAAACGGTCCATGTGGAGAGCAACCTATCACTTTGCTGAAATGTAATCTCGAAACCACCGACTACGGTCCGACATCGATTTAGCTTATAATTAGCTTTATCAAATTAATCTGCATTCACTGAAGAGTGCCATAAATGTGTCACAACCAATTGCACTCTGGCATAATTCTTGCTGTTAGTATTTCTTCATGTGATCTGCTCAATTCCTGTGAAAAGCACATCGTCCGCCATATGAAGAGCATCAGATTGTCCACTTCTGTGTGAAATTTTAAACAGTATTTAAGAATACAGGATTTAATACATTTATAACGTGGATTTGTTAACATTTAAGCTACCAGTAACTATTGTGACTTGCACAAGCCTCCAAAACAAGTGGAGTGGAGGCTAACTAGATCAAACCCCTGTGGGACAGACACATGCAAGAGAGCAGAACAGAAATTTAAAAAAAAATAGAAGGGGGGAGCAGTGTGCAGAAGCAGCAAAAGGAAACAGACGAGACAGTAAAAGACAGCAAGAGGGAGGGATGGAGGGCAAAAGAAAGAGCGGGGAGGACGAATTCCACTGCTTTGTGCGCTGTATGAGTTTGAGCGTATGTGACAGTGCATGAGCCCGAGGAATGCCTATGTTAATCCTACGCACGGGCAAAAAAAAAAAAACAGGACAGGAGCACACTCATCAAAAGAATAGATTCACCTTTCTCCCTCACAACCCTTAACGCTATGAGCTTCAACCACAGCGTCTAATATTATCACTAAAAAGCACAGTGACGCAGACAGGTCAAGGATGTGACTCATTTAGAGAGACCTGAGTCAGTGCAAGAGGAACTGACTAAAAGGGAGCTCGCACCAAATCGTTGCCACAGCTGCAAGTCAGTGTTGTTCGCAGAAATTTACATCTGATTCTGGGGTTACAAGTTTCAGGTTTTCTAATAATTTCCCCTGTAGAAAGATTGAGATAAGCTGAGGAAAATTACATAAATATAGAGTCTAAAAGGAAACGCAAGAATCACATAGAAAGAAAAAAAAAAGAATACTAAAAAAAAATAATCATAGTTTGGTAACAGACTGAGAGTTTTTTTTTTTAAACAAATTGATTATTAATTTAGAAACAAGGGGGGATAAAACTGCACTGAATGGTCCTGATTTTCTTTGGCCACTTGGGGGCAGTGAACACAAGTTGTAAACATCACCTTATAGGTTGACATATTGAACTTGCTACCAAACAGCTGCTTACCGACACATCCGGCAGCTACAGAGCAACATCATGGCTCATTTGGCGTCTTGCTGAATTAAATATTTATTCTCTATTAGCTCTGCTTTTGGTCTCTACCAACTCCTGAGGGTTTTAGTTGCTAAACAGTGCACTGTGTGGACCGGTGAATCACTAACTGTCCTGGTAAGCACAGAGGTGTGGGTTTGTAGAGCTTACCTCAATAATCAACCACAACAGCAAAAGTTTCAGCCTAGGAAGCCAAGCAGTGAGCTGAAACTTATTGTTAACCTCAGAGGATTCAGTGGATGATTATTTGTAAGTTTGCAACTACATGTGACCCCTCTGATACCCCTTGGGTTAGAGGGGTTGAAATCTGATCTATTGGCCACATTTCTGTTTGTTTTTCTGTATGACTCAACCTATCTTTGTAAAACATCTTCAGTGATGCATGATGTATGCAGAAACAGCGACACACGATGAATCAGTGGCTCGTAGATAGGTCCATCAAAGAAAAAATTAAATAATTGCTAATCATCTTGTCAGCTTCCTTCTACTTAAGATCATACAAAAAGAGAATATATCTGGGTTACGGACTACAGTCTGAGTATGAAGAGAGAAGAGGAACATTTTGCAGTGTTTTCTGTTATTTAACACAGGATGCATTAAATCAAGAAAACAATGGTTGCAGCCTAAATACAAACGCAAGTAATGGTATCAGCCACTCTCACTGTGTGCGCCTGTGTTAGTCAACATTCAAGCAGAGAGCGACTCATTGAGAAGAATTTATTGTGTGAATATGAATGAGCGCCTGACTAGGAGCATCTTTGAGGAACCATGTGTGACTGTGGAGGGACGGGGGTGGGGATTCAGCAGATGTGTGATTGGTTGAGCAACAACACAACAGGCCTGAATTCTGTGAATCAACTACATCGAGGGAGCAAGTTCAAGCTCACAGCACATTTCCTATTACTGCAAACTGTAGCCTGTAATGCTCCCTAGAGAGAACACACACACACACGCACACACACACACACACACAGAGCAGCCTTTGCCGTTTTTCTTCTTTCATTTTTCATTCTGGATACACCTCCAACAGAACATGTGAGTAATGTGGGAAAACAGTCAGAGCATTTATGAACTGTGTGAGCATTAATGTTTTAAAGTTTTCAAAGAAGTGCATCTCTCTTTTATTGCTGCTCACCCCTGGTGACCCTCTAATAGATTCATAGGAAAGAACACAGCAGTCTTCTTCGTGTCATAAACTGCATGTAAAAGGCAACCGGAGCCACGGATGCTAAGAGGAAGAGCCGCAACAATGCATTCTTTCTTACGTCCTGCAGGGGCAGCAATTCTTCTGGTCAAAAAAAGAAGTCCAGTAAATAATTTCCTGATGAATTTAAGGTTTCAAACTCTAATACTTTGTAACTTATGAAGCCCAGTGTCAAGAACGACGATGAGCAGGTTATGCTTTAGGACCTAGCTTGTGACTTCAAAAACAGGACTTTGTAAATGGTTAGATGTTACTGTGGCTATGTCCATCTTTTATATACAGTCTATGCTGTTAAGCGGCTGTTGACATTAGTTGTTGGAAAAGCAAACAAACAGCCATTAGGAGAAGTAACCTGCCCACAAAGATGCACAATGACCTTGAAGTAACACAAACTGACTTTTCACTGTTCCTTTTTAAACAAAACAATCCTGTTTTTGTGTCTAAACTGCAAGACCCAGAGGTGAACCCTAGTTTTTAAAATCAAGTTTTTGGGGGTCTTTGGGTGTAGTTATTTCCAGACAGGTGCTGTCTAGTACAACTTAGTCTAGACCAGTGGTTCCCAAAGTCAAGAGTGCTGCGGCCCCCTTTAAAACCAGAAAACACAAGGTGTTGGCTATAAATTGTTAATTCCAGTCACATGTAAAGTGCTAATGCCAATATGTGACCCATTTGTGACTGGGACACAAACTTCAATACAAGAGCAGCAAATTTAGGTTAGAGTAATGAGTAATGTCACAAACTAACCACGTCCTATTACCAGTTTTAATTCACTTTTTATATAAATAAATACATGTATATGAATATGATATTAGCTGTTATTACTGCGGGCCCCCTGTAGCACTTTAATGGCCCACCAGGGGGCCGCTGCCCACACTTTGGGAACCACTGGTCTAGACATAAACATACAAAGTTGTGCCATTAGCAGTTTAAAAAATGTTCCTGTAAACAAAGCTCCAACGCACACATGGAACAACGTGCTGTCTTAGGCACACAGAAAGCACAGAAGAGAGAAAATAAAGCAGGATTAAAACAAAACAGCACACTCGCACTTTGTGTGAAGACAAAACTCTATCTAATGCAGTTTGGAGAGCGCTGCTACACGATAAAATGCAAACCTGTTGGACCTGTGGGGCCTCGACAACATACAATACAAAAAAATATAAGACACACGTACTGCTTAGCCAACTGCCAGCTGATTACCAAATACATGTAATGTTGGTGTTCTTTTTGACAGTGCAAATGCACGCAGGAAACAGCCCCTGAAGGTATGTAGGTTCACAGAAGCTCTGCATTGGACAGTTACTTCCTGGGAGCCCTGAGAACACGCTGTTCTGAAACTACTGTCTGATGATGAAGAAGAACTAAAAGGGGACCCTAAGAAGAAGAAAAAAAGATGCACAATGTCCATGAAGACATGACTTGTTAGCAGATAATGTGATAGCAGCTCTTTCCTGACACTGATTGTTTTGAATGTTGCGCCAAATAAACACCATTAAAAAAAGCCAGCTTATTATTATCAAAGAGCAGCGCTTTAAAGTCTCCCCCTCCCAGGCAAAAACTTCAAAACCCCTCTGTGAGGTTTGTGAGTGACTACACAGCCTGATTCATTGCTGAAGAGACATCAACACACAAAAGCTACGTCTGTACCAGCTACTGCCTGGCATCAACCTCCTCTCCATCCAGATAGAGCAGGACTTTAGTATCCCTAGAGACGGAGTATAGGCAAGCTTTTCATTCACGTCTTAGATTACTGCTCCTCTTTGTCTCTTTGTCTCGCCAGCAGACCTCGGCGCTACGGCCTGTTCCTCACTCTGCAACTGCAAAACAAGTTTTAACACAAGGCTGTTTCAACAATTACTCAGGACAACTCTCTGCAAATTATTGATTCATCCAATCTGTGTGGGTGGGTTGAACACTCCAAGAGAAAGACGCTCAAGCTTTACCAATCACAGGCATGACAGACACAGGACTGACTCCTCGGGCCTGCATTAAAGGGCAGCTATGCGCTGCTGTGTGTTCGCAAGCTGCATGAGTTGCTATCATGGTGTTGAGTGAATTTGGGACCAGTCACACGCCTCTGCGATGCTATCTGAGCTGAAATCTAATTTAACTCAGAATTTAACTTCCCCTTTAATGAGGTTGGAGATTGACTTATTTTGTCTTTGGCATCCCCAGTGACGCTTTTTCAGCGTTCAGGTTGTTATCAGGTTGTCTTTTATTGAAATATGTTAGATGCTTTTCTGCAATACCCCCCCCCAAAAAAAAAAAAAATCAGTCTTTCAAAGCTTTGGCATCTCCACATGAATAATCCTTGGCCCAAAAGGACACGTTTGTGTTTAAAATCCAGATGGCAATGAAAGATCAGATGAGATTATGATTTTTATTGACGTAAAATGTCAAAAAAGTAAGCCCAGAAGCTCGAATGAGACTTTTTTGGCTTTGTACTACCCTAAACAGAATATGAGTGCTTGAAGACATTCTCTAAGGGCATGGTTTTCCCCCCATTTTGAATTTATAGCCAAACAAATTACAATTTAACTATTAATGAAAGTAATTATTGGTGGAAGAACAATTTAAAGCAAATCATTTTATAATTGTGTTTTTCTGGGCCTAAACTGTCAACTCTGAAATATTAAGCTGATGGTGATCACTCCCACTAAAAATACGACACCACAAATTTTCACTTTGAGTCAACTTTCACTACTATGTTTCATCTTCAAACATAAGCATACTCACACAGATATCGCAAATGCGAAACACAGATATGCAGCAGTGACAATGCAGCCTACATCCTGGCCTGTGAACTCCTAAAAATGAACAGGCTTTAATATTACATTCGCTTCAAATCAGGCGACAACCTGTCTTGTCCGTCTTACTCGGCCAAGAACGTGACTTAAAAAAAATGTTTTTCCAAATTCATCAGTGCATTGTGACAAATTGCCTTTTGTTTAAAGGATGAAAGCACGCTTTCTGATTTAAGAGAGGTCATTTTTCTCAGCATCTTTAACATCAGGTCAGATATAGCTTTGAAATAGATTCAACAGATTGAAAATCCCTCATTTACTTTGTTTTGATTATATTTTTACCTTGTGCATTACCTTTTCAAAGGTTATTTTATGCATTCTGCAGGTCATAGTCAGGAAGACAGGTTTTGTTGCTTTAACAACATGTGCCTGAACAGGATCCGTAATGTGACCTGCATTTTTCACTTTTATATCACTATAGAAGCACTACATGAATTATTTTCACCGTGTACACTCCACCACACACACACACACAGCACTTTCACAGTAATACCAATAACTTTTTCATTTTCTCAGCAACTAAAATTTTACAGTTTTAACTTAGATGAATAAGCATCAACTCTCTCAAACTATGTAATAACATATAAAAAAAAATTAAAGAGCAAAACATTTTAGATATTGTAATGACCCAGGTTTATGGTACCAGGTGTAAACAGTTGAGGAAAGTAGCACATAAACAAACAAGAGACACGGCAACAGATGCAACCATGCAACCTCTCACCCACACAAACAGATCTACAGTCTGCGCGCGCACACCCACACACGGATGACACACAGGATGTTTGGAGTCCAAAACAATCTTCCCATGGTCCCTTTCTCAAGGCCGTCAGCACAGCGACTAACTGACACTCAACATTCCTTTATCCCTCTGAGGGTCACCATAGCCAACGCTGTCCGGGGTGCATGCATGTGCGAGTGTGTGAGTGTGTGTGTGTGTTTGTGTGTGTGCACTGACTTTAGACTCTGCAGGGTCACCAAACTCATCTCTAGAGATTCTGCAAACTGTGTGTGCACAGTTATCCTACACACACACACACACACACACACACACGCGCGCGCGCACACAGCACACACACACACACACACTTCAAATACTTAGAGCACTACCCATCGGGGCCTCTTCAGGCATGGGAGGTCATGACCTCAATCACAGTAACCAACACATCTGTCTGTACTTCCCCTGGTGTGACGTCGGGATCACTGATGATTCGTTTTGTGCTTTTTATTGTCTTTCATATTTTGCATTTTTTCTCATTTTGAATGAATCCCTTTACAAGCACCCACACAGTGCAGTAAAATAATCTTACACCCAGCTGCTATTCAAATCTTCTGTTTGCGAGGGTCAGCCAATTACAAGAAAGTTGGCTTTAAGAAGACCTAGATGGCTTGTTTCAGGCAGCGGATGGACTGAGTATCTGCATCAAGGCCCACTACATGATAAATCAGGATTACCTGTACCTGTGAACAGTGCAAAGTTACTAACAGCTCATAACAGGTTCACTTTAATCTAGAGAAGTGTGCATCGGTGATCTAGTTAGAAATGTCAAATGAATGCAAGCTGTGTTTATTTTAGCAATTTCAGGAAGCTACACAGAAGTACAGGGTATCCTAAAGTCTTTTATTATTACAAAGGCAATTGAGGAGATATTTTAATCAGATTTGTTCTATGTACCGGGTAGTTTCTAATCACATTACATTTGTGTATTTCAGCTAGCCTATTGATGACAGAGCTACTGCTGAATGAACCCCTATAAAATGGCTACACCTCAAGAGAGGGCACAACATGTAACATGGTTTATTGAAACAAAATCGGATACGCAGACTCAGCGAAGCTACAGAACTATGTATGGAAGAGATCCACCGTCACGTCCATCAATTCGTGCATGGCACAATGGAGACCGAGATGGTGCTGGATAAAGGGAGCAGTGGATGACCAAGAACATCTGAGGAAAACATCGATGGTGTAAGACGAGCCTTTGGTCGTTCTCCTACAAAGTCCATCCATACTGCTGCCAGACAAAAAAAAAAAAGTGGAACATCACTGACCTCCAATTGCTTTTGTAATAATTGTAAGACTTCATGGACGCCCTGTAATATTTTTCATTTGCACATGTAATGAAAACATGAATCATTATACTTCAGATAAGTGATGATTTTCTGCAGACTGGGGCAGACGGACCAACTCTATTATTTGATTTTCGATCAATTCTGTTGATATTAACTACAGAAGACGGCCAACTTTAATCTTCTACACTGATCACTAATCTGCGCATCTGTGTGTTAGTGGACATTTTTGGCCTGTACATGTTACAGGATTGTGTTTATAATCTGAGAGGAACAGCTTATTGTTCCCCTTGAATCTTGGCTACTGTACACAAATTCCAGGTATATTTGGACAGAAAAACTAAAAAACCCAAAACTGTTCCCTTTTTAACGACTTCATACGACACATACAGCTGCAGCTGGCATTGTTTTCCACTCTGCTGCTCTGACTCTAACACCTGTTGTGTGCCGTGCAGATAAACACTCCTGAGTTCACCCCTCTATAGCTGCAGGGACAGAAATAGATTTTTGAAACCCCTGATTATTCCAGCTTTGTCTTTCAGTGGGTCTCTTTTGGTTTTCAAAGTAAACAGATCCAAAACATGATAAGAACTTTAAAAAAAAAAAGAAAGAAAGAAAGAAAAAGATTAAGTCCTTGCTGAGAACTGCATTGATGGAAAGCAGCTGTAATCACAAAATAAAACAATAAAAACAGCCATAAAAATCAAATCAACTTTGAAATGAACTCTGGCAGTTGCATTTGGTGATCTATACAACCGGTTTTTAAACTAGCTGTGCTAAAAATGCAACTTTAAAACCATTAAGAGAATTTAATTTTAATTGAAACATTTTACCCTTCTTTTTCTTTTAAAGGCAAAAAAACAAAAAACAAAAACAAACTTTAAAAACATCCCCTCACTGAGAAAAAACTCATACAGTCACCTCTGCGCAGACTAGCTGATGTATGTGCACACAGGTGGAGTTCATGCTGCAGGAGATCACTAGAGCCGATCACATTCACAATCAACTCTATCTGTGGCATCATGGAGGATGTGGGAAACGCGCGCACACACACTGAGCACTACTTGTGGGGTTACCAACACTGATGTGATGACTCTGTTCTTGGAAACCTGTCAGAAGCTGTCAGAGACGCAGCCTTCTATAATGAATAAATGTGTCACTTGACTGCGCACTGCCCTCCTTGCATACTTCTCAGAAATACTGATATATAAGCCAAATATGAAGAAGTTAAGACAGCACACTAAAGATTCACAGAACCCAGGGCAGTTCCTCGTAAATAAATTAGCTGTGGTTTTGCACACAAGTAAAGACCAATTAGCAAGTCTGACGGAGCAGAAAAAGAGAAGCAAGCAGCAACATCTTTCTGAGTTTGTGAAACAACAACTCCTGTGACAGTGAGCTCAACAAAGCCAGAGAATTAAAACACAATTTATCAAAATGCATTTCTAGGCACAGACTTCCTAGGATGATCTATTTCAGTAGGAAATCTGAAGGCCTTTAAGCCATGAAATTATAGTGTAACATGATATAAACAAGTCAACATTTCTTACTTTTTGTCAGTTATGTGTTATGCATAACTGCATGGATACCACTTATGCATAGCGTAACTGTTTGTGTACTTTCCCCCCAGTTTTCTCCATTTTTAACCACTCGGCATTGCTTAAAATTTAAGATATTCACCAGTGAGACTTCTGTCATTGCTGAAACACAGCAGAGGGGGATGGCATTTCATTTCGTTGTGCCTCTGGCATTAAAAAATGACTTTTGAAAAGCTCGAGTGAAACAGAAATTATGTATCAGTTTCCTCAGACCCACTGAGAGTTTTCATAGGATCTTTTTCTACTGCAGTGTTTTTGTTGGGACTGCTTTCTTGCAAAGACATACTCCCAATAAAAACTTCAAACCGAGAGGTTGTGAAATATTTTGAGACACATAAGTTTTGGAACTACGTCTTGCTTTTGAAATTTAGCATCATTTTTTTAAGCTTTAACTGCACCAAAGGAGAAGTGACTTTATGACCCTAAATAGAACTGTATAGCAGTGACACCATTTTCAGTCTCAGTGGACTGGGGAGTGGGTCTCAAACACTGGGCAGCCACTGAAGGATGACCACAGAAAAAATATAAAGTGAAACTAAGCTGAATAATAATAAATAATAACAGAGCAGATACAACAGGGCCTTTGGGCCCTAATGAATATAATCGATGTCAGTTTTCCACTAAAACTGGCTCCAGTGGGACCATTTTTTTTTAAATTAAAGCTTAATCTCTTAATATGTAAAATACAAAATCATCCATTCAAGACAAATGTTCCCAAGCACCACCTTTTGAAGGCCTTGCTCTGATGCTGAAATATTAGAGAAAACAATCCAAAGAAGCCAATCAAGCTTACTAAGAAACAGAAAACAGATTATGTGATTGTGTTTAGTGGTGAGCCTAACGTGAAAGTTTGCACACGTTCACATGGGCTTTGCTGCAGCTGAGTTTCCAAGTACTTTAACTGATTCAATTTTGCATCAATGAGCAAAATCTTGCAAAAAAAAAAATATTTTCACACCTGCATGACATGCTTTTTTCTCAGTAAAGAAGTTACAGATATATCACTATGGCAATCTAGCAGACAATGACGAGAAAAAAAGCTGCCCTACAGCCCTCAATCCACTGTAAACTGTGCTTGTAGTTGTATCATTATTCGCAGGAGACCGTCGTTCATGCCTTTTACTCGCTAGCAGCGTGAAAAACGAGCACGAGTTTGAGAAAGACTGCACCAAATTCACGCAGCAGTAGACGGAAAATTGTTTGCTTGTGTAGAATCTACTAACCCACGTGTACTTGTGTCAGTTATGGGTGTGTGGGTGTATGTGTGATGGTCGGTTAAGGGCGTGTTGTGTCCAGTAACTTTGCATATGTGGGAAAAACTAAAATAAAAATTTTTTTAAAAAAAAGACTACAAAAAAGCATATTCCCCTCTAGCATGCAACACATTTTTCTTCCCCTACAATCGAATCTTCACTCCCTTTCTGTTCTGCATATTTGTTTTTGTTTTAAATCTATCCTGAAACTGAGTCCAAATCCTAAAATAACACATCAAACTCTACTTTAACTTTGACCCAGACATTAGCCACACTAATCACTACTGTCTTACTGGGACCAGAGAAAGCTGTAAATGTTTATAAGCTACAGCTCATTTTAAAAAAACGTATCAGTTTGCAACAAAATTTAAAAGAAAATATGAGCCCCAGACTTTCTGAGGTGAAACTCAGAGGCATAGATAATGAATAAATGCTGGTTGTGTTTGGCTCTCTAGCGGGAAGTGTTGTCCAGAAAGAATCAGGAGAAGGGGGATTTGCAGGGTTGGAAATGTGCCTCAGAATAAGCCGAGTGGGAGAGGAAAAACGCGTGGAGTGATGAGGAGAGGTTGAAGTACGCATGGACTTGTTACAGCCTATTTAATGCTTCATGGAAAAACTGTAATGAGAGGGAGACAAAAAGTCATTAGTTTGCAGATTAGTTTCTCAAATGACTGCATTAATATTTAGGAGCTTAGTGCCAGTACACGGACCCTGAATGTGTTTGAAGACCGCACTGAAAACATGCACAAGTCAGTAATTTCTAAAGCACCCCTAAAGCTGTCCATTCTTTTAACCTCCTGAGACCTGCGCTCCTGTTTTTATCCTAGATATTTGTGATTAGATGGACCTGATATGTATACAACGTGGCTTAAAAAAGTATAAAACACTACTGAGCAGAATGAAGCACAAGGTGCATCAAAGCCAAAATGCAATGTCCCCAAACGTGGCCCGATCTGGTGAACTGAGTCGGCAGTCGCAGGGGCTAACTCTTAGCTCAATAACATATGAATCAGCGCTAAATTGCACTGTATTTGCATATGCAAAGTAATTTTATGATTACATTACTGGTAGCCGATAACAGCGCTCAAAACATGTAAGCGATCTCTCCCTTGTTGCTAAAACATCCCGTGGGCTGATTGCTACTTGCCTAAGAATTAGCCCCTGCGACTTAAGACTCATTTTGCCAGATCAGGTCACAGGACGCAGGGTCTCAGGAGGTTAAATGCAGTGTCAAACTAAGGCACTTTTGATGGCCAATTTGCAGCACCTGGACCTGGCATTACTTTTTTCCCTTTTTTTTTGCAACAAATTATTGCCTCTAGCTTAGATTCAGGTCTTTTTTGATATAGGTTAAATAAAAAAAAAAAAGGTTAAAATTAGTCAGCAACTCCCGACAGATGACGCACTCCAGCCAAGGGTTGTTGACATTCCTGGGCCAACTGAAACTCTATGACAGGTAGCTCTCGTGATGCTGTCTAATAACTTTAATTTATTTTTTTAAATATTTTCCTAAGGTGGAGGGTGTCTGCGGTTGTGGTTAGCGTGTTCTTGCTGCCAATCAGGGCCTGTGATGCATCTCATTAATCCCAATGTAGGTGCACAAATGGACCGGGGTTTTCTTTGGCAAAGATTTTTTAAATGGAAAATGAGTGCATGCAATGTACTGATTCAGTCATTTAACAATTCATATTAATACACATATATTGCAATAATAATGCTTGCTTGAAACTGTGTCCAAATCCTAAAAAAGGCACATCTGGACCATTTGGGAACATCTGAAAGCGCTGAAACAAAAAAACGCGTGCAATGTTTTTTTTTTGTTTTGTTTTGTGCAGAGTTTGCACAAAAGTGTTCCTTTCAACAGAAAAGAGAAGAGAAGAACATGAACAATGATGGATTTTCACACAAAAAGAGAAAACAAACAAAAAGCCCTCAATAGCCACATTTAAAGAACAGGAAGTTTGTCTGCAGCCTTGAGAAATTTTGTAAATGACAAACAGTTTTAGAGCAGAGCCCAACCTGAACAATTAGCAAATGGAAGACCCACAATGACCGAGTGGGAATCAGACAAGTAAATTATCCAAAATAATGCTATATATTTATTCTGCACAACGGTAATAACAATGGCCAATTTCCAAATTTATTACATACACTGGGCTAAAGAAAATGCAAAATAGTCATGTGACAAAGTTGCATAAAACTCCTCCTTCTTAAAGGTCATAGTAGTTATTTTTCACTCGAGATGCTGAAATAACTTTATAATCAGTTTAAATAACGTTTTGCTGTAAGACTGTTGTTGTAGAACATAATTATTTTCAACTGGATTTATCTAAAAAAAAAAAAAAAAAAGCCAAACCTGGAAAAACCTGCACCAACTGTGCCTTTATGTAATGATGTGGATTAATCCCAGCACTATTAAGAAGATGTATAGGTTAGTCAAAGCTAATCAGAGCATTGCCATGGCTAAAGCAGTACGCAAACATGGTGTCGGTTGAGGAATGTGTTTTGCTACGCTCACTGCATGCACGATGCAACCTTTGAATTCCTGTCTGAAGAGTTCAGCATTATGGTTTTGGGTGAAAGAAATGCAAACAAAAAAAAGGGTCAGCCTTCTCTTTGTGCTACCCTTGCTGCCAGCGCTTAGACTGCACCTCATGCTTGTGCTGCATCAAAAATTTCCAGGTGCTTCTGCAAAACAATGCCACATGAGCTTCATCTTCTGCTGAGCGCTATGCAGTATGCTTACGTGACTACAAACCACCTTCGATAAATGCACACGTCTAATATCGGTGCAATTTTGCTTACTCAAACATGACATAATTGTGCTTGGTAATACAATAGCCTTTGCAGGTCAGTGTGAAAGTGTGCTGGTGTGAAAGTGTGTTTAGGTCTGCATTCGTTCTGAAGAAGGAGATGAACAAAGGCCGAAAGAAAACTGATGGGTGAGGGTGCTGCACAGCTTGGGGGCTTTCCACACGCCACTCAGCAAGGTCATGTGCGCTGGCACTGTGGTTATAGGTTGCGCACACACACAAAACAGAGGCCAACAAAGTGCTTATGACATCTAGGGAAAAAACATATTTAAAATGCATGAACAAATAAATAGTAGCCATGTAATGAGCTACACTTATGGAGTTTTCTTTAACGCAAGCAGAGACACACAAACGCAGCATGAGAAGCCTTTGTGCAGAAGATGATAGAGAACTAGAAAGACAGCAAGAGATCTGACAAACATCTTGACCACATGACTCTAACCACTCTACTTCCTTTAGATGTTTCTCTAGATTTTAGTTGCACTGAAATACACACAGGCAAACATACATGCATTTCCAACACTGTGAGAGAGATGAGAGAGAACTTTTCCACTCTGCATGAGAAATATGTTGGTCTCCCTTAGACTTAATACAAACAAAAAAATGACTAATGATGTGAAAAGCTGCCTGCAGGCCATGACATTTCTTCTTGCCTTCACCATATCTTAGCTCAGCTGCTTTTGCTTTACAGTTTTCTTTTCTGGATTAAGAAGCAACCTTCTAAGCATCATTTTGAAAAGAATAATACAACACCATTAAAATGGCATCAAATCATGCATTATTAAACCTTTCTAGCTAGAGAGGCAGCAGGCAGTAGTAAGGTAAGTTAGTCCTGAAATATGTTCAGTTTTTTCCTTGAAATTCGCCTGAAAATTTGGGCAAATTTCTTAATAGTTCCTAGCCATTTTTCTACATTGGGCTTATAAAGTTATTTTCCATTCACCCTTTCCTATGGACATTGTACATGAAAAAGTTATGGAAACATTGAAACTTAACAACTCAGATGCTCATTGAAGGCTCCTCTGCACTGAATAAATGAAAACTAGCTGCAGATGGAAACATCCAATCTGTGTGGACAGATGAGGCCATTACAATGCTCATCAAAGTTAATATGTGAAACAAATGCTAATGCAGTAGTTTGCTGAAGGATTTTGTATTGTTTTCCATGGCTTGTGGGCTTAACTATTTCCATGTTAATTATATCATCTTGTTGTAATTTAACAACACACAGCTGGAGAATTAGTGCAGCCAGCTGTTTAACAAACCAACTCCACATAATAGTGGATAAAAACATGAATCTGTAGATGTTTTTTTTTTTTTTTAGATTTTCCTAAAAATTTGGACACTTGGATGAAAATATTGGCAGTGTTCCTTCCCTATAACTGAAGGTGAGTGGCAAATGAACAGAAAACTAACAAAATGTTGGGCCAGTTATTCTCCAAGTCTAAACTCTGATGGAGAGGTTAAACTCCATTCATCATAAGATATTCCCTCATTCGGTGGTTTGGTGATGGAGGCAGGCAGTACTAAGAGATGGGCCGAAATCTTCCAAAGGTGACTACAAAAGTCATAGCATAATTTTAATACCGGCACCATCCAGTGACTCTTTGTGCCCTGTGGATGGGGGCTTCCTAGAACTATTTCAGAACAATTTGGTATTGATTTACCCTTCCTGGTAAAAGCAGGGAAATTTGCATTTTTATGAAAAATAGTTTCGTATTCTACTCCACCTTTGGTATCATAATTTAATGAGTAATATATTTGAAATCACGGCCATCCCTAGAATCAAGATCAGCTGTTCTTTCCTGCTGAGAAGTGCGTGGGTAGGCAGGTTTACAGAAACACACTGACTGAGATGGATCTGGTATTTAAACTTGTGGAATCTTGTGACATCATGAGGGTTTCACATCACATAACATCAGTGGAGAAAGATAAGAATCAAAAGTTCAGAAATGCATTTGTTTTGTCTGCCCATAGCTAGATCAGTTGAGGCAAGTTGAAGAGGAAGAAAAATTTGACAGAGATATCCTGTATGTAGTCTAGAACCTCTGAGAGGTTTTGCTCCTTTGAAGCCTTTAGATACATCAACACCAAGTGCTTTTCTTGGAAATTTGTACGGTTGTACTTGGCAAGACGTCTATGACTCATCAAATATTTCTGACAGGAGTCAGTACTGCCAGCTCTTACTAAACACTGGTTTTCTACTCAGTCTTAATCCCTCAAGCCCACCTTTATGCAAGATTGGTTTGTGAAGACTTTTTAATTAAGATGCAAAATCTGAAATTATATATATGAGAAAAGACTGGACAGGGAATAGTCTGAAAATCCAGCACCAGCAAATTATGTTTTACCACAAAGCAAAAAAAAGAGACATTCTGGTGAAGAATTCCTGTTTTAATCTTCTTACAGAAAGTAACATTGACACTAGAAACCTACCCGTGCTCACGTTTCAATTTCTAATCAAAGCTTCACACTTCAGATATTTTCATGCATATTATGCTCACTAATTCATCCTCATGTTGTATAAGTTCACACTTTCATAGTGCTGCTACCTCAGTTTCCAGAGGTAATTTTGTGACTACTTTTGCCTGAGCACTTCACTGCACTTTCCCATGACTTTGTTTTCAACACCAGTGAACTCGGCCATAACTCAGCACCTCACCTTGCCAACAAACCTTTAAATCCAGCTCTTTGAAGCACCACAAGAAATAAGAGTTCAATAAGCTCCACACAGGACTTCCAGGTGATGTCATATAATAACCGATCCACATAACCTGCAGTAGCTTCCTGCCCCTGTCAGCTGCTTTTAATGTGTCTGATGTTAACTCCAGGTGCTTTGTAAAATACACCTGGTTTCTTTTTTTTAATTAGAAATAACTAAAATGAATAAGACTTCATTTGGCCAGTCAGAGCTGCAGTGTACGTATTTAGTGCTTTTTAATATTTACTTCTCCCCCTCTGAATTTAAATGATTAAAAAAAATAAACATATGACTCAAATTGGCCATGAAAACCAACTGAGTCATCTGTAAAGCAGCTTCAATAATAAGTTATAAACTTCACAAAGTTGGATTTGGTTGGAGGGTTGGCTGCTGGCTTGGTACACGAGCGATGGAAAACTTA
>JAMQGT020012063.1:0-70000 GCA_024447675.2 Pterophyllum scalare | reverse complement strand
AAAACAGACATTTGTTAGGACTTGCCTGAAGGGTGACGGCATCTTTCACAGAATAAACTTTGTTGACTGTTGCCTTCAACATGTTTTTACATTTAAAGTTTACCTGCTAAAAACAGTAATAACCAAAGATAATGCAATGTGTTGCATAAAATCTTACAGAAGATTATCTTACTGGTTTATTGCCTTTTCAGGCAAATGCTAAGGAACCAGCAGCTGTGCTGTGACTGCTGCTTTCTCACGCAAACTCATTATCAGTTTCCATGCAGCTTGCTTCTTTGTGCTAAATGAGCTCACTGATATTCTGCTTCTCACACATAAAGATATAAATAAAAATACACATGTACGCCGCTCATGGATTATTATGTTCTGTGCAGCCGAGATATGTGTGATGTGTGCACACACTGACACATTGCATACAGATGTGTAAAACCCCAATTTTCATTCACAATAGGGGAACTGTACCAATACAATAAATAGCACAGCAACCCCAACACATTTCAGGCAGCTGTGTTTAAATAACTGTTAAGGGCATAACTGCATGTGCTTTTCATGTGTACATTAAATGTGAGAATGCTAGTCCACAGCTCTCCTTCCTTTTAAGGTCACTCTCAGGGCTTTATCTATCTGCTTTCCAAGATTGCACACAGACACACACACAGTACTCAGAGCACCAGTGCATTAAAGCAAAATTGCGAACAGCTAGGCAAATCCTGCCAAAGCCTTCCCATTCTCAACAAATCTTCCCATTCTCAACAAACATGCAAACACGTGCACACATGCACAACTCTGGCCCTAAAATCAACTGAATTACCTCATGCACATGGTTAGGGCTGTAGCTGGCAGAGGAGTTGAGGGCTGCTAAATATAAAAATCTACACACACACACACAAACACCCTGCAGACACACACACATGGATACAATGTCTCTCTCTTGGGCCTCTATTTGTGTCTGAATGCACACTTGCACACACACTAACGAGACTAAGCTGCGCTCACAGTGACCTTATAGACGGCAGCGTGCAGGACAACATTCGACCTGCTCTGATTACTGGTTTGGGGACGTTTGGGGACTGGGTGTGCAACTACATGCAGCCTCACAGCTGGCCCATCTGGAAATATTGCAGGATTTAATGCCATGAGGCCTTGTGGGGGGAGCCAAGCATGCATTTTCAAAAGAGAAAGAAAGAAAGAAAGAAAGAAAGAAAGAAAGAAAGAAAGACATCCTGCTGCGCTGTCAAGAGCTGTCAGCAAACAGTGTCGGGGGAGGGAAATCTGATGTGTCTTGTTTCCAGCTTAAAAATGCAAGTTAGAGTTAACAAGTGCATTGTTCAGTAGATGTGTTTATTAAGAAGCAATACACCAGTCTTGCACTACATTTAAACAACTGACAACTTTAGTAAATAAAACTTGTTAACATGCCTCTTCTTACACTGAGTCTTATCATTCATATTGCTGTTAATCTGCCATGCACCACCCACCTACCCAATGTTGATCACACCGTGCTGAGAATTTCACCCGTTCGCTATCAGAACCCTTCGCCATTTCTGTGAACAAGCTCAATACACTGAGGCCTAACCCTGCAAGCATCAAGACACTGGACACCCCGCAGGTGCCGTCACCGTGACCCCACAGGTCAGACCTGCTTTGCTGGCATTTGGGTAAGTTAACCAATGTTAGGTCGATGGGTTTAATGTCGTGGCTGCTTCGTGTAAGGAAAAAAGTTGTGACTGGCTGCACCAAACCCCAAGCAAACAGGAAACCGTGTGGGAGGTGTACCTCCTCACCAAGGATTAAATGAAGACATGAATGTTGCAGATTCGTTGACGTAATCGAGTGAAAAATGACACAGTGTCAAAATACTGAGCTATATAAATGTACGTATGTGTATACATATAAAGGAATGTGTGACAGTAATCACTGAGGCGTTAACGGAATAAATCTATCTGTGACTAGTAACTTAATATCCACTTCTTTAATTAGGTTAAATGGTAAACCATTTATGTTTATTTTTAAAGGGTATCAGTGTGAAACAAATTATCTGTGAACAGTGTTGACCCTGATGTGCATGGAAAGCATGAGTGTACCTGATGCTCATGGTCTTCTTTAGATGAAGCTGTGACTATATGAGTAATATATTTCGTGTGTGTGTGTGTGTGTATATCAGATTGGTTAACCTAAAAGATTTGCATTTATCATCAACACATGTAGATGCCACTGAAATATAATCAATCGCTAGAGGCAAAGGTCAATTAAAAACTACTGGTTAAACAAGACGTTTTCTGAGGCAAAGCTAACTGTAATCATAGCTTTGGTCTTGTTTTGTCATGTGGCAAACTGTTCACAAAAAGGAGCTTCTTAAAGGCAGTAAAAATACCATTTATGAAAACAAAAACAAACACAGGCAGAGAAAAGAGATGATTTGAAGAAGGAGGAGGGGGGGAACCCCTGCGACTAAACAGCTGGAAACAGGAAATAACTTTGTGCCTTTGTGTGTGCTTGTATTTGTGTGTGTGTGCATTAATTTAAGAGTATGTGAGACTGCTTGGCAAACTTACTTCACCCAGCCCTTTAAAGGCTTCTGTGGGTTTCCATCTTATTGACACAAACAGATTTTGTGACCTATGATGCACAGATATGAAACGCATGAAGATGAACCTGCCAGCTGTAACATGTCTCAGTGTGATCAGTTCTGAGAAGAGGATATTTAAATACACACACACACACACACACACACACACACCCCTACAAAAACGGGAGACAAAATCCAGTAAAATACTGAGAACAACAGAAACAGAATACAACCAAGAGTGGTTTTCTTGAGCATCTGCTTGATGAAGTCAAACTAAACATCAAGAAGATAGTAGATAGATTTAAATGGACTTGTTCAACATTTCAGAAAATAATTTGTTTTCTTCCTTTCTTACTCATATGCATAATAAATCATCATAAAATACTGAGGATCCATGACATGTTTATAAACCAGCTATAAGTGCACGACTGCACTGTTTATATCCACAGTTAACAAAAGCTGCAGATTGGCATAGCTGAAGTACATTTGTTTGAACCATCCATCCATAAAGAAAAATACAAAAAATGCGCAATTTTTACTAAGTAACACAATTGTCTTTTCCCTCTGCAAACTATAATGCAGGCAGAGAAAGCTATTCACGCTAGTCTACTGTTCCTAACTAAATAAACTCAAAGAAAATGGAGAATAGCACCATCAGTACCATTCTTCCACTGGTCCAAAAAAAAAAAATCATATTAGGATCTTAAAATCGATGATGTGAATGATAATTCTCCCACATATTTAGTTTAACTGATGTGATCACATGACTAGCCGTGAACATGTGAGACACGCTGGAACTAGCTGGTTAGCAGCACTGGAGCTTTCAAAATAAAACACTCCCGTACGGCACCATTCTGTTTGATTTCTCTGCAGGCAATATGCCTGATCACAATATATGATTGTGAGATCAGCTAAACCTAGATGAAACACCAGCCCACAAAAGCTAATTTTCACTTTGTACGTAAAAACCTGAAGCTATTAGACACCAATCTCCTATCAAATTTTGTGTGAAGAGCTAATTCAAAATAAAAATATTTTTACTGCTATAAACGGTGTTTTAAAGAAATGCCCACAGATTATCATGAAAAACCACAGCTGGATTGTTAAGAGTTTAGTGAATCATGTGTACCATGAATATAACCTGTGCAAAAGCTTGTGTTTCTACCTTTGGAGGATCATAGAGCTCCAACTGGTACCTCTCCCCTGCTCCTCTTCCTCCTTGAGTGTCTCTGATCCTCCTGACCAGCAGGCGGCACCGCTGCCAGCAAGGCTGTGAGTCCGAAACAGTTTCATCCACTAGAAAGTACCTCAGCTGGCCCTCTTTACAGCAGCTGCTTGCCTCAGACCTCCTGTGCTTCATGCTTTTGCTGCGAAACCAACGGAAATGATCCAGCAATTGACTTACTACCGTAGAATGGTATGAAGCAGCTGAAGGTGTGGCTTCAGAGGAGGAGTGGGAGGAAGAGGATGACACCTCTTCACTGATGGAGGAAATTGCACCCACTCTGTCACCATTATTTGGGGGATTACTATTGTTGACGGTGGGGTTGTGGTTCCTAGGAGAAAGGTCCTGGGATGAACAGGGATTGGGTTGGGGTGGTTTTCTTAAAAGCTGTTTTACAGACTTCCGGATTTGGCTGAAAGAAAAATGTGTGACTTCAGAATTTTCTGAGTTCGTGGTCAAGGAGTCAGAAGAGTACCGTTCAGATACCTGGCGTCGATCTGTGCCAGAGATCTCCTCGTTGCTATGGCTATGAATCAGAAGTGACCCACTACTGCGAGATCCTGGAAAGGAGTTTCCTGCAGCGCATCTCAGTGGCTGCTCCTGCTCCCGGCTCAACACCACCGGCTCTACTTTGGGTGATGCAGTCAGTGGACCAGCTCCTCCATTTGGTCTGCCAGCCTCCCGATAGTCCTCCGTCGGAGACAAAGTCCGCACTCGACTGATCACAGGCTGAGAAGGAAGGACCACTGGAGATGATGAGGAAGCACTACCAGAGGCGCCAGAGCTTGCGTTCTGACCAAGTGGCGTGCCATCTTTGTCGACCTCGCAGCAGAAGTGTTGCTGGAAGAGGTCGGTAAATTGCTTTGAAAAAGTCTCTGGCGGAAGCACGTCATGCTGTGGCCGTTCTCTGGCAAAGCTCCGGTAGTGCCCAGCCAGCTGCCGGGCTGCGGCGATGGCATGCAGCTCGCAGAACTCCCTCCAGCCTCTTGGGGTAACTGCCACACCTGGGCCTGCTGCTGTTGTGGTGGTGGCTGGATGGATAGTGTTACCATTCATTGCAGTAACCAGAGTGGATGAGAATCACTGCGGAACATAAAAAGGAGGAGGGGAAAGAGAAATGGATGGAAAAGTGGAAGAAAAGAAAGAAAAAAAGGCAGAGGAACAAATAAGGAGATACGGGAATGCAATTAGATCAAGATAATGTGGAGGGTTGAGCAAGACATGCAGGACTAAACATGGGAAATGGCAAAACAGTCACAGCACATTTTCAACTGCTTCAAAGTTTAAAACAGTTCAAACACTAAGAACATTCAAAAGTCTGATTTCATCTGTGCTTAATCTGTAACCACACAAATTGGATTACATGGCCTAGGATACTCTGGCTGATTGCCAGAGTATCCTAGAGTATCTCAACAGAGGGCCACAGTTCACTTAAAAGACAACGGGTTGCTATTCAGTTAGTGGAAGAAAACACTGGAAGGGGACCCACTTTAAGGAAATTTAAGGAACTTGTCTCCTACAGCAGAGGTGAACAAAGTGAAAGGAGAAACTGGGTTGGAACCTACACTGATACAGATGGCACAGACTCAAGTATTTTATGAATGAAAACAGTAATTATTCAATAAGACAGATGGTGAATGAGGCCCTGACTGAGGAAGTACAGTTAGAAAATTTCTCAATCAGCCACACTGCCTGCATGGCCATTTGTGTTCGTGTTTACAGATGACCCATTTTAATGTTAGTTCTGCTTTCTCCCCTCCACCAAGCCAGTTATGTTTTAAGACATGACACACAAACCAAACCAGTTATTCATTAACTGAACAAATCTCATGGATTTACTGAACTTTTTATGTTTTTTCAGGGGATTTCCTTTAACTATAATTAACATTAAAAAAAATAATAAATAGGTGGCATTGGGGTGGGGATAGGATTGTCCAGTAGGGAGTAAGGCCCAGACTAATGAGTGTTTTTGACCCTATAACCTGTCTTGCAAGGGTTACCACTCCTGCCAGCCGGCCTCCACCACAATATCTGCAGGTGTAGGTGGGGGCAACAAGGGGCCCAGGCAGAAGCTTAGTCGCATGCCGCAGGAGACCAACACAGCAGCCATGGTGAGAGCGACTGAAAGCCAGGCAGTCAACCAAAAGGGCATTTCAGTCACGTGCTGCCGAGAGCAGGTCTGGTGTGAGACCCTCGGAGGTCCAGAGACAAAAGCAGCTGCAGACATTGTGTGCCGATTAGTTTAATCTTTCAAGGCTTTCTCTGTATAAACCTGTGGCTTTTCTTATAACATTCAGCAAATTGAAACCATCTAAAGCTGTCCTCTATTTTCCTCATCGGGCCACAGAAATACATTATCAACTGCATCACCTGATGCAGGAAGAAGTCAACATGCAGCAGTTCTGTTCCTGTACAGTGCACACATGCTTTGACCTGCCCACTACAGTTAAAAAACTGCTACTGCAGTCATTTTAAAGAAGTGTGTGGTTTAACCTGTTAACCACACAGTTAATCAGAAAAAAGGAAGGGCACATTCCAAAATATTCAAAGTGCCCTGCTTGTGTCTCTGTATTCAAACATCTATGTGTTTATTCCCTGTTGACCCTGAGTAAACTAAACACATAATTACAGGGGAAGCAGGACGAACACACTTTCAAGTAACTACAGCAGGCCTGAGCTTATCCTGAAGTGGAACTTCTGAGTATGCAGACAGCATAAAGTTGACACCGAAAAGTGTGTCGACTTGGAAATGAATAGCCCAGATATGACTGGGTTTTATCCCAGTGTTGAGAGACCCCAAAATTGTCCTCGTGGCATGAACCAATAACACCTGGTGCTGGCGCGAGATTAGTTAGCAAGGCACAGCTATAATTAACTGTGATATTAAATGGGATTTTCAGCTAGTGAGGAGCAGTCTTAAAAAAGAACATTAGCTGACTCCATCAAATGGACAGAAGATGCCCCTAATAATGCATAACTTTAAGTCTTAATACAATTTAAGCGGGGGGGGGGATAAAAAAAAACTCACGAAGTATCAACATGTTTTACTTTCTGCACTAAATGTGGGCATTTTAATGTGAGAGTCTATGACAATTGACTCACTTTTGGCACCACCTTCAAGTAGCCATTAGTGGCCATCTGCAGTTCTTGGCACTTGCACACTGGCTTAATTTTCTAACCTGGAAGCTGGTGCTTGGTTATATGACACTTAAACCCACCACTGGAAGAAGTACACACACACACACACACACACACACACACACACACACACACACACACACACACACACACAAATTAATTTAAGAGTAATCGTTGAGAAAGACAAAATAATGATTTTTAAAAAACTGCCACTTTGTATCCAAACACTACAGACAGTAACTAGGATATAAAACTAGACACATGCACAGCCAGATTTTTTCTTATGTGTTTCACATAAAAATAAAATCCCAACATAAACATACCTGGGATGGTTAAAAACACTTCAGTGGTGTGTCAGAGGAGCTATTCTTTATGATGCACTTAAACTATGACCATTAAATGTACTTAAGTTTCACTGAGTTATAGTTAATATACAAGTTCCTCTGAATATGAACTTTAGGATGAAAGGATTTGTTGCACAGGTTGATGATGGCTGACTCACGTAAAGCAGTGAACACAGGTAGAACATTTTACTATAACACATGCTAGAAACAAAACCTAAAGGTGCATTTAGGAAAGAAATAAACATGCGTTATATATCAACTAGCACTGCTTCTTTTCCTGCCCTGCATGTCTTCCCATAATGAAGTGCTGACCAACAGTTGAACAGACTGACTATAAGACTTAAGCTGCAGTATCATTAATAAGGGTTTAACCTTCTCTTACTTCTACTACAGTACATACCATCTTCCTCCAGTGCAGCAGAGAAGAGTCTATTCGGCATACAGGAAGTGTGAGAATGCTTGTGCATATAGGTGCGTGTATGTGTGTGTGAGATGGGGGGAGGCTGTCATAGACTGTGGTCCAAACGATCACAGACAACCACAAAAAACGAGGGTGGGGGGTGGGGGTGGGGGGTGTCGTTGTGGTCGGGCCAAAACATGGAGCAACATGTCTCGTTATCTCATAACTCTGCGTCTTGAGCGACAACCTTGTAAAATTTATGAGGTTGCATTTTAAAATAAGCCCGCAGTTTTTTTTCACAAGCGCCACCAAACATATCAAGGGGTCACGTACGTCAATGAGGCAGTGAAAATTTGGCATCGTGAAATATTGCGTCACTAAAGTTCCTGGATGTGTCCTGTCACAACAACTAATTCCCTTCCTGTACTTTTCAGAGCATGCTCAGTGCATGCCCTCTCTTGCCCCTGCAGCTGGCCTCCCCAGAAGCTTGGTTCTATCTGCCTGGCCAGCCCAGCGATGACTCAGCACTGACTAAAGAACATACACACACACACACACACAAAAACACAGACACACACTTCCTCTCGCCGTATCCCACTGGGGGCTCTCGCTGTCTCCGTTCCCAGGGTTTTCCCTTTCTTTTCATCCCCTCTGTCCTCTGAGGATCTCCAGATGTGTTTGGATTCAAGCTTCCTTTACTTTTACCTTGACGGAGAGCCACATTCAAGCTGTGAGGGGAAACAAAAAGGCTAACGCAGCTTTTGTCTCTCCTTTCTCTGTTCTTATCTGGGACCTCTGACCTCAGCTGACCGTTTTATTATTGTATTATCGCTTTCCTAGACAGCATTCAGCAGGAGATGACAGAAACAAATATGCCAATCCAAACACACAAAGTAGCAAATGGAAAACATCCCTGCAATCCTGCCTTTTTTCTCCCTCATCTTATTCATCACTCCCTCAACCTCCTCCTTTTACTCTACAGTGCCCACATTCTTCTCTGTGAAGTGCACACACACACACACACTCATGGTGGCACACTGATCGCTTTCTTTGTCTCTCTCGTGTGCTTTACAGAAATTTGGCACGGCTCTTTTCTCCACCATTGACACCACAAAACAACCTGAGGAACTGCTGCACTGTCTCGAGATCAGCAGCAGCTTTTTTGGCAAGAAGAAAAAGAAAATATTGGTCTAACCAAACAAACGCTACTGTGAAACTACTGATGCAGCAAGTCAACCACTGCTGTTTAAAAGAGCAAACAGGTAGTGGTGCATACCACACTCTTTAATGGACAGATGCAAATGTTAAACAAGTGACAAAACGCAGCAGCTAGTGACTTGCTGACACTTACAGAAATATACAATAATCTCTTTTTTCGGAGCCTCTCCCATGAGGCAAAGTCCTTCTACAAGCAATCCTGGCCACTCGGCAGCCATCTTAAAACACCTCCACAATCATTTAGGCAGTTATTTTAAATGAGTTGCACAGCTCTCCCCTATCCTCATGATTTTAGCGCTCCATGAGTGGACATAAAAGAGCCTGATTTTAATCAAGAAGGAAGGAAACAGGATGTGTGAAACGCAGACATGAATTGATCTTGTTAGCATGAGTAACCTCATGACTCAGGACTTACTGGGGAAATTCATGTGTCAAATTGTGGTATTTTATTCCCACTAAATCCCCACATGCTTAAATGGAAGTGCTAGCAGTATGCTTTACAGTACACGGCCTCCTGGATGTGGCCTGCAGGGAGCCGAGTCAAAATAATCTATTGTTAAAAGTTTTTGTATGCGCAAACATTAACACCACATGGCTGAGACTTCAAAAGAAAAGAGAAGGCATTCATTTTTGTGAAAACCAAGAAAATAAAATCTCCCAAGACTGAGGTTATACAACACTACAACTCATAGATAATAATCATATGCTGCTGGTGGATGCAGACTGCGGGGAGGTCCTATTTATATCTTACAGGCCTGGTATCAGCTCCCACACACCACTGAGTTCCCCTGTTGTCCCCAGTTGGGAACAGCTTGTTTGACCCATGAAAATGCTGCAGTGACCTGAGTTTTCAGATCATGTATTCAAAGCAGGAGGTAGGGGGCTGTGATGGTTGCATAAATGGCTTGAGTGTACTGCAGTACTTCCAATGGCCACTAGAGGCTGGATGCCTAAAAGAGACACAGACTGGGTGGGAAAATGTTACAAGTCTGATAACTACTAAACTACCTGGTAAAATAAGTTTTTAAAAGCCTTTAAAAACTTAACGCAATTATAAAACTATTATTAGACCTTACATACTGAAATATGCCATTTCTGATGTGTTCATACTAAAAGCCTCTATTGCAAGTTCCGATGACTTTGTTGATACAATATCAATTTGTTCTCAGCAGATTTTGAGCATGGGGTACCGTACACCAAAGATTTTTTTCCCCTAGCTGAAAGCACCCAGCACTTCTTCTGAAAATACTCAGCTAGGAGTGCTTGAGAGTACCCAAGAGCCGCAGTCATTTTTGCGGCTCTGACACTTAGCTTGCTAACTGGGTGCAGGTATAAATACTCAGAGAGCAGCAGCATTAACTTGACCTTCACTGATGTTAAACACTTGTTGTGACGGTTCGTCAGTGTGTTGTCCTGACCCTCTTTCCACTGTGACTGGACAGCTGGGTAAAGAGTAACAGTAAAGAAGTACACAGCATGGAAAAGATGACTAGCACCTTGTTGCACTGCTGTTGAAACTGTAAACAACTGGAAAAAGCATGCAAGCCTCAGAATAAATAAAGGAGACTTTGAAGGTTTGTGGAGGTTACACTGGGATATTTCAAAACATACCATTTTTCAAAATGCAATCGGCTTCTCTAGCTGCTAAAACAAACTACATCAAACTGGTCCTGGAAAGCTATTTTAGTTGCACTTCTCCCCTTATGAAAGTAAGGCCTCAGTCGCACAAGCCTAAGGGGTCAGCAATCTCTAGTCACAGCTGGCTGTTGCTGGGCGAAATCAGTCACACAGAGGATGGTACGCGAAAAACTTCCACGTGACTTCCATGTTGCTAGCAGCTTTCTGCAGTTGCCCTCAGCTTGCTTGGAAGTTGCAAACTCAAGTGAGATGTAAACTGGAAATGAATAATGTTCACCTTCAAAACTTGTGCCTTACCATTTCAACCAACAGATTTTAAAAGGTGCAACTTTTACTTTGAACTCAAACGGTCTCTGTCCCTGGTGTGTTTACAGACAAGTCGGCATCTTCCATGCAAACCACGGGCGACCGCAGCACTCTGCTGGCAACCGACGCAATCGCAAGGAGGTTTTCAGTGCAGCACCACACACCTCTTTGCGACTGATCTCATCTAGGGACTGCCAGCAACCACTTGCCAACCAGTCGAGGAATATACGTTTCTCTAGCGACCTGTGGTTGTCAGTGGATCAGCAATCATTTAACCCACAGTTGTGAAAGAATATCACCTCAATAATCAACCAGTCAAACCTAAGACTACAGCTCTATTAATCAGCAAATCATCTTAGACCTGAAAGAACCCCGAATTCACTCCTGCAGTGGAAATCAGATAAGCTTTCTCTAAAAGAGCAAGATGTAAAGAAATTGTCAACTACAAGTATTAACAGGTGAATATGAGCATCTAACTTTGTTGTTCCCGACACCAGAAGTAGAATTAAACTCCTTCTTACACAAATGAGAGGGAACTGCCACCACAGGAGCTTTAAAGACTAAAAAATATTTGAGAGGCCAGGAGACGATCTAAGATTAATCACCACTGGAAATAAAGATTGATTACTGCTTGACTGCTACACATCAGCTCCAACATTGCAAATTTTCACACAGCAAAAACTGACAATGCCAGCCATCTGTACATCTAACCTCAAAAAGTCCCTTGCAGACATGACATCACTGGCACAACCTCTATGTATTTAGAGACATGCTTAAACATGGATGCATATCTCATTGCTGGGTGATGAGCTAAGCTATTTTTTTTTCTTGGTCTATAACACACAAACATACAGACGTGTGAGCAACTAGTCTGGGAATGTGTGTACATGCACACCTCCATGTGCTGATTAGTTGTACATTATTGCAAAAAATAGGACGCTGCCCTAACTGTCACACTCATTAAGTAAAATGCAATTTACAGCAAGCCACATCCGTCTGACCTTTATATAGCCCAAGCCTTATTACTGAGAACAGCCGGATCCAATCTATTGCTTATGACTCAATTAATCTGCATGGCATCAAGGCTCACAGAGACATCAAACACTCCGGCGTTTCCCGTTAAAACTGGAGTGGAAAATATAAATAAATCACACACACACAGAAAAAAACAAAAACCAAAAAAAAAACCCAGCAACACGTGCATCACAGGGTCTGGGGATGAAAAATAGATTTTATTACCTCTGAATTTTCCCTCCCTGAATCACTGAATGAATCACAGAGATACAGATACATTTACAAAGCAGGGGGAGAGTAAGTGATTGTGAAAGGGCAGAGAGAGAAGAGGGAGAAGGAAGTAAAGTAGTGAGGAACTCAAGAAAAGGAAGAGGAGGAGGAACACGAGTCACAAGGACAGAGAGAAAGACAGATGGGGGGATAATGAGAGGCCAGCCAGGAAGTGAGAATAACAAGCAGGAGAAAGCCGAGAGGAGAGGAGACGGCGCCAGGTTTGTGGGTGACGGTCCAGGTGGCAGAGCAAGAGAGGAAAAGAGACCAAAGGATCACTGCTCTGCTCCGCTCCGCCTGGGCAGCAATCACAGCAACAGGAAGCCCTGCCCTGGCAAGCGGCAAGCAGCGCACACATGCAAAGACACCGTGCATGTGCACGCACACACACACACATACCAACATGCAGCCTTACATTGGGGGTGGAAAGAGGACTAGAATATCAAGTGCAAAAGCTGTTACTTAAAATATTCAACTGCGAGTATAATAAATACACTTTTGTGGTGACTGCGAACAAAAAACAAAACAAAACAAGCACTTCTGGGACTTTTCTACTCACAGATTTTAAAGGCTAAATCGCAATACACGATATACATCATGATATTTTAGAACAATCTCGAAATGACTTTATAAATGTTTGATTTATCCCTTCAATGCATACAATCACACCACAATGAATAATTAAGTAATTAATAGTATCAACCAGGTTAGATTTAAAGGTACAGTGTGTTAAATCTCACTGCTAGACATCAGTAGATTGAAGACTGCTGTCAACTGAATTCTCTTTTCCCAATTCAAGTGTATAATCCTAGCTACAAGCACATTTTAGTCTGCCAAGTGAGGTCAAAAACATTAAATTTAGACTGTTTGTACACATTATGTTTTAATATATTTGAATGATATCAACACTTAGCAATAAATCAGGAATAAGTAAGTGTGTAAAGTAAATAAATAAGTTTAAGGACAACAGCTGAGTTGTGTTCAAATACAGGGTATTTGTAACTTCAGACTAAGGGGTGGACGATGACCAAGTGGCTGATCCTAATTTGGCATATGATCTACTTTTCAGAGAAATGCCACAAACCATGTCATTAAACAAATTTATTAGTAAGCGCTGTCTACACATGAACTAAGCAACAGCCAGATCATTTGTGAGAGTTGGGACGGCGCTCACCACAAGATGCAAGATGCATCTTGGAGGTGCAGCTTACTAAATTTGTGCGCTGTACCTTTAGCTTAGAGTTGCAGGATTTTTATCCACATGCACAACAAATCATGTGATCACATCAGCTAAACTAAATTTGTGGAGAGAAGAAGTGTGATTCAGATCATAATTCTACCCTGAAAGACCGTGACATGATTATTCGGTCAGATTTCCCCTACGAGAGAGTACACAGGAAGCTAAATTAGCCACCAAATGTTCCCGCCAAAGAACAGCGGGTAATTTTAGCTCTTATCAATGTGATATTAATGGGAGGAAATGGGCCAGCTTTTATCAGTTTCTGACATGACATGAACTGAGTCACAACACAAAACTGTAAAAGACGTGAAATCACTAATTGTTTTTGTTATCGCTCTGCTAAAGCAAGCTGTCACTGTTGCATGTTTGAACTGTCAAATATCTTAATACTGTGATCACTTTTCTTTTTGTTAAACTATGACACTGCCACAATGGATAGGAGGGCGCGAGGGTGAGAAAGGCGAGCATAAATGTGCCATTAGACTCCCATTTTGAACAGCAGCAATAATCCCAGTACCAGCCTGATACAGAAACTATTTTGATCTCTACAGCTAATTTCTTCCTAACAACTGCAGAGTGGATAAATAACTTTCCCATTTAGAATTTGGTTATTTTTACTGACAAGTATACCAACAAAGGCAGTTCTAACCGCTAATTCAGGTCTTAGATCAAAACCGCTCGACTGTACCTGGGCTGCTGGTGCCTTCTGGAGCATTTTAATGGAATTATTTCACAAATAACATGGACTGCTGTGTGGTGCAGACCATCCACACCATGTGCGCTGTACTGAGTGGAAATTTAATTAGAAATATTTATATATATCTTTTATATAGTTCTAAGAGATTATGGATATAACTAACAAAGTTTGCTTCTGTCAGCTGTAAACTGGCCCTAAACTAGATAGTTCAAAATAAAGAGTCCAGAAACAAGTGTGTGATGGCTTGGTGGCTACTAGGGATGTTCCTGGTGACTAATTACTTAGTAGACTGAACAAGGGAAAAAAAATTAGACTAACCGACCAGTCTAAAATGAAAACTCAAATGAAAACTCAAATATCAAGTTAAATTTTACGACTGTTTAATGGACAATGTCAAAAACTGTCTAAACAAAGGCATTTAAAACCAATAATGAATTGCACTTTAAATGCTGCTTAACTGTGTGGCACCACACATCGTGCATTATGAACACTATTATTATATTATATTTTAATAAACTGATGTTAACTATATGAAAACATCTTACTGCAAACGATGTTTATGCATCATTAAAATATGAGAAATAAATGTGCGTAAAAAAAAAATTGCGACTTAAAAGTGTGGTGCATTGTGCCGCGCATTACGAAAGATGCTCATTCTACAATTCATTGCAGGCATCTCATTAAAAGTTAAAATCTAAAATGATAATAAAATAATACAAACATCCATCCATCCCATAGCAGCGGCCTCAAACTCTCGGCCCGCGGGCCACTTCCGGCCCCGCCCCTACTTCTGGTCCACGACTTGATGTCAAAAATATAAGACAATTTGGCCCTTTAAGTTACATTTTTCACATTTCACTTTCTCCACCAATTAAGAGGAGTTAGCGAAATATCAAAAAAATTAACTTAAAGGGCCAAATTGTCTTATATTTTTGACATCAAATTGCAGGCCGGAAGTAGGGGGCGGGGCCAGGAATTTGAGACTGCTGATCCATAGTCTTCTGCTTGTCTGAGGCCGGGTCGCGGGGCTTCTCCCCAGCCTCCTCCTCCAGCTTACCCTTGACTTCGGCACTGGGTCTTTGCAGAGCTACGACGTAACCTACGTAAGTAGCTTTTATGCTTGTGCATGTGTTAATTACCTTTCAGCCGTGTCCCAGTGTTCTACATGTGGTGCCGGCTGACAGAAACATAAAATGCTGCCTACTTTTTGTTGTGGTCAGCTTTTTTCTAAGGTGCAAACACATTTGTCCCTCTAGATTTTTTGCTTCTTTGTACAAACATGGGGGAAGTAGTCGGAAATGCATGCAAGGAAATGACAGTGTTTTTCGGGAGGTGACCTTCAGGTTACATTGTGAAACTTCAAAAATAACCAACAATATTAGACCTAATAAAAATATCATGCCAAGATTAACAGAGTTATGGCATTTTTCTATAACGATGTCAGGGCTGCAGCTCTATCTGGTGGCAGATCGCTGCGTAACATTTAGGACAAACATTTACGGCACCAAGCATCAAACACAATCTTAACAATTAGACTAAACGACTACGTCTGATACAGAGTAGCGACTACAGCGACCATTAGTCATCTAGTCGAGCACGTCCCTAGTGGCTACCGCCATCTTTTATATACAGTCTATGGAAAGGACTAGCAAATTTATGACATCACAACTTCTCTAGTTTAGTCTGTAAACTAAGAAAATATATCACCACTGCTATGAAGAAACTGTTTCATAGCAATGTGTACCTAAGTGTACGTAAAGCTGATAAATGTGGCAGCGAAGTTTCATCAGTAACAGAAGAAAACAGAAGATGAGCATACAGGAATAAAAATCCACATATCACTACTATACAAGTCTGTTTTCAAGAGGAAAATGTCCCAGGAATTTGCTCCAATACAGTCACCATTCAATATTGTTATAACATGCACAACGGCCTGCTCTGCTGATAGGCAACATACCGGTTAACACAAACCGACACCATGTGACCTTTTTTCCATCCCTTTCACTTCATGTTTTATACTTGAGTGCAACAAGCTGCTCTGCATCACGCAAAGTGGCACAGCCTGACATCAGCTGCATGCAGCGAGGAGCATTGAGCCTGATTGATCAGGTGCATACATTTTTTTTTTTTTAAATAAAACGGTTCGACATGAAAAAGACATACAGTCATTGGGTTGGGATTGGCTGAGGCTTAGTGTTCCTGTTTGTGTGAAGTGAGATGTGAAAGAGCTTTGATAATACACAGAGCAGAAAGCGAGACACACGCACAGCTTACATAATTGAAGAACATATTGTAAAGGAGGAAGTAGCGCTGAAACATGAGATAACTTTGGGCTTAACTTCCCATAGCTTGAGGAAAGCATCAGCTGATTCAAAGGTATAACACCAGGGGTGGGGGTGCAACTACATCTCAACTAGGCACAGCCACAGACCAGTGGCAATGGTATAAACTGTTTAATCTAGATGTAACAAAGACAAGGAGTTGTTTTATTTCTGTAATCCTTCTTATAAACACTAACATAGTTGGCTTGTTGCTTTCTGAGAACCAGCAGGAAATCTTCTGTCTAACACATGTAAAAGGGAAAAAGATTCTGATTTAGCCACATTACTCACAAAGAAGCTATGGAGCGAGAGCAGGGGTGTAACAATACCGAAACTGAGACTGAAATCACAATACAGAAGTCTGCCAATGAGGACTTACAATGCCATAAGATCGAAAGTGTTAAAATATGTCTATATTAGAAAAATAATTTTAACACAGGAGGAGGCGAGACTACAAGATAACCCGGTTATCACATGCTGTAACTTGTTTAAACTAGCCATCTGTCCCACATGGTGACCCTTTAAAGTTTACCCAAAATTCACTTTTTTGAAGTTTTCTTTATTGAATTATCAGAAATATCAGATCACACATCCAGTATGCCAGTTCTTTTTTCTCGTACTCTGTATCATAGACATCAAATTGGTGCAGTTTTGCTTTTATATCCCATGAGACAAACGCTTAAATTTATGCTCACAAACTAGATTTTGGCTTTAGAATGTGACAAACTGATTGGGTTGCAGTTTTTAAACAGAGCTTAAATGCATATTTCAGGCCTGAAAATTTAACTTTGGCCATGTTGTGTACTTTTATAAGGGCTTAAAAATTAAGGCAAATTAAAGAGCACAAAATTATGACCTACCCCTGTGTACTTATACATTCATAATGCAAGGTATACCAGTATCACAAGCACGACATGAAATTTTCTAATACCACTACACTGTTGAAAAGATAACCAACTGTGGCTTTTCAAGTGGTTTAAATGTATTTACTATAGGCCACAAGTAATGCCGAAGAAGGTATGGTGAGGGGGTCTGCAATAAACTGATCAGTATCCCAAAAGCTAAAATACTAACACCGTTGCTCCAGGAGAATCAACAGGAAATCATTTGTCTAACATATGTAAAGAAGAAAAAAAATAATACCGATATACCCACATAACCAAACGCAAAGCTGTGGAGTGAAAGCAGGGGTGTAATGATTCTGAAACCAAGGCAAAAATCAAACGCCTGCTCGTGTGGAGCTGTTAATGCCTGGTTAAATCGTGGTAGTTTGATGAAAGCTCTAATGGACCTGTGGTTAAAAAAAATAAAAAATAAAAAAAAAAAGAAGGAGGAGAATTTTTTAAGTCTTTTGTTATTCCTATTCTTAAAGAAAAAACAAACTAAAACTGAATAGTTACACCCCAGTCCACCATGCTTGGCATTTACTGCAGCCCCTACAGAGAACAGCTTTGGGAAACTGAACCATACCAGAGAAATCCATTCTTTAGAGATAATGGCAGGTTGATCAAAGGGATTAAATTCTCTCTCTCATTTTTTCTTCGCATTACTGATTTTGTGACATTTGACCACGATTGGAAATAAGACCTTGGCTGAGCCCGACTGTTACCGGCCCTGACTGAAATGAAACGTTTGCCCGTAATGCAGACCTCGTTGTGTGTTGTGTTTTGTCAGCTTTGAGGCCTGTAGTGTCTGTGATGCCTGTCATTTGCTGCTGACCTCCTTCCCTCCTCACATGTCACAACCACACAGTCAAAGCCAAGTCATAACTTGCCTCTCTTTTTTTGCCTATCATTACACGAGCCCTATATTTTAGTATTTCCTTGACATGCCAGGGTCAGGATAATGACAGACTGCAGACTGTGCAAAGATGTTTTGTATTAGTCATTGGTAGGATGTCGGACAGCTGGAAGGATGCTTATTAGTCAGGATTTCACTTGGTTATTCAAAGTACTGGATACATAATATCATATTAGCCATTTAATTTAAGGGAAAACCCCAGTTTGTTTTCCCAGTGCGTACTGAAAGTGGACTACTCCTGCACACACTTTGAATTCCTTATCATCATAGATCCAGTCTTTAGCTTTACTATTTTCCCAACCTGCCTCCCTCTCTTAGTTCCCACACCACAGGAAATAGCCAGAAAGTAGCTGGGCTTTATTTCTGTGTGCCTTAAGAATAGCAGCATTGTGTTATTGTTGTGGGAATGCAGCGGACTGAGCTAGGGAATACTCTCCTAAGTAGTACCATTTTGCCTATACACAGTGTATAGCAAGAAACAGTGTATGCAAGACAAAGGACAAGTCTTGACCAGTTCACTGCCTTTATCGCCTCTTGATTTCTGCAGCTTTATGATGCAGACTAATGGAATTAATGTTTATTTCATTTTTAAAGCTCTTGGTGGGGGGAAAGGTCATTTTAAGGCTTGAGCAATACTGGCAACAAGGATACTGTAAAAAAAAAAAAAAAACAGCACGTAATTAAAAACTGATATTGTATACACTGAAATCTTTATAAGTTAAACTATCGTTGAAATGATTCCTTAGTGTTCAAATAGAACTAAATCCTAAAACCTTCAGATTCTTCATCCTAAAACACAAAGACAAAAAAAACGACAAAGCTATCATTCTTTCAGCTATTATCATGTCAACTGCAACATTTCGGCATTTTATCACAACCCATTTATGAAATATATAATTATTGATACTATCAAACTGGTGCTCAACCCAAAGGCTGCATCCGAAGATTATCTTGTGTTTTCATTATCAGTTTTTCGACACTGATTAAATCTTTGTGTAGGGTGCAAAATTAGCAACGGCAGGTTTTGCAGAGAATAAGGTGGCAGCTTCCATTAGGCCATTACTGTATGTTAAAGCAACAGTACAAAACCTAAAGCCTTTACTTTTACAGTATAGTAATGTTCTGCTGACACTCACATGGACATGACTTTTGACACTTAGCACCAACAGAGAACTGAAATGATTATCAATTAATAAATAAATAAATTGAAATAATTATAAAGACCAGTGGCCAGGTTCATTCACAAAAGAAATGGCTGCCTGGAGTCCCAACAGATCACTAGAGAACTGAGGCCTGGAGACTGGGGAACAACCCCCTGGCAGCCTCCGATCACTAAGGAGAAATGTCTATTGCCCAACCAGCTGGCGAGCAGTTGCTGGAGGCTGCTGGCTCTCGTTGGGTGAAACTGGTCAAAAAGAGGGTGCTGCACCAAAAACCTCTTTATGATTGCCTTGATTGCCAGCAGATTGCTGTGGTTGCTCGTAGTTTGCGTTGAAAACACAGATGTGTCTGCAAACTAACCACCGAGCGATAGCGAAACTTGAAATGGTGTGACGCAAACTGGAAACAGAGAACATCCCTCTTCAAAGTAAAACTTGTGCCTTACTGCTAAAACCAGCATGTTTCAAAAGGCAACTTTTACTTTGATGGTGTTTCCGGTTTTAAGCACACTCTTCACAGTTTCACTACAGCTTAGGGAGTAGCTGGCAAGTGCCTGCAGACAAGTCACTGTCTTCCATGCAAACCACAGGCCATGGTGGCAATCTGCTAGTGACCAAAGCAATCCCAAAGAGGTTTTCTCCAGGAATCACTCGCATATGGTCAGCAAATACTCTTTGGCAAGCAACCAGTGGTTGCCAGGTGGTCACCAACCAGTCTATAGGCCTATATGACTGGGGCCTCATGCCGCATTTCCACTCGTACCTACTCAGTGTGGCTCAGTGTGGAACCCCGGCTTAGTGGCCGGGGTTCCAAGCGATCCGAGGTGGTCCGAAAATGTGACGTCAAAGAACAGTATGCCACTGATTGTCGTCACTAGCTGAGTCATGAGAGCAACTCCTTCACCAGAATCAACCGTGCCATTTTTAAAACCCAACAGCAAGAAAATGGAGGGAAGAAAACCAACAGATTCTCTCATCATGAAAGAATCCAGAGGGAGCTAGACGGAGCGACGAGAAATGAGAAAGTTTATCATGAGGTCTCCGAGTCAATGGCTGCTCACAGGTACCATCACACAACACAGCAGTATAGACATTTTTGTGCTGTGTTTGAGTTGCATACAAATTACATCAAGAGACTACTGCCTGCATTGCTATATCGACTCCACCCGCATTGAGGTGGTACTCAGTTATAACGGAAACAAAACAAGACCGTGTCGAGTTGTGTCGAGTCGAATCGGGCGCTGAGTATGTACTAGTGGAAAAGACAAATTAGCTAAACAAAAACCACACAGGAACAGCTTGTGAGCCATGAAGAGCCTCCCCAAAGACAGGTCACCCAGCAGAAATGCTAGAACAAGCTCGACCCCACCCTGCAACCGACATGACCCATAGGATCCAAGTCCCAGATACAGTAAGGCAACCACATAGCTCCCACACCCCCACAGTTCAGAACTGTCTCAACAGAACGAAAGGTACCTAGTATTATAGTATTTTTACTTCCAATGTGCAATTACAAAGCAGCCCCAACCAGCCGGGTTGCAGTTTGCATCCATACCTGCCAAAACTTGACCTCTGACCTTTTGGGTATATCACCACATTATCATGAGATGTTCACATTTTGATCAAATTAGCTAACAAGAACAAGAAGATATTCTCTAAGAGTTGACTTTTGAACATTCAGCGCAAAAAATCTCATCAGTTCTTCACTGAATTTGAAACTGGTCATTTCTGCCAAACTTCTCTCTTCCAGAGAAAATGTTCACAAGAGCTGATTTTTTTTTTTAAGTCTAAATATGAGCATAAGCACTGTGCGTGAAACTCTTCCTGCACACACACTTTGATCCCTTGCACATTACACTACATCAAATATGCACACACTGAATATATAAACAGTTTAAATAAGCTCCTCAGCTCCACCACCGAAAGGTTGACCTCAAGTTGTTACTGGAAGCCATAAACAAAAGCTTAGTTTCTGAAAAGCTGACGACGACAATCCTGCACTCACAACTCAGCTGAGTCAAATCAAAACAATTCAGTCGATTCACACACTCACGACTCAAAACTCCAGACATGTCTGTCTGAAATCCACAAGCACTTTTTAAATGAGTCACTGTGACATTCTGAGTCACTGCGAAGATGCATGCTAATATTTAAGATGTTCAATACGCTATCAGTGTGTGTGCTTGTGCGCAACTGTGTTGAACTGTTGTGAGGGCTTGGCTAAGAGATAATTGACTCCTTCAGTCACTCAGATCGGCCGTGAATCATCTACAGGCATCTGACTTCCCGGAAGGCTAATTCAGGAGTATAAACTTTTCCACATTGGGACTCACAAAGGGCCAACAGAGTTTCTGTGTTAACTCTTACAAAATGCCTCTTTTTGGCACAGAAAAATTACCCACAAATCCTGTTTTTCTGCAGCGATAGCAAATTCTGTGCCTGTGCTGGGAACAAACTTAGGTGACTTGATGCAGACTGGGCACTTTGTGTGAGAAATGTGATCCTACTTTCACTTCAGCTGAGACGTGACATGATTTCTGCTAAATATAAAAACAAAACACTGTTTGGCATGCAAGGGCAGAAAATTCTCACATTTGCAATGCTACAACTATAAAGTACTTAGCTCTTCTTTTTTTTAATGAAACAACAAAGAATTACACAGTTTAAATGCACTACAACCAGGAAAAATTAGTCATGAAAAAAAAAATATATATATTTCGGCAGTGCTTCTTTGGACAACTTTGGACAACAAAACAAAACTCCTGACCCCATCATACTCCTTCACTGTGTACACCCACACACACAAATCCATCGATGCCGTCCAAATGCCGAGCCTACAAGCGCACACATGCTTTAACTGAGATCCTTATGCTGCTGCAGCTAAATCGAGACTATAATCAACATTCTTCCAACAACAAGAACAAGGGTGCACTAGAGTAAACACACACACACACACACACTCTCTAATTATTGCTGTTTTGGAAAAAACACAGACACGCATGCGTATCCCCCCTAACACTTGCACAAACGTGTTCACACACAGGCAACTACTTAACCCTAGTGAGTGCTGTGTGTGAGTCTGTCTGTGGTGAGAATCCACATTTAAAGCTGAGATTTTAGGCTTCAGCAGCTTAAAGCTATGCAAGTCCATCGCATAAACACACCAACTGCTCAATAATATCCCTGTTATTGTAGAAAGTGTCTATTATCACCAGAAAATAGCTTTCTTTCCTTCCCTTTTTTTACCCTAATTTGTTTCTTCTGTCTTTCTCAGTCAACTCCCATCATCCCTGCCAAATTATCTCCCACGGCTCTCCTCTCTCTTCACCATAGGGCCACTGTGGGTCAGACCTCTCTCGTGGTCTCATCAGTAAACTTCTTAGAACCCCTGAGGAAATGGCAAAGCTGACTGATAACATCTCAGTTGAAGACATCGAACCATGACACTGTCTGATCCACAGCTGATGGCCAAAGCGCCAGAGTTCACTGCTCTGTCTTGTTTCTGTGTGCACAAATGGTTAAAAAAAAAAAGAAAAAGAAAAAGTAAAAATGACCACAATGAGGCAGCACTCCTTTCTTTCAAGGAACTACGTCGCAGAAAGGCTTCCAGGATATTAATGTGCTGTGGTGCATAAAATCCCCAACCAAGTAATTACATCATATTGGAGAAAATCTTGTTATAATCACGTTGAAAAGAGTCATGCCCTCTCTAAGGACAGTCCAAGATTTTCTAGTGGTGAAAATTTAAGGCAGAGTTGCTATGATTTCAGAATTATTGTATTACTTCCGTCGATAGTTTATTTTTATGTTTGCATGCTTATCCATGTGCGCTGTGGCCTTTTTAGTCCACAGGTGTTAAACATGCAGCCCAGGGTCCACTGGATGGCTTTGCAAAGCATGACAACTGAAAATAAAATGCACCGCTACTCCTGCTGCGCTGATGCCAACATTAACACGCAGGAATTAAAATGTACGGAAAGTCTAAATATTTTGAGATCTAACCAAGCTGTCATTAAGTCATAAAATGCTAATGCTAGTTTACTTACAAAAACACCACATGTGAAGCTTTTTAAACTCGCGGTGTGAACGGGAAAAATCCGACATAATGTTAAACCCGGGCTCAGTTTTAATGAGACGTCTGAGGCTGTCCATGTGTTTGAAACATTTTCAGAATATATTTGTAGTTGTTCACAAGTATATTCTGCTTGTTCTTCCTTTTGTTTTAATATGGTTTTACTGGAAAAGGCTACTTGCGATCAAGCTGGGCTGCACATGGCCTATGAGCTAAAATGAGTTTGACACCCCCACTTTAGAAATACCACAAAGAGCAAAAGAGAAGTGAAGATAGAAACCAGTGTATCCTAGCATCAGAAATCAAGAAAATCTGTGGGGAAGTAAAAGTTTTTCTGAAAATGAACAGTTTCACTTGTGACTACACAAGTCAAACAGGAATCTGGAAGTGCCGCAAACCTGTTAAAAAAAAGACTTAAGTCCACGCAAGGTTCCCACCAGTGTACGTCCATGATGACCAAGACTAAAGTATTTTTTTAAGATGCATTTTTAAGGTGTATTTTCAAACAAAAGCTACAACTATCACAAGAGTCAAAAGAGTTGGTAAAACTACTAAAAAACTAATGGTAATATTTTACAACTTAATATAGTTTCACCTTCTGATGACATCAGTCCACTAATGTTCACTTTTTTATGGTAGGACGTGCGTGAATGACGTGATTCTGTGTTGGAGCCTGAGCTGCACCTGATTCGCTCCGCTGGAACAGCCAACTACTTATCTGGCAGAAACCCTGCCGGGTTGACTCAACAGAATTAAAACTATCTGCAAACGAATGTTCATACGTAGCTGTGTTACTTCCCCACCCTAGAGCCATATTTCAGTCCTCCAGTGACTCAAGGTGTGACTGTTGCATTGAAATGTCAAAGTCATCAAAAAATGCAAACCTCACAAGGTAAATATACACCTTGCAGGTGAGCTTCAGCACCTGTTACATAATACAGATCACACACAGGAAAAAATAAAACCATGAGGAAATCTCATGGTGAATGGCAGCTTATTATTATCTCCAATATAATATTTGATGAATGACCCAACCAGTGGTGAATGTAAGACAACTGGCAAGTTGTAAGCTCATTTAAATGTTCATATAGCATTTGGGTGGATTTTTTCCGTTGTTGTTGCTGTTGTTGTTAAAGAAGGCGGGCAGCACAGTGGCACGATGGTTACCACTGTTGCCTCACAGCAAGAAGGCCCTGGGTTCAAATCCCCCATCTGGCCTTTCTGTGTGGAGTTTGCATGTTCTCCATGTCAGCATGGGTTCTCTCCCATGCTGACATGTCCAAAGACATGCAATTAGTGGGGTTTTCTCTGGGTACTCCAGCTTGCTCCCACAGTCCAAAGACATACAACTACGCTAGGTTAACTGGTGATTCTAAAATTGCCCATAGGTGTGAGTGTGAATGGCTGTCTCTCTGTGTTAGTCCTGTGACAGACAGGCAACCTGTCCAGGGCAGACTGGGATAGACTTTTTGGTGGTTTTATCAGCTTTTAGCGATTTGTCATTTACACACTGGTAGCTCCCTAAGTGCATTTAGACATTGTAAGCAATGATTTTTCCCCAAGTCATAACACATATATAATAACATACCTCAATTTAGAGTGTTAATACATTGGTGTTAATGTTTTAGCAACCTCTTATGTTGTAGGAGTGAAAGTGGCACTAATTTTAATGTTAATGACAAAAAGTAACTTGTTTTGATCTGCACTATAATCCCAATAAAGTATCTTAAAATGTTATTTTTCCATTTACTTCACATTTTTGGTCAGAGGAATTTGGGAACCACCACAACCAGTGCAGCTTTTACTCTAAAGGATTGTGCTCCTGTAAGCACACGAAGCTTAATTGGCATATACAGCACTCCCTAGTCGCACACCTTGAAATGAACAAACACAACTAAAAGCATGTTGGACAACACGTCTTCACCTTCCCAAAGTGCCTTAACTTCAAAGCTCTAAAAGCTGGAATCGCTGCAAACAAAGACAACACAGCCATGAGCCAGAAATAGAACTGAATTCCCTCCAACACACACACACACACACCAAAATGAGTACTTTGATTTACTCTCTCACACGTACACACACAGCACTGGACTGTGAAACCAAGTGGCTACTTCCCACTGGTTTCTAATCTCCATCCAGCAGTCAGGAACAGGCGCAAACTAAAGTGCGCATTGCTGACATGCTTTTTATCAATGGTAAAAAATGGCGCACAAATTAATTGACTTTGTTAGTGTCTGGTGCTATATTTAGATAAAACGAATCATAAAAATTAAGGGGCAGAGTGGGGTCAGTATTGCGTTATCACCACGAAGACCAGCGCTGATAAAATTTGCGCCAAAGACTAAAAAAAAAAAAAATGTAAAAAGTGACATAAATTCACTCGAGTTAGTTACAAACTTACTAATTGTACATGTTTTGTGTGTGCATTTTGCACTCAGCTCGCTGAGACAGAAGATGCTGTTCTGCGGTTTGACAGGACTCTTATTTCTAATCTTTAAAAACTACTTTGGGGACTATAAAAAATAAAAATCTGCGCCAGCACCGCCAGCATGTGCAACCCAACCGGGAAGCTGCTGCAGACCCTTTAAACTATGCACGACCACGTTTTTTTTTCTTTCTTTCTTTCTTTTTCGACGATAAAAATGTCGCTCTGTCTGAAGCTCTGTCCACATTGCTGCTGCACATTTTGAGATTAGTCTCCATGCGGCTACAGTTTATTAAAAAACAAACAAAAGTTTAGCAGCGTTAAGAAAAGAGTGTGTGCGGGGAGGAGGGTGAAAGTTACAGCCACAACATACTCACGTTCTCCGTTATCTCGGATGGGCACCCACCGCAGCACGACGACTAACCAACAAGTTGGACTTCGCATAACGGAAATGTGTTGTGTTTTAAAGTAAGTCTAAACGACGTCACCGAGGAGCAACACGAAGTGGACACCGGAGGAGAAGCTGCACGATAAAAAGTCCTTCGCTTTCTCCCTCATTGTGACTGCATGCGACTGGTCCTCCGCAAACGGGGGAAAAAAAGAGAGGGGAAGAAAACTTTGAGCCACGATCTTGACGCGGAAAAAAAAATTGGCTAGTACTCATTTCCGCTGTCAAAAAAAAAAAAAAAAGTGTGGCGGTCCAGCAGTCTATTGCGATTAAGCTTAGTTCCTGTTTTTGTATTTTCAAAATAAGACAATCCGCTTTTTTTTTTTTTTTGGTTTTTTTTTTTACTGAGTTCTAATCAAGGAGGAAATGCCCAAATGGTAACAAGGTTATTACAGTTAACTAAAACGAAACTGAAAAATATTGCGAGAAAAATATTTTAGTTAACTGAAATAAAAATTAAAAACTTGACTTTTGGTAGATGAATAACTGAAACAATGTTGTGTGCTTAAAAAACTCACTAAGATAAAACTACACAGGAAATGTGTCCAGCTCTAGCCTTTGTTTGGTTCATGTTTATTGAGACTTAATGAATGGCTACATGAAATGAAGTGTTTGTATTGTAAATAGACTAACAAATACCACCACAATAAAAATGCTAGAAGTAACACTGAAACTGATAACAACTGAACTGAAATGGAACATTTTCCAACAATCAAAACTAAACTGAAATGAGCAAATCTCTTCAGGAAAGGAACTGAAACTGAACCAAACTGAAAATAAAAATTCAAAATGAAACGTAATGTACTTGCACTTATACAGGTTATCACCTTGCTAACCTAGTCTTACTGACCCTTCAAAGCACTTTAGACTATAAGAAACATTTTAAACCATGCATTCATACAGCGCTTTATCTGCCTCACATGGTCAAAGTAGAATTACCAATTAGTCTAGCATGCATGTCTTTGGACTGTGAGGGGAAGTACCTGGAGGAGGCCTGTAGATGCACTGAGAAAAGGTGCGACTAAATTGCCAAAGTTGGGATTTGAACCAGGAACCTTCTTGCTGTGAGACAACAATGGTAACCACTGCACCAACAATGAAATTATATATATAAAACTTTAATTATTATGGATGGTAAAAATGTAAATTTATTCAGAATAAGTAATAACTTTCATTCCTTCTTCTCTCCAGAGCATACCTCTGGGGTGAAAGTCAGTAGAAGCGAGACAGAATACATGTGTGTGTGTGTGTGTGTGTATGTGTATGTGTGAATGAGAGGGATACAGGTGTAACCGTGAAGCTGCAAGGAGCAGAGGTAGTGAAGGTAGATGAGTTTAAATACCTGGTGCAACCATCCAAAGCAAAGGACAGTGCATAAGAGAGGCGAAGAAGAGAGTGCAGGCAGGGTGGAGCAGATGGAGATGAATGTCAGGGGGGATTTATGGCAAAAGGATAGCAGCAGGAGTGAAAGGGAACGTTTACAAGATTTGCTGTGATGTATGGTTTGGAGACGGTGGCACTAACAAAAAGACAGGAGGTGTGGCTGGAGGTGGCAGAGCTGAAGATGGTAAGATTTTCACTGGAAGTGAACATGAGTGTATCAGAGGGACAGCTCAGGTCGAGCAGTTTAGACACAAAGTTAGAGAGGCTAGCTTGTGATGGTTTGGACATGGGCAGAGGAGGGATAGTGGATATAGCGGATAAAGGATGCTGAATATGGAGCTGCCAGGCAGGAGGAAAAAAGGAAAGACCACAGAGAAGATTCATGGATGTAGTGAAGGAGGACATGCACAGGGCTGGTTTCAAAGGCTCACTTGAGGTTTACTTTTCATTAGTTTCAGTTTCAGTCTTTTTAATTATCATAATGTGGAAGTTGTTTCTAGTAAGTAGGCTATTTCAAAGCAAACAGTGTGTAAAGGCCATTAACATGAAATCATGTAGACATCTTAATAAAGAAAACATATCATATCGTATCAACAATCAGGATGTGTTGACAGATTTGACCAAAATTGGAGACATTGCCTCCTTTTTTTCCTTTTAGTTCATTTTATAAGTACGCAAAATTGTTGCACTTTATTGGTTTTAAAAGTCAAGGTTTTTTTTATTATTTGAGTTAACTAGAATATTATCGCACCTAGTTTTAGTTTTCAGTTGTCCTTTAGTTAACAGCAACTTTGCTTTGAATGCAACATGGCCCCTCTTCAGGTTAAATTATATATTGCATCACCTACATTGCTTTATTAATAATTGTGTGTGTGGCTAGCAATAAACAGCTGGTTACATTTAGCAAATGCATTAACAATGCATTAACTGTAGGTGCTCATTTACATTTATCTGCAAAGTGCAGTTGCCAAATAAATGTCAAATATTTTCCTGTCACATGCATGTGCAGTAAATAAAGCATAAAGTAGAATAAAAATCAGTCTCTTAATTGTATAACTCTCTGTGCAAACCTACTAAATTACTTCCAGCCTCTTTCCATTGGCACTATGCTTGACATGATAGGATTAAACATAAACCTATTTAGAAATATGCACCAAATATTGACACAAGGCAGAAGCTGCCTGAAAACACATATATCATTTATTGTCATCATGTATGGATGCATACTCACAAAAATATGACAGTAAATGAGCTCACAACAAACAAAGGATATTTGGTGCAGCTGGGCAGTCTAGGATCACTCTGCCCAACAGTGTCAGCAACCTATTTCCTGTGCAAACATGCTTATATGTTTGCCACCACTGACCCACTTTTATATGCACACAAACACTGTATTGTGTCTCAGCTGATTTCACGCTATTAGATGCATCCACAGCTGTAAACATATAATCTAAAAACCTCCTAAAACCTTCATGAGGATGGATGTTGTGGCAGACATGTGATCTACGTATATATATATATATATATATATATATATATATATATATATATATATATATATATATATATACACAAATACATCACAGAACACTGACTTTTGAGTAATCAGTATTTAGGTTTAAACATGTATCTTTATGTTGAAATTACCAGGGAGGAAGTAGCCCCTCTGGTTTTTGAGGTTTTGTGCTGCAGTATGTAGCATACTGGGCAAGTTCCTGCAGAACCTGTCCAGTCTCTTACGTGAAGACTTTCACATACTGTACCTTTATTTTGGTAACTTAATTTATGGATGCAGATTTTTTTTTTACTCTAAACAAAGAGAAAAGAACAAATGTGCAAGTTTAAAAAGATTATTTCAAGGTGTGCAATGTTAGCTGCAAATATAACTCAGTAGGTCTGCAGCATACTACACTGTAGTGTAAAGAGATCATTAAAACATGACATTAATCTTTCTTTCTTTCTTGTATATAACAGGGACAGGGGGAATTTAAAAAAAAAACACATTTTATCTAGACCTACAATTAATCAATTTCTTTTTCTTTTTTACTTCTCTGTTGACCCAAAATCTCGTGTCTAAAATTGTTACACAGTGACATCTGATGGCAGGCAGACTGCAGTGCACAAATGTGCGCATGAACTTAAAACTGAGCTGGGTTTGACCCTAAGTAAAAAGCCATCCATCCAAGCATCCATCTTCTTCTACTTTTCTAATTCAGGGTCACAGAGGTGGCTGGAGCCTATCCCAGCTGTCATAGGGTGAGAAGCGGTGTACACCCTGGACATATCCCCAATATATTGCAAGGTTAACACAGAGATTCACACCTACAGCCAGTTTTAGAGTCACCAGTTAACCTAATGTGCACGTCTTTGGACTGTAGGAAGAAGCCAGAACACCCTCAGTGAACCAGCTCAGGGAGAATATGCAAACTTCACATAAAGAGGCCCAAGCTGGCCAGCAGAGTTGAGGCAACAGTCCTGGTAATTTGGTGCATTCATATATTCCTTTATTCTACGATTACAGTGGCACACTTCTGGAGTTATTAAAATGGCCAATCATACAATTATAATTTTAGATAATATGTGCTAAAGTGAAAACTGCCTCAATATTCCAATTTAAAAAAAAAAACATAAAATCACACTGTACTACTCCTGCCCCCTTATGCATAAGCCGAGTGTATATCAGTGATGACAGTGGTGCGCACTAATGAAAACTGAAGCAACTGAGCCATGGTCAAAAAGTGATTGGACCAAGATGAGACTCCAGCATGAAATTAAGAAACAAACAAACAAACAAAAAAAGAGCAAAAGTCAAGTTACTGTGGCTGTAGATATATGCTAATGGCTACAAGTGCAATAACACAGTTATGAATATAACACAACACATACATAATGTGAACAACTCTGATTGTATTCCAGCAATCATTGTAAAGGGCCTGTTTTAAAGGCTCTCAATTTTAACATCCAAAGTTTAATACTAAATATTCATATACACCAAGAGCATATATGTTCACATACACCATACGCCTACAACAGTTACCCTTCATTTGGAGATTTTCTATCAGCCTGTCATGGTGAGAGCAGTGCGCTGCACTGTGGGAGCAGCACTGAATAAATTGATTAGTAAGGCTGGCTCTGTGATTGGCCGCAAAGTGGAAAACATTTGGAACTGAACGAACTGTTATCCATTGTGGGTGATCCTGACAGCCCTCTGCATCACTTACTGGACAGACAGCAGATTCAGCTCCGCTGCCACAAGGACAGATACAGGAAATGTTCCATACCTCATGCAATAGATATACAATGCAACACAGAGAATCACTGAACTTACTGAACTTGAGCATGAGTTACAACAGTACAAAAGGGGTAACTATGCGTGTTACAGCTAATGTTTCTCATTCACCTGTTTTTCAGTCACTCCCTTTCTGCTCCATGTATCTCCATGTAGACGCTGCCCGCCGTACACAGAAAGAGAAGAGAGCGCAAGCACGCATCCACTTGCTCCTTGGGGTGCTCACCGGGAACCCCGCAGCATCAGGCCTGAGAGATCTGTCGGCTCTCCTCTGTTTGCTGCGACTTTGCTGCTCGAGTTCAAAGCATGTACACTGACAGTTCAAAGCAGGCCAAAACAACCTTCAGGGTGCCAGGAAATGTTCAGGCAGTACACAACTGGTGCAGAACCTCGCGCATCGGGCTTTAGGAGATAACTATCCTCTGAAAGGTAGAAATGAGGTTGATGAGACAAAGTGTGATTATGTGTTTCTGTTTAGAATAGCCTATAGTGAGCTGAGTCGCTCACAACGACAAGGAGAGATATATGCACTCAGTCTTTTGCTTATCTATACAGCAATTTAATGTGACTGCTTGCATTCAGACTTGTACTGTGTCATGTCTGATATAAATGCTAGCAGGCGGCAATAAAACTAAAACTAAATGAGGTGTGAAAACTTTGTAATTATTAAAATAAAAAAAATAGAAAAGATAAAAATGTAAAATATGTAGCGTGCAGTTGTGTGTGCAAGACTGTTTGCCAGCTGCATTTCTCTTAATGCCTGTTATAAATGTATTCATTTTTATCCATGCGTATTCAAATAAATGTAATAGTGAAAAAAATATTTCCGAACAATTAAAAAAACTGAAACAAGAAGCGTCCTCTTGAAGCTAAACTAAATTAGGAGAAAGGTTGAATGATCTTTAAAATAAAGACAAATACATTATCCACTGATGTGTGTGCGTGTGTTTTGTGTGAGTCTTTCTGTGTGCTGCTGAGCTACCGGCAACCCAACCCAAGAGACATCTCTCTTCTGTATTGAAAATGTCAAACATGCCTCATCAAGAAATTTCTTCCTTTTGCAAGTGAGAAACTGGGTGCATTAGACACCAGACATGCCGTTATGTAAAATGCTTCTATCAATTTCTGCAGCATTTCTGCTGGTAGAGCAAAAAATGAACAAAAAAATGAATCATCTAATCCATTGCTGTCTTGCTGTCAGCCACACGGGATTACTACCCCGCCCTCTACACGCGTGCTAACATTCACTTCGTTAAGGCACTAATAGGTCAGGAGGTGCAGGTAAACAGAGCAGGCAGTAAGTGACACCTGCAACCCTAACGTGTATCAGGAGCTCAGCAAATAAGACAACTAACAGCCTAAAGCTAATTACACTGCAATGAGTGTGCAGTCACATCAAGCAAAGTAAGCAGCTCTTGACCGGTTAAAGCTTCAGACAGACATCGGCACACCAAAGTGAAAAAAGAAACATTATGTTGTTACATGTAACAACTTTCTGTCAGGCTGTTTGTAGTCGTGATTGAAGATAAGACAGACTAGTTGCTTTAACCTGGAGCGCTTGTCTCATTGGTTATTAGGATGCTCGCGATCCTTTAGTTTGGCAGCTCTTGCTTGCCTTTTTGTAAAAGCCATGCCACTAAAGGTGTAGCAGTAGACAAAAATCAAATGAAATGAGCTTCAGGCACTGAACTGCTGAATTGTAATTCACCCGCAATGAGGAGAAGTTCTGCGGGGGAAGCAAGGGGGGGGGTAAATAAAGGTGGCGACTTACCTGGAAAAGTTCAGTGCTTCTTAATTCAAGTTTTGGCAAAACTCCTGGCGGAGACGAGCAAAAGCTTCGGAGTCTCTGAAGGAAGGAAAGTAGCTTCAACTAACAGGTCAGAAGGCTACAGGCGTAGGCGAGAAAGCACTGCCTAAAGCTTACATGGCAATGATAATTCTGCTGCTCTGACCCTCCGTCTCTCTGGCTCTCACACTGCCATAAAAAAATTATACTAAATATAGAGAGAATGCCTTAAATCCCTTCCTATAGTTATCAAAAAAAAAAAAAAAAGTTTAAACAGGCCTCTTTTTCTGCACACATGACTACGCCCATATTTCTGCACCAATCTGACTCACACAGACCTGTGTGAGGTGATTAATGAGATTCATCAGATTGAAATTTACTTCTGACAAAATGTTAAAAGGGGCTAAATTTAGTTTGCTGCCTCCAGCTGTTTTTAGGATTATTTCCTATGAGCAGAATTGTGCTAAGGGGTCCTTCTACCTGACCTGCATGTAAACCGCTTTGTAAAGCCTAACGAGCCGTCACCATAATTCTTTAAAACAGTCAGTTCAGGGATAATTACTGATGGATGGCCTTCTTCAGGTAATCAATACAATAAAGGTGTAAAATTGGCATTGATTGCAGTTTATTATTTATATTGGTTAATTGGCTCCTGTATTGGTTCTGTGTTAGTACGGGCTGATGATCTCGCATCTCCTCTACTAAAAAACTTAAACATAACACCTGTAATAGACAACAGTACCATTATCAATTCTGTCAACGACATCAGGCTCATTTAAACTGGCGCCCAAATCCATGTACACTCACTGGCCACTTTATTAGGTATGCCATTAGTATCAGTTTGGACCCTTTTTTGCCTTTGGAACTACCTTAATTGTTCATGGCATAGATTCAACAAGATGCTGGAAACATTCCTCTGAGATTTTGGTCCATATTGACATGATAGGATTATGCAATTACTGCAGATTTTTCAGTTGGGACATCCACGGTGCGAGTCTCCTATTCCATCACATCACAAAGGTGCTCTACTGGTTTGATATTTAGTGACTGGGGAGGCCATTTGAGTACAGTGAAATCATTGTCATGTGTGAGAAACCAGTCTGAGATGATTAGAGCTTTGTGAAGTGGTGTGATATCCTTCTGGAAGCAGCCAGAAGAACTGCTACTCTGGGTATGCTGTTTTTCTGTAAACCACACAGATGGTTGTGTGGGAAAATCCCAACAGATCAGCAGTTTCTGAAACAGTCACGCCACTCTTCTGGCACGGACAACCACGCCATGCTCAGAGTCACTTAAATCACCTTTCCGTCTGTGTCTAACTAGGTGAAAATGGTTTTGCCAAAAATGTCCTAATGTATGGCTTAGGGCGTTTCGCTCAGAGAGTGGAAGTTAGTGCCTTAGCAATTCAGAAAAACTGTTTTTTATATATATATATATATATATATATATATCAAACTTTTTTTATTTAGCACTTTCTTTTAACAAAGATACAAAGTGCTTCACAGAAACAATTTAAACAGAGAAACAGGAAACTAAACTGAAGAAACAAACAGGATAGAACATTAAAAACATTCATAAATCTCTCATTAAAAGAACGTTTTAGGCAGAGAAAGTCAGTATCTGCAGTAGTGATTATTGTATCAAAGTTATGATGAGTTATTGATGTTAACTAGTATACAAACTAGTATAAAGGGCATGATCTTTTTAATCATTAGTGCATAATATGGCAATAGGTAGCCTAGTACTGAAATGAAAATACATTTTATTGTACGTTAAGTTGCTGCGGTTGAATGAATTACATTTAAATATGAGCAGAATTTGGACTGTTTAAAGAAATGATTCAGGCTAATTGGACCCCAGACTTTTTTTTTTTTTAAACTCTCAAATAAACAGTGGCACTTCTCCACCTGGGCTATTTAAAGATTTGAAGGGCCAGGTCACCCAGATCAATAAAGATACCCGGTGGCAGCCACACACAGTCCATACAGCTGCAAGCCATTACGGTGAAGTATCGCAGCTTTACCGTGGTTTAAAGGAAACTCAAAATCCTGAATTTCAAACTTGGAAGACAGATATTATCCTGGTGCCCGAATCTTTAGGATGAATGTGATTCAAGCATTTACACCAAACAGCTTTGCAAAGTTACATCACCAACAGGGTGAAGGTTGGACAGCACCAAACTGGGATTTCATTCATAAAGCTGCAGAATTGTCTTTGCATTATTATGTGGTTAATGTGACATAACCACCTCAAACTATGTCTAATTATTTTGTGCAACATCTTCAGGTTGTATTATATAACAGAAACCACCTGGGGCTTTTTTCCTGTTGTTAAAAGAAAAAAAAAAAAAGACTTCCTTGTTGTGATTATATTAGTTACCTTTCTTTTTTGCTTAGCGAACTACTTTGCATGTACAACTCAAAAAAAAAACGTCACTGCAGAATGATCATGAAGCAATGAGAAACTGTTCAAGGTTCTAATAACTGTAAATAAAATGAGTCGTAACAATTGCTTAAAGATGGCCAAGTAAAAAAAACATAAATACTGGTAACAGTAATAAAACAGCTGATTTTAGATTTGTATCTATTATAAGATGAATCAAAGCTAAAGTCAATGCATCATGTTAGAAAAACTGATGATTGTAATAAATGAATTATCATTTTAAATACTGTGGCTTTTCTAATTGTCATTGGCAAATGTAACTCACTGTTTCTTGGCTTGTACAAATGATAGTGTTAATGTTTATGACGATCGCAAATGCTTTTTTTTTTTCCTTTTCCATTAGTTAAGACTGCAGTTACGTCTCCATTCAGTCGCTTCACCTCATTGCTGGGTGACGCCCTGCAGAATGATCAGGAAGGAATGATAAACTGTGGAATAAGAGGTGATCCACCTCCGTCAGCTTACTGGCTCTGCAGCCACTGCACTCTCAGTTCCTCCACCTCCTTGCCATACCAGTCATGGAGTTTGGAGAAGCAGCCAGTGCCAGGGCATACGGGGCTTTCCAGAGATGCTCCTTTTCTCCGGGGAGGCACAGGTGGAGCCCTCACTCCGTCAGCTCCGTAAGCGATCACATTCGCGGGGTCCCCGCAGCTCTCCCAGACCACACAGGATGAAGCTCCCTCCACAAAGCCGTTAGCCAAGGCAGCTGGTGGTTTATTCCATGCAACTCCATTTTCCTTGGAGGGCCCAGTGATGAGCTGCAGCTCATCCTGTGTGCTCTTCTGGGCAGAGAAGGAGGCTGACATGGGAGGCACACTTGATGATGATGATATTGAGGATGAGGAAGATGAAGAAGAGGATGCACCAGACCTGGACAACACCAACTTGTTTCGCTTAGAGGACTTGGGCCTGCCCTGCAGGTTTCCAACTCCAGCCCCAACAAAGCCACCTCCAGCAGCCTCCTGGATCTCCTCCAGCTGCCTCTCCAGCTCTTTCACCACCAGCCTCATGTAGTCAAAGCTGGCCCTTGACAACGCTTTCACCCAGGACTCCATGGCTGCTTGATTCTCAGCGGCCATCTTATACACCCGAGCTTTGGCGCAATCAAACTTGATGGCAAAGGCGAACTCCTCAGTCGACTCACACAGCTCCACAGTGCATCCTTCAAGAACGATGACGCCAATGGGCTCTCGGCTGTCACGCTCTTCAAAGTAGAAGAGCATGTTGCCCTTCAGAACAAACCACCGGCGGTGATAAGCTGTGTTACGCTCGCCCTTTTTGAACAGGAAGCCCGTCTTGTCTGGTGGTGAATCACAGGTGGCATAATGTGCCACGCTGCGTTCGTTCAGCTTCATCTTCTCCCCTCCTCCGTTTCAGATTCGATATTTACCTAAAGAATATCATAAAGACAGGGGTCATCCCAAGTTTAAATTTAACAGCTCATACTAAATGATGCAACAAGACCCTGCACATTTTAATTCTAGCAGGGTCCTGCACAGGCATATTTGGCTAATTAGTTACAGTTTTTAAGCTGCGCTTATCTACATTTGCTGAAAGAAAAATAATGATTAAAAAAAGAAAACAACAACTTGCAGCCTCTTTGTCGCAGTGCCACATTTAAATGTGGTTTATTGACACTATAATATAGTAATACTAAAGATGTGACATGTTATATATTCAATAACAGTCTATTTGCTTTTCTGCTTCCAGAAAAGGGCAGAGCCGAGGGGCAGGAATTAAAAAGAGAGACTGTGAATGTTGCACTCTTGGGAACTTTAGAAAGGGCAGAGGCTTGCCAAGTGGACTTCAAACTACATCCTGTTCTTCTCCCCACTGAGCCATGCTGCCAGTGTAAACACCATCCATTTATTTTGTTTTGCCATTTTTGTCATAACACAAACAGCGTGCTAGACTTGAGTATAGCATACGAGAAATACTGCAACCCACTGGAAATGCAAGCCGAATTGAAAGTCTAACGTGCAGAGCACAGAAATTGACTCACAAATTAGTGGGTTACATGCTGTGTAATCACATGTTCAACTGTAAACTGGGGCTCAGACTGCATCCCACTAATCCAATTTTACTCTTGTTAAAAAAATAGAAGTCAAACTAAGGAACTTTAGTCAGCATAGCTTGTTTGTATTATAGCTTTAACTTTCGGTAATAAACTTATTATTAGGGGACAATGACAGTCAGAAAGGTTGTCTAGGAGGCAGTGGAAGCTGGAAGATGTTTCTGGTCCAGGCCGGATGTCTGCCTGGGTGATCATCATGTGTGGTTTCTGGATAAGCAGCGCGATGGTTAAGTTCCTCCCACTGCTTGAACTTCCTGATTATTTCAGTCCTCCAGCCTCTACAAATGTTTGTTTTACTAGGTATGTACTGCCTTGGGATGCAGGAAAAAAAAGAAAAAAAAAATAAACACAGTGAAAGTTTTCCTAAATCTTTATGAACTTCATAAACTTATTTTTCTTGTTTTCTTCCAACATCAGAATAAAAACAGGAGATACCAGTTAAGACGCTTCAATGTATGGCTTCCCCCTGTTAGCTTCACTGAGTAGGCACCAAGGTTATTATAGTTAATTAAAACTAAACTAAAAACCAAACTTAGACATGAAAATTTATTTTAGTTACCTAAAATATAAATAGTACTTTTCAAAAGCAAAATATAGAGGTATGAGCCACCCCTTACACATTCATATTTTGCTAGCAAAATGGAAAATAGTTTCAGTGGTTTACTGAAATGTGGAAACATCGGAGCTCTTCTTTGGATGCTGTCAACCTTTTGTTCTTCACGCTTCCACTGAGACAATTTCTGATGAGGCTCTGTGAACAGCAGATGGATCAACTGAAGAGCTAGATCCATCTCGCTGATACTGTGTCAGGTCTTGGCTGGATTTTCCCTGTTTCTTAAGGACAACACTATTAAAACTCTGTGCTGTAGATAGTTTTTAGGTCTGCTGCTTTTATTGTTTTTTTGTCCTCCACATGTCCAGTTTCCTCAGTTGTTTTAAGGATGCACAGCATACCACAGAGATAGGGTTTTAGCTAATAGCCTTTTAGGAATCACCTTGTTGGTCCAAGAATGCTGTTTTATGCCTGTCAAACTGCATTATCTTTGGTATTTTTTCATGGATTCAACTCAAGAAATGGGAACAAAATATGTCTTTGTCACAGATTATCCTGTAACAAAAATGCCTAAAAAAGATTCTCTGCCAGGTTGTCTGATATGTGTAGACACAACACTGGTTCGAATGATTCATAGGTTGGTATTAAGTGACTTAAAAAAGAAAAAGATTCCACTGAAAATGGTCAGGTACAAGGACTGGACTTACAAACACTTTGACAGACATTCAGAAAGCCTGGAAAACTGTTGTGTGAGACCACTTTAAAAAAAAGAGAAAAAAAAGAGAGAAATTCCAGCTCCCTGGAAGTAACTCAAGACTTTTGCAGAGTACTGTAAACCTTTGAGGGGGGCCAAAAACAAAAAAGAAACTAGGACTACCTGTTTTGGAAGTCAAGAGGTAGCAAATCTGTTTGTAACACAAATTCTGAGCTTTTTAAATCTACTCCTGGCAAATAAATAAGCAAATAAAAATAGAACTAACACTGTAAATGGAATGAATCTAAAAAGTCATGAACAAGCAGAAAAAAACCTAATGGTATGTCCTTACGTATGCACAAAAGTCCATTAAATAACATGCAATGAGACACATTTTCGTTACATTTTCTTTCCTTTCATTTTCTTCCTACAAGTTAAAAGGTGGTTAGACAAAAGACATTACTCTTTTCTTAAACTGTTCTTATCACATTTCACAGGACTTTTTAATATCTATAGTTATGGTTCACTCATAAAATTGTCCCTCTGATTGTCTGTATTGCTTACTGACCTTCCTAACACAACCAGTCCACCACGGTGTTACTTACGTGCTTGTCTCATGGCCAGTGGACATCCACCTCTGTCCTCGCATCACATCTGGACCTCTTAACTGAACAACTCGCCCCTTCTTCTGACTTTTTCGCCCTCCTCAATTAAATGCTGGAAAAAAGACAAAAGTTACGAATTTTATTTCACACTTATCTTCACTAAGCCAGCCGCGACAACGACGGAATCCAGGAGGAAGTGGCGGCCAGGTCAGCGTTCCGTTTGTTTAAGGAGGATTATTAACTACGAGTTTTTTCCACCTCTACGGGATTTTTTTTTTTATTCTTTTCGGGGCGAGTGATTCAGCCTCAAGCGGGACTGGCTGGTCACAAGCTTTTGACACATCAGCACTTTGCGGGAATTTGTGCTGACCTACAGTAACACAGCCAGAGTAACACAAACGAGCGTCGCTTGGTCAGAAAGCACATCTCTCCATGCCAACTAGCTTCATGCATTTAGCCTCTTTCGTGGAAACAAATATGCATCCAGCGTCTCTCAAGACAGCAGATGCATATTTGAAGGCGATCTGTTAGCGGTGGACTCTCACAAGTTAGGACAATATTATAGTAACCAACTAAATGTTAGTGTTCACTACCTGGACACAAAATAGAAAATCTCCTTCTTCCAAGCTGACAATCCCCCAGCTTTTTTTTCCTTCTCCTTTCTCTCTTCCTCGCCTTTCTTTTTTCTTCTTTTCTTCCCGGTCACGTGACAAATAAGAAGTGCTTGTTGTATAGTGACAGGCCAGCTTAACCGCGCGGAGTCATCTCTAGAACGGTCTTGCCGTCGTGGCGAAACAGACGCCATGCGGATAAGCCGTTACATAAAACACGCGCAGCCTGTCTGTGCCCTTGGAAAGGTGGCGTTTGGCGCTGCTGCCTGCGGTTACACCTGCATGGATGGAGCATGGCAGGGTGTACAGGAATGTGCATAAGTCTTGAGTCCTCCCCCATTCCTTTATGTCGAGAGCCAGACTTTCTTGCATTTTTTTTGGACATTCAAGCATAAAAATGGATCTGACTCAAGCAATGAACCAGCGTTGTGTCTACACATAATAGACAACTTCGAAAAGAACTAATTTTAAATCGTAACATTTGCCATTTTGTTACAAGCATCCTGTTGGTTGCTTGTAACTGTTCCCACTTCCTTATCTGAACACAGTTTGACAGACATAAAATAGTATTTTTGCAGCAACAATATGATTACCAAAGAGCTATTAGCTGAAAACTTAAACTTAACTTAAAACATTTGAGGAAACTGGAGAAGTGGAGGACAAACAATATAGATATAAACCAAGCAATCGTCAAACGATCAAAAAATGCTGATAAATCATAAGCACAAAAACCCATACTTACAATACTCGCAAGACTTCCACTACTAGTGCTATTACTGTCATATTACTTCTTAAACAGCATTTAAATGTTAAGAAAAGCTATATAATAATTTGCAAGATGTTATATTGTTTCTGTAAAACATATAATGTAATTGTTGTGTTAGGAGGTGACTGGGATTTTTGAGGTTCAATGGCTCATTGTTTATTCATGTCTCTAAATAATTATATAGCAATTATTATAGCACCATGAGCCTCTTTGGTTTGTTCAGTTCTGTGAAAAATTGTGAATTCACTGTAATTACAGGATTGAAGGCATGTTGTTTTCTATTATCATGGCTTGTTTCCCACTCACTTATGCTGCAAAAAGCTGCCCAGCTCAACTGCAATCCTTTATGGAGCGCCTTGCTTGAGGGCACTCTAAAAGGCAGAGAGTTAAACACAGACTTTTCCCATGCACACTTTCTTAGCAGAGCTTTCCAGTTCATGGATTTGAACTTACGATGTCTCTCTCTGTCCTCTAGGCCATTGCTGCCCTGTTCCTGTAACCCTGTCACTTTCATGGTGCTGAGCTGCTGGCTGCGGCCTGTTTTTGTATGACCATGACAAGCCACCATGAATTCATCTAAATTATTCTAATGAATACAATATTCTGAATCTCTTCGGGAGACAGCTGATGGCCTTTAGCACTGCCAGCCTGCTATCTCATCACACTAATCTTCAATTAGCTGATGCAGCTGCTGATGCCATTTTCTGTCATTCTCTTTTTGAAATGTTTGCTCGCACTGCTTTTTGGTAACTTTGATGAACTGTGACGCTGTTGGAGTTGGTTTAATTTCCCCCATTTGACTCCCAGTTCACAGAGTCCGACCATATCTGAGCGATAAATGTACAAGAGGACAGCTTTTAATAGAGAATACACACATAATATCAGCACTAAAAGTATTGTTAGGGTTAAAGCACACACACACACACACACACACACACACACACACACACACACACTCTGACAGTGCAAAGTGTTTACTTCTCACAAGTTTTTTCCCAATAGTTTGTGGCCACACAATAAAACATTACTAACAACTTTTTGAGACATTCCAATCAGCTTTAAAACTGATTTATTATTGATCCAGAGTTTAGTTTTTAATTCAGTCTCTGTAGCCACTCAGAAAAAGAGGTGAAGTTTACAAGTGTGGTGCCACTAATCTAAACCAGTCAGGGGGACGTGTTGATAAAAAAAACAAAGAAAAAACTTGCTTACCAGCAATCAAGTATACATGAAAAACAAGTAAATGCCTCTCATCTTACCCCTCAAAAAAGCTCATTTTTTGTCCAGTATCTTTAGTATAGTTAATAAAGCTATAAATCATTTTATCTCCATACTGTGAATATCTTCTGAGTCACCTGCAAAGTACATGGACTGGGTGGCTATTTGGTGCTTTTGAAATCACTTTATTTTTTTACAGCCTTTTTGAGCCCTCATAATGTCTTAAGTGCAAGAAGTACACAAATTTTTCAGGGCTGAAAAACACATTTAAACCAAACCAAATGAATTTTACACGCACCCACCTAGACAAAATCACAGAAAGAAGCTGAGCCCGGTACCACACTATAGGTAAAAAGGACACCTTTCATATGCTTTTGTTTTTACCAACCACCCATCCCACATCCCACATGGACAAAACCAGAGCCCAGTGGATTTAGGACTTTTAAGACCAACACTGATATTTGGTGACGTAAAAAAAAAAATCTGATATATCAGCTGATATTTTTTTCTGACACTTGAAAGAGAAACAGGTGTACTATGTGTGGTTATTTATTTACCGTTTTATGATTGGCTGATTCCACTGGTATCAGCTGGTCGATACAAAGTGCTCTCTGGTGGGCAAATTATGCAATGTCAGAACTCATAACAGTTGAAGGATGTTTCTTTTGTCTTTACTTTTTACATTTTCATCTATACATTTCATAAATGCTGATACCAAAAGTTCAGCAAATAGCTAATATTGGTGTGCCATGAATCATTTTGGCTCTAGATATGACACTTGAAAGTTTACCCAAAATGCACACATTTTTTAGTGAATTATCAGGAGACACAAACTAGCCAGGGTATCAGTGCTTGTTTCTGTTACTCTACTTCACAGACATTTGTGTAGTTTTGCTGCTGAAACTGAACTGTGATTATATTCCATGATATTGATGCTCACAGTTGGTTATAGAAAAAAATGTGCTGACTCGACTGTAGATGGTGACACTTCAAGTGGGTATAGAATTTATTTAATTGCAGTTTTGAACGGAGTTTAATGTCTTTTCCACACTGAAAATGTCATGTGGTTATCTGCTGTGTGGAAATTACAAGGAATCAAAAATGCTGGAAAAAAATCTACTTTGATGGTCAGTAACTCATTTTCATAGTTTTCAAACTTTGCATGGCTTCAATCAATACACAAGTTATTGTATTAAAAACATCAGCTGATTCTGAGGGTGTCAGGTGGGAACTCATAGCAGATTTGACTGATTTTATATGTGTACACTATACATGTTTTAACTATTTAGAGTAGTATTCTTTCTTTTACTCTGTTTCTTTATACTTTGATTGTGTTCTCCTCTGGTTTTCAAAAGTGCTATATATAAATACACTTCATCATTATTTAATTACCTATGACTCATTACCCAAAGCAACATGGAAATGTGTCAGTTTTAAATTGATGTCAGGATTAACCCGATGGATGAGGGAATAAGAGGGAATACTTCTCAACTCTGTGTTGTGGAGGGCAGAAAACCCAGTATTTGGGAGCCACCAACAGACAGCCTCTCCACAAAAATGCATAGAAAAACACAGTGATGGCAGGACAAAGTGAAGAGTCAGTCATGCGTTCATTCAGTCCCATGCCTCTCTTCTGATAAAGCACAACTAGGTATTTGGTTTTCGCCACCTTTCATCTCCGTATTATATTTTTTTTTTCTCCCGATGCAGCCCATGCTGTAAAGTTTCTCTAAGTTATGATACTTAAGTTTTTCATTCATGTAAACATGATTCTCTGTGTATAAATAACTCAACTGGCTCTGCCCTGAAAAACATATACCTCGAGGGAATGTCAGCTTTCATCAAAATACCTCTCAGTCATCCAACACAATATCAAAAATATCATCTCTTTAAATGTTAAAGTCTCTGTAGAAAAATGCCTGAAATATACATGTATATTTGTATACAAACAAAATTTGATGCAAATTATTACTTCTTCGAAAACCCTTTAAAGCTGTAACTATGCCAGACTGTACTGAACCTCTGCATGTTATTGTGAAATAAACACAGCTTGCATGGCACCAGTTGAGTGGATAGATTTTGATGTACGACGAGCATAATGTCTGGACAAGGATCAGTGACGGCGTCATCAACCATTTCAAAACACGAGTCTTTCCAAAAAACACGCTGTGGTGGTGCATATGGCATGTACTGACAAAATTATTATTTTCTCCTTATCTGCAGTCCAGCAGAGAGCATTTTGCTCCCAGGCAGAGCTGCTGGGTTCTCCAGACACAAACAATTACAATTCTTAAAAGGCAAATTCCATCGGTTGAGTGGAGCTATTGATTTCCATCTGAGTACGCACAGAGCAAAAGTCTGTATAGACATCATTCAAATACTGACTGACATCATTTCACCCCATCTTGTACTGCTTCATCTTTACTTTTGATGATAGGGTTTCAGTAGTGTTTGAATCTTTAAATCAACCGTTTATATGAATAAAAATACCATCGCCACATCAATAGATTCATCTTTGTGCACAAACACACAGTGACAGCCTTTCCTGCTTTGCCAGTTAGACAGTGACACTGCTCCAGCACAGCTGGTGCCCGGAGGTTTAGTACTCAAACATCAAAATATAAATTGTCTCAAAGATGCTATCTCCCACTGATTGAGAGCCACAAGCACTTCATGTAAATGGTGGTGGATGCTGGGCCTTAGCTCTGGCTCCTCCCTGCCTGATCAACCAGGGTCGATTGGTGTACGAAGCAAGCATCCCTTCCTCTCACATCTCAAGTATCTCAATGGGCCCTGCAGAGGAAAAAAATAGGAAATGCATTAGTGTGAATATCTGACTGCAAAGAGGAGAGCCACTTGACAGAGGAGTCACAGCAGTAACAATAACGTTTCATGAACCAAAATGAAAATATGCCAAAGCACAAATACCAAGCAACACATACACAAGTCATCAACATTAATAGGACTGAACCGTCTTGCATTTTCCTCCGTGGATTAAAAAGCCTTCCCTTTTGTGACAGACAATTGCCTAGGCTTGTGTTACTTCTTAAATAGCAGTCTTTTTTTTTTTTTCAGTATTTCTTACTCAAGTCTGGCATGGTTCAGTGAGCAGAGGACCCCATCTGGGCCACTGTGGCTTACAGATCTGATCCTGTTGTTGAGATATTGTTTACCTTCCCCAAGTAAGGTGCAGCTGATGCCTCTAACTTTTAACAATCTCCAAAGGAGCGTGAAATCCTCAGATTAAGTTTGCTTCACCACCAAAGCTTTCTAAGTTGCACTGAGCCATCTCACGCCCTTTGACTCCATCTTACACACATGGCTGCATATACCCACGAGTCTTTTTGCACTCTTTCACCTTTTAAAACTCATGCACATCTATCTTCTTTAACATTAAAATATATGCATAAGAGTGCGCACATGCATTTTGATAAACACACATGCCCACTCATTTTCCCACGTCATGACTTTGCCTGAGTCACTGATGGAGAAGCACCATGAGAGCCAGTTTTTAGACCGAATGTGCACCAGATTTGCTTTGAATGCTCTGGTGTTTGGCAATGTAGGTCATGTCTATTTGTATTCTAATGAACCTCACACACAGTATCTCCATTACAGATGTAATGCCTCTGGCACAAAACACCAAAATGATTTGGTTTTCATTTTGTTTAATGCTTCCCCCATAGAAATTCAATTTTTCAATGATTGCAATAGAATGTAGTTGATTGAGGGAAACAAAAATCAAAGTAAATGATGCATGCAGAATGGGATGAGCAAACAGACAACTGTGTCTCTTGGCAGACTATCACCGCAAACAATCAGACCGAGACACAACAGCTAATTAATATTCACTGGCAAAATGCGCCTCACTCTGACACATCTTTTGGGTTTTATCACACATTGTGCGATTGCCAGGTTGGAAAATGGAACCAAGACAATACAGTCAGTGGAAGCACTATAAGCACATGCATATGACTATTATAGGAAGAAACAAATCATAGTAACTGACCTGAGGGGTGTACTACAAAGCGAGATTAATGGGTGAGCAAGCTATGCTAAGCTTAAAGTCCGAGTTTTCAGTGTCATAAAGGTTTATATTTTTACCTGACTGGATCACCATGGCAACTTATCGTGAACATATAACCTGGTCTGGAGCAGGTTTTAGACACATTCTCTGCTGGAGGAATACAACCTGTTAACACTACCAAATGAAGTGCAGCTATAAATTTGCATCAGCACAAACCATGCTTTGCATTGTCAGTGCATTTACAGTCATTCAGCGGGGTGCTTTAGAAATGTTTGTCTCTGCTGGAATTGCAGCTTCTGGAACACAGAAAATCAATTGGTTACATTTTTAGGCTATTTATCACCAAGAATACCAAGGCAATCAATAAAATTATTTCACTTTGACCAGGGCGCAAAGTAAACTGATTTCTACGTCTCCTTTATTAGGCTGTAGGACAGGTTTGGATGTTAGACTGTTACCTAGCCTCTGTGTGAGGTTTTGGGTCCAAATCCTGGACGAGCACCTGTCTAAGTTGCCACAATGTAAAATGGGAGCCTACACCTCTAATCTGTAATTCTTAAACTTGGATTCTTTGGTAATTAAAATGAATCCCAGTTTATGCGCTTCCCTCTCTTCTGCATTTGTTACTTTAACAGTTTTACATTTACACATCAAGCCTTTAGTTATAAGGGATTTTCAACTCATTATGAAAGCAGCATGTTTATCAATTTAACCGGTAAATGGACTAGTGATGTCAGCAGGAAGTGGGATTGAAACCTACATGGAGTACATGGAGGCTGTACTGGATGCATAACAATCAAGAGTAAAAGCCTTCGTCCCTAGAAGGTCGTTCGTCATTCAAAGTCAGGAAGTGCCTGATCTTTTTGATTAAACATAAAAACAGAAGCGTTTGCTGTACAAAGTGCCAGATATGTTTTAATAATAGCTACCTCACCCACATGTATATGGAGCTGCATGTGCAGAAAGAGACTGTTATGCATACAGATGCTGCTGAGTGGGAGTAAAGCATCATCCAAGGGGAGAGGAAGAAAGAAATGAAGAAATAGTGAGAGAGAGCATGAGACGGGGAGAAGGAGAGAGAGAGAGAGAGAGATGGGTTATGAACAAGAGCTGTGAGCTGTAGGGAGTAGGTCAGTGCATTTGAGTCAGTCCTGACTCATGATGGAGGCGGTGAATATCCACCTCCTCCCTTCCCATTACAACTTTATCCTCAAGCCTGGAGCACTGGAGCTCAGCTAGCCTTTGCAAAAACTGTGAAAAACTCCTACACCCATGGTCAGAGCAGTAGTGATTTTTGTGTTACAAGAACAATCTGATAATAGGTCATGCATGTATTAACCCAGTGACTGATGAAACCAAAGACTTTTGCATTGGTCAGCCAGCCCAAATGTCTGAAGAGTTTCTCCCACTTCATACCGGCATCTTTCTGTCACGCACGTCTGGTAGATTAATACAGGGTAGATTAAAAGTAATGCCAGGATTTAACTTACTGCTGAAATGCAGATCAAATCTCAAATTTGTTAAATTGAATAACAAACACTCCAGTAAACATTAAGCATGCAAATGACGCTAACCTGGTTTTCAGACCAAGAGAGGAAATATTTCCACTTTGGTGAAGCATTCAAGCTGAATAGGTTTTAATTCATATTAACATTATCAAAAATATTATCCATTTTATGTTATCTTGTAATACGTTACCATTTTATTTAAGACAGCTAGTTTCCATAGGCAAAATCTTTTGCAGTGTCTTACATTAAACACTTATTTGGCCACTGTAATGTAACTGGTTATGTTATACCTTGAAGTAGTGTCAGTAGTACTAACATTTCAGTCTCTTGTCAACAAAATATACTGTTAACATTTTCAGTTTTGTACTGTTGTTGCTTTTATTTACAGAAATACCATTTTTGTGATATTCCTTTTTTAAATCAAGGAGATTATGTTTAAGTACATGGGATAATTTTTTTTTACATTGTTATCAACATGGGTATTGAGAACTGTGTCATTCTGCTGGTACTGGTACTGAATACTAAATTTCTGCTATCCTGACACCTTCATGATCATCTTGTAAAAACTTATCAAAAATAGGCACGCCCTAAAACATACCCGAATTTAGCCCTTTCGACTCTAATGAGGACCATAATTTACAAAGTATATATCATGTTGTATTCAGTAAGACTTAAACTAGCAAGTGCACCAGCTATGAGCACAAACTAGACACAGTGGGAAAGGAAAAAGGGGCACATGCCTTTACGTTTTCAATGTTTTCCTTTATGTGGTTGCATTTTTCTTTTTTTAATCACAATTTTCAAAACTTAACTAAAATTCACACCATCAGGGGACAATGTTTAACAGAAAGTTCTACCATAGTTTCACTTGTAGTCAGAAACAAGGAAAATTTGGCCGAGTTTGGGGTAGTGCAGTGTTAAGAACTTCACAGCAAGAAGGTTCTGTGTTCAACCTCACTGGTCAGCTGGGGGCCCTTATGTGTGGAGTTCCCATGTCCTCCCACAGGCTAAAAAACAAAGGGTTAAGTGATTCTTAATTGGTTGGATATGATGGTGAATAGATGTCTGTCTCTCTGTGTTAGCCCTGTGAGTGAACTGGTGACCTGCTCAGAGTGTACCGACAGAGTGTATCTCTCCATGACAGCTGGGATAATTTCCAGCCCCGGACTCTGAGTTGGATAAGAAGTTTAAAAAATGATACATGGTACAAAATGTTTTCAGCTAATAACATAAATGAGCTAGCCTAAGAGTTTTTAAACACAGATATTTGCAACAAGTACCTGTAATCACATGATGCCAAGACCACTGTGTCAGTTTCCTCAGCTAGTAATAAACTCCTACAGTGGCAAAAGCCATAAGCAGCATCTACTGATGGTACACCTTATTCTATATGGATAAAATTTGTATTTCTATATACACAAATGTGTGCATGCTGCTGGCAGACTCCAGAATCCATTAATACAACGTTGCAGTGGATGTTCTGTGCTGTGGCCTCTCATCGAAAAGACGAATATACATCCACATTTGTGCCTACATAACAGTAGGGCAACTGCATCACCATCTCTCTTTGTCTGTTTCTATCGCACACACACACACACACACACACACACACACACACACACACACACACATTCCTGCACTTTTACCCTCTCTGCCCCCCACACCCACTGACTCTTACACTTTCTCATTTTTCTCATGGCTAAATATGCACTGATTCCTAATCTAGACGCCGATTTTAGATTGTAAGGCCAACAAGGTCTTGCATTGGATTTAGTCATTCAGTGCGATTTTCATTCCCTGATTTTCTCAGCTTTAACCTTCAAGCTTCCCGCCCCCACCACCCCAACAGAAACATATGTGTGATATACATATTAAATTCACTGTTTATATAACATCATGCCTCCTGAGCATTGCAACTGTCCTCCACACATCTTTACCTTGCTCCTCGAGGAGCAGAGGAACTAAGGAATTATTTCCTTCCTTAGTTCCTCTGCTTGTTAGCTTGCTCTCTCCCTCTCTCTCTTTTTGTCATAAAAAATATGTTTAGCAGCGGTTCAGAGCTTTGTCAAGGCTAATGTTGGTACAAAGGCTTTCTGAGGCAGAGCTGTTATCTCCTGTAGTCTAATCCAGCTAATTAAGGGCATTGCTGGGAGGAAGGTGCTACTATTCTCATCTAACTCCTGGGTGTGCTGTCTCCCCAGTCTAGCAAACTGACTCTTGCTTTTTACACACACCTGTGTAAATACAAAGACATATATGCAGGCACGCACACAGATTTGAAAACTATCTCAGATGTACTGAAAATATCAGCCATATGCTCACACATTTCACACACACACAAATAACAGACTTTATAAAATATGCTTCTTAATAGAAGCCAATAAAGTGGAGACTACCACCTGTTCATATAGACTGAGATGGTCAGATTTTACTGGTGATTTATAAGGAAATAGTTCAGCATTTTTTACGCCTGATTCCCTCTACTCAAGAGCAGAACTGATAAGCTTACTATCCATTTAGGGGGTGGTGCTGATATCGCAGCGGGTGGTGGGTGGATGTCTACGCAAATGAGACTTGCATCGCTAAACACAGACTTTATTAGAAAATAAAATAAAAGATTTTTCAATTGTTATGCACTGTAGAGACGTCTGCCGGTGCAAATCAGAATGCCAGCTGCCTCAGCTAAGACTTCTTTCTCCCTCTCCAAGCTACCGTGTCATTCTTTTCATTTTCTCTCTCATCTTTCACTTCCACAGTCTCACACATCAACTAAATGAAACTTGGAAGGTGACAAAGGAAAAGGTAGTACCAAGTTGTCTATCTCCCAACCCTAAACTGTGAGTCTAGGCAGGTATGTGTGAAGATATATATTCTGTTTCTGTGCCAGTATATTTGGAAGATCTTTATGGCTTTGCATAAAATCTGAGGTGCTATTGTTTCATCAAGAAAGATGTGAATTAATCAGATTATTTCTCACAAAGAACTTCCTGAGTTACAGACTTGGTACGGATAACCTTCTGAATAACACAGCTAAAAAAAATACATCCTACCAACATCACCGCTTCATGCACTCACAAACAGATAAACATGTGCAGTGATGTGTCCAGAGGGGAAACATGAGGTGGCACAACAGTACCATAATACCAATATAATTTGGGCTAGAGTACTGTTCTTTCTAAAGTGCCCAACATCCTTAGATAAACACATTAACAGGACTGATAATGGGATGTAACTTATTACATTTAACCAATTACTTTACTGAAGTACAGTGTTTTAATGTACTTTATTTATATATTTATATACAGGCTTGGTATGGTATATGCACATGACATTATCTTGTGATACTTTCTACTTCTATTTCACTATATTTTAAATACAAATATTGTAAACTGTAGTTATTATTTTGCTGACTTTAAAATATATTGTAGTTTTAATATAGTTAAAACTACCCAGCAGTACATAAGTAATAAAATCATCTCCAGCTGTAAGATTAGAGAGACATAGACATTAATGAATTAATAATTATGATCAAATTATATCATGTATGTGACTGTGCATAATGAGAACTTTTATTTTACGCACTCAAGGGACATTCTGATAGTCAACCTTGCATCCTATTACTTACTGTAAGTAGGATTATGACTTCTACTTAGTAAAGAGTTTAAATACAGGTTTTGCCAGTTTGCAACACAGAATGACATTAAACTTGTGTGCAGTGCCACATTTTAAGTGACTGGATTGGTATGAGGGTGCAGGGATGAACATGAGCCTGAAAAATGTACCAAATATTTTCTACGACAATGTTTTACACTGTATTTGTTCTTCCTGTGTCACGCTCCTTAAAAATATCCTGGGAACACCTTGCACATAAGAAGATACATTAAACAAACAAACAAAAACAGGAATACAGACAGACTCATAGGGAGTAAACAAACCTTCCTTAAGAACCACTCATATATGCACAAACACTCACCGCTTCATTCTGATCTCCCTGTGTATGTCTTGATGCCCATGGCGATGTCTTTTTCTATTCCACTCACTTTATCCACACTTTTGTTTCTGATTTCCCATCCCTTCTTCTCTATGGATAATCCAAAGTTCAACTGGAGTAGAAAGCACTCATAAAGTAGAAAACACTATGAATGATTCAAAAATGTTTAAGCTAGACACAACGGTGGGGTTTGGCGTCAAACCGTGGTGGTGGTTGATTTGCGAAGGATTGTCTTCTGGGGTTTGAGGGAAGGTGTGTGGGGAGGCACACAAGGTGGAGGAGTGTTTCCCGTTGGCGGAAAACTGTGGCTGACGGGTAGTCCGCCGTTTTCCAACATGAATTCGTGGGAAAGAGAATGAGGAGGAGGAGGGGAGGAGGAACAGCAATGCACTGGGCTGAGCCTCAAGTCATTCAACTCAGCCTGTAAGTGTAGCTCTGTGTCATCTACATCGTACTGGAGGTCGCAGTCTGGGCAGTAGCCATGAAACTGAACCTTTTCACTGAAACGGACACGTTCCCGCTCACGAGGCTCCCTGGTGGGAGCCTTGGGGCATTTGTTCTTTTCATGCCGTAGAAGAGGCATGGGTCTGGGCAATGTAGGAACAAGACCCGACTCAGGGATCCCACTGTCACTAGAAATAAAACATGGCGTGGAGGAGAATAAAGCCCTGTTTGATTTCAATGGGAAAACTCCACCATTCCTTAATAGAGACCCATTAGCCTTGGATATATTCCCTGATAACACTAAAGTTGGATGAGGCAGATTCTTGACGTTGTGATCCTCAGCTCTCAGCGGGGTATGCCTTGGTGGGGGTAGAGGTGGGTGTGGCTTCTTGAGTACAGTCAGGACTGCGGGAGGGTTGATGGGGACCGGTGTTAGGGGTGCAGGTGCTTTAAACAAGCAATCATCGGGGAAGAGCTTCATCTTCTCCAGGCTGGAAGCTGTGGTGGTGGTGGTGGTGGAGCTTGAGCTGGAGTTCATTGTGTCTGTCTTTGAGCTGTCCGTTAGTCCGTCCTCCTCCAGTTGCAGGTCACAAGTTAGGGTGTCAATCTCATGAACAACCTGTTGATGAGAACAGGAAGTGTCACTATGACAGCTGAGGTCAGGAATAAAAACTGAGTGTGCCACAAGAGGATGAAATTAGGGCTGTCTGACTATGGTATAAACTGTAAAATCTACTTTCAGCTGCTTCCTTATTCACAAGGGATCTTCACAGCAGGTAGCTCCATATGTTTGACTTGGCAGATTTTTTTTGTGGCGGATGCCCTTCTTGACGCAAGCCCAAAGGGATTTGTGTCTCCTCCTGGGACTGAAATCGGGAGCTTACGCTTGTTAGGCAAATGTGTCTAAAGCACTACACGATGGAGCAACTGATTATGACATAAACTGTAATGGTGATTACTTTTGGTCAGTAATGAGATCACAATTATTTCACAATTTGATCTGACTTGAAACATTGTATTTTTTTGAACCCAAGTTTTTCCCAAACAGCCAAACTCTTGTTAATAAAAGGTTGTCTTTCTACCATCCTGGCTTGAGCTGATCTAAACCTGCCAAAGCCTATGGGGGAGTGAGTTTGGGGTTTCAGTAAAGAGCAAAAGTACACTGCTGTAAAGGAAAAGACAAAAACAATTTTTTATATCAGTTATCTCATTTCTATAATTGCAGAAGCCATCATAATTGTATTTAAATGTAAATGAATTGCAAAGCCTGATTACAGTTTCGTTTAAAAAAAAAGCTGCCAACTGGGAAAAAGCATCAGGCTATAGGCTAAGAAAATGAAGTGCAAGAAAAGGCAATATTAATATCTCTTTAAGTTTCTAATTAAAAGTTAAAGAGGAAACTCTTTACTTCCAAATTCATAAGACTGAAGATTGATTAACACATCCTAATCACAACCACAGTGAGAGAAAATAAATATCAGTACGATGTATGAGAAAAGCCACGAGCCTGCCAGATTATGACCTAAGTGATAGATTACATCACTCTCATGCACCGGTAGAATTCAAGAGCAGTAGCAGTACCAAACATATCCTGTGATGCAAGATGGGAAAACCATCATTTGTAATATAAAACCAATGTTAGGAAAGAAGAAAAGAGGGAAGATGACAAAGACAAAGGGATATAAAAAAAGAATAGTGCAGAGGAGTGAAAAAAAATCACAAGACTGCAAGTTTCCTATTAGTCAAAATCAGCATGAAAAACACATAATCAATGGATTTTTTCCCCCTTTGTAATACAGACCATAGAACAGATCATAAGGAAACATTAAACAAATCAAAAAGGAATATCAAAAATGCTCTGCAAAATTTAGCAGAAATAAATGTAGGATTTGATCAGGGCCCCTTGCATACAGAAGACATAGGAAATCTGCTTCCACATCCTGCACAATGAAACTAGCTAAGACAAAACATACTACTGCACAAATGTGCATATAGTATATTATACAAAACATTACAGGTGAATTTCCACTAGCACTGTCCTGTTAAGATTCTCACATCATGATTACTGTAGTAAAAAAAGAAAATCAAATATTGATGGCAATACTAGTATTAAAAAAAAGGGATGGGTATTTACATCAAATTTTAATTTTTGCCATCTTGGTGTTTTGAAATTGGATGTAATGAAATGTTTTGTGATTATTTTTTTTTTGCCAATGAGAACACACCCAGATAATCCTCATTTCAGAGTTTTAGAATGACCATTATAATATTAATAATAATGACTTTGTATTTTGTTTATATGACCTGAAACTAGTGACTAAACTCAGAAAGTCATCAAGAGAGTGTTTGCTGAGGCCACATAGCAATGAAACTGAGGGCCATTCTCCCATAAAGAAGTGGAAGTCTTTTTTCCAGCCCCTTTTGGTCATTAGAAAGAATGCAGGTTTAATACACTTCCACCTTTGACTTTGCTTGTTTCTCCTGCTTGTACGGTGAGACATAATCTCACAGCGCCACACATGCTTGGTAGCTGGCACTGTATTCTTCTATTTTTGTTTTTTGAATGGTGGTTGGCAAACAGCTTCTAGGGGCATTATCTTGCAAAGTTGTACATTACTTTCTCTCCAGTGCAGTAAAAACTGTCCTGGTCCCTGGATGTTGGACCCAGGGTTCTGAATTTTTGAATTTGAGATGTGATTTATGTTCTAGTTCTATATCTTGTCCTTTGAGTATAATATTATTTCCTAGTACTTCTAAGTTTATCTTTACTTCTAGTCCTTGGTTCCTTGTTTTGGGATGTTAGTTCCCTTTCGTGTGCAGTCTGTTCTAGTCTTGTCTCTTTGTCCTTAGCATCTGCTGTGTAAGGTCAGTCTTGTCTCTGTGTTGTTTAACTTTCCATCTTTGTGTCAAGTTTGGATGTGTGAGTCTGTATCTCAATCTTAATTTCTAACTGTCTTATTTTGATAGTGTCTCATCTCTTTTGCGCTGTGTTTAGTTTTCCTTCCTTTGATTGGTTTCCCCAGTGAGTTTCAGCTCTGTTCCCTGATTTTTTCCCATCTCCCTAATTACCTGGTGTGTGTATATATTATCTGAGTCGCCCTCTGTTCTTTGTCGCATTCTCCCTCATGGTTCTGTATTTCCTTGTTCCATGTTATTGGTGATTCCTGCTTTCTGGATATTTTCTCCTGTTCAGTTACTCCTTTTTTTTTGTGAAACAGCAAGGCTGCTTTAAGTTTATGTCAGTCTTCCAAATCCTGTATTCGGGTCCACATCCTGCCTGCCACACAGCTAACCTTGGCAAAAACAAGGAAATGTATAAAGTCTATTTATATTTAACAATTGCATGAACTGATTTTTTTTTTTTGATAACCTAATGACTATATCAGATTCATGATCGCCCCTATAAATGACCTGGGGGGGGGGTTCATGGCCCACATATATGTAAGGCAAAGAGTCTGTGTTACCTTACTAAATATAAGTCTAAGCATTTTCCTGCATTTTTTTGTTATTTTTATGTTTATTATAAAAAAATATTTCATTGTTCAAATTCATTCAACTCAAACTACAAGTGGTAACAGGGTGTGTAACCATAACTATATAAAAGCCTACAAAAAGAACAACAGCAGTTATTTATGATATTTTCACATATTGACATGATATTGAAATTTCACTTTTAAATAATATCAAGGTTATTGTCACTATGTGGTTATGGTTACTGGGGCACTGTGGTTCAGGTAGCAGAGCAATCGGAAGGTCGATCAATTGAGCCTATCCATGTGTCTTGGGCCAGTATCCTTGGGCAAGATACTGAACCTTGAGTTTTAGCAGAAAGTTTTTGAGTGTTCAAACTGAGTAGGAAGGTGGTATATAAGAACTAGTCCATTTACCACTGTAACCAAAGCTACTGTAGTTGACTAAAACCAGTTAACATATCACAAAAATATACTTTAAAGGAAATGCCTTTCTGCTCTGAACTTCTTAAATCTGCCCCTGACAAATGATACTCACAAAGGGAACTAAAACTAACACCGAAACGACACAGTATCATGACATTTTGTGTGGAGACCATTAGCTTGACAAAGCTAATTCAGAGCAAGCTATTGGCTCAGTCACACTGGCTGCCAATGTAGAATATTTTTCGTGTTCTATGACCGATAGCAACTTGTGGTGACTAAATGGTTGCCCAGAGCTTGAGAGATATTTCACACTCATGATCACTTTTGATCGCAAGGTGATGTAGAGGTCACATGATAGGTGCAAACAGTTACCGTCTGATTGGGACTGACTCCAATCACTATGAGAGAGATTGTCGAAGGTTTACAAATAATAATAGTGGTCTAATTTATAAATGCAGACAGATTGCCAACATGTTGCCATCAGTCTGAATGAGTCTTTGTCAATGAGCACAACTTGAATGGACTCGGCTCAACTGGTTGCCAGCTGGCTGTATTCTGGGTATATTCCTACAGAATGGGAATTGCTGCATTATCAGAAACAGATTGCATGTAATTGCCAACTTGACCCCTTTCAATCACAGACTGACTCCATCTTGGCAACATTTTATGGCAGGTTTCAGTGACAGTGTTGATATGCTTAACAATCTAATTTTGCAGCAAAAAAATAACTGAAGTGAGATAACTTTTGAGCTGACAGATGCTGACAAAGTTTAACTTGTTATAAATGGCAATATATGTTATTGCAATACTTGGCATATGGCAAAATGTTAAAAATCCCAATAATGTCATATCGTAGGAATAGTATAGTGACAATCTTGTATCATGGGCTTTCTGGTGATTCCCACCTCTAACTGCAACTAATAAAAACTAAACAGAAAGTGAATTGAAAGTAGGTAAACTCACTCATGAAGCTAAATAAAACTAAACAAAAATGTAAAAAATGTAAAAATGAAATAAAATTAAAGGTATAATAGCCCTGATTGTGGCACCCCTAATTTCCAGCAATCAACCAATCAGTATGCACTCACCTAAGACCAACCAAGAGCTGACTGGTCAAGTAAACAATGATAGACTGTTCACATTTTAGCTGTAGAAATGTAACCACTTTCCATGGACAGTTACTCCATTATACATTTACATTTACAGTGTTCAGGCAATATCTGGATGCTGGAAGAGTTTATAATACATCGTAAACATTGCCCAAGGCGCCTTTAACGTGGCAGATAAATTTTAATAATTGTAGTAAACTCTTCTGGGAGCTAATAACTGGTACTTAGTAATATAATGCCCACGTTCTTGAAGCATTTTCAGATGTCTGTCCAAAAACATTCCCTTTGGAGGACAGTTCCTTCCTGCTTCTCTTTCCTTGTTGGAGAGTGGTGCTTCCTTTGAAGCCCAGAACTGAATTGGTGTTGGACATTTTGCTAATGCTTGACTTTGTAGCTCTCAGAGGGTCTAAAAAAAAGTCTAACATAAGTTGAGTAGAGCATGCATAGCTGAAAGACTGCTGAAGTAACCAAGGAGAAATTTTCTCCAGAAAGTAAAATTGCAACTTTTCAGACAAAGAGCTTATATATGTTTATCTTCTGGATTAGGGGTGCTCCTCTTTGAGTACCCAGTATGTTTGCCTGCTTTAAAGCACATTTGCTATCATGTGGCTTTAAATGCATGTCCAAACAGCGGCTAAGAAGAGAGCGAGTGACTGAGAGGGAAGGATAAAAATAAAGATGGAAGGCTAGGGCAGAGTGCTAAACTCTCCATGCAGTCTTTAAATGGATAATTTGTTCGGACACACACACACAAGAGGTAATACCAGTATCCCAGCGTGCAGCCCCTGCTGTAGGCCAGGCAGCTTTGGCGGCTGTGCCAAGCATCTGGGCAGGGTCCCTCCTTGGAGCCAGGCTCGGCTCCAGCCCCGTCTGTGAGTTATAACAGATAACTGCATTTCAAATGGATTACACCCCAAACACTGGCTTTGATAGTAACACCCCCCCGAGGTATGTGTTTAGTGTGTGCGGTGTCAGAATAACTGATCCTCTACACAATCTCCCAGAAGCAAAAGAAAAAAGAAAAAAAGGAAGGAAGAAAATAGGAAGGGCACATCACATAAAAAAGATCACAATAGATGGATTACAATGCCTTCTTCTTCTCATTTATCTCTGGTGCCTGCTGTGAGATATTGTAAACTGCTGTAAAACACAAAAGGAGTGTAATTCAGTCAAAGTTAGAGTGAGGGGAGCAGAGTGGCAGAAGGAGACAGATGCTGTGTTGACTACCCATCCATAATGCACCAGAGGCTGTACGCAATAGAGCTGTATTAGAATGACAGCCTGTCATGTTAAGGTTAGAGGTTTGGCAGAGCAGGCTGGATGCCTGGTGTGCGCCCAGCAGAGGAATGCAAGCATAAAAGCAGGTAAGACTGCACATTATTTCTGCTGTGGGGGTGAGACTGATTTTAAAAAAAAAGAAGAAAAAAAAGCAGTCTGATGTGAATGAAATGAAAATATGTCACAGAGGCATATATATCCCGGTTTCTACAGAAACCTCTGTAGTCTCTCCATCACTGGAGATTTGAGAAGTCCAATCAGACAGCCCTAAGAGTTTTGATCCTTCAGGACTAGAGAGGAGGAGGAGGAAAACGACAACAAATGCACACACCAAGAAATCAAGAAAGGATCGAGATCAACTACTGAAGACAAAGAAAGATGACGATAAAGAATCGGAGAGACACCACAAGAGATCAAGGGAGCTGACACGTGAAAGGAAAAAGAACACTTTTTTTCTGTTATTTGGCAAGATATAATTTGGACCAAAACAACAGTCAGCATTAAGATGATGAAATCTAATGCAAAAGCACCTTCCTGTATGCACCAACTTGTCCATTAAATATTAATTGTGCTTACATTTTTTTTCACACCTTCATCAAAGCTTATGAGTCAGGGTGAAGAAACTGTTCTGCCATTTCACACCCCATGTCCTCCCAGTGCCAAATGTCTCTCATGTTGGAGATTATGATCACATACATTAGTGGGAAGGGCAGGAGCACAGTGTGTATGTGTGGAGTGTGGAGTCTCTTACACAGGCCCCAGTGGTGAGGTCGGTGTCAGCTCTCCATCTCCTCTCAGTCAAGGATGCTTAAAAAGCGCACCCTGACAGCCATCCTGTGGAAATAACATTACACACGGCAGACCACTTCTTCTAATTTACCTCTTTGAGCTCTTTTGCTACATCCTTGAGGTCTCCCAGGATGGTTTCCAAATTCTCCACGATTGTCTTGATCTCCTTTTTCACTTGCACTTTGGAGACTACTCCTTCAGCCTCTGCATTTGGTGTCCCTGACATTCTTCAGTTTATGGCACAATCTATTTCATGAGGGATCTCAACTCGAATCCTTTGACCGCCACGCTGCCACTTTGCCAACGCATTTTTTTTTTCATGTAGTCCCCCCGGTCCCGTCACTTTTTCGCTCCTACATAACGGCCAGGACGGAGAGAAGTGGCGTCGGGCAGCTTTCTATAGCTAACACTAGGCATGCGCAATAGAGCGTAACACACAAAAATAACGGTTATGTCAAAATATTGTATCATACTGCCTGGGAAACGGCGCCCGTCCACAGGTTTGTGCACCGCACACGTTCATGTCCAGCGGCAACAAAAAATGACGTGCCACGGACATCCTTCACGTCGACAGAGCGCTAAATTCAACATTTTGTGAGAAAATGACCGATGCCAGTGCTTTAAAAATGTGTAAGCGAAGAAAGGAAAGAAGAAGAAGAAGAAGAAAGGTGCAGGTGTCCGAACCGTTACACCGCCGTTCGTTATTGTAGAGGTCCATAATCCTCAGGCATCGATAAAATGGTAATACGCTCCTCCTGTTCCCCAGGTAATAAATAGATGGTAATGATACACCACGACAGGTAGCGACAACCAAGAGGCACGGTCCTCGGAAAAACACCCCGCCAGTTTCATCCTGTCTACATCGCAGCCTCCTTGGAGAGTCTGAGCAGGAGATGCTCGTGCGCTCTGTCTCTCTGTCCTCACGCGCTCTCTCTCTCTTGCTCACGCTCTCCCCCCCCCCCGTTACATCAAACGGATGCCGCTGATACAGTTACTTTGCTTCGTGTTCTCACTTCATAGATTATGTCCCGCATATTATTTAGCATTTCTTCAGGAGTCGGGAACGGTTATGCTCGTTGTGTTCAAATAATGTAATTACATCCCCACCACAGGTGGGTTACATGCAGGTGGGAACAGCTGCAGTCAGAGGTCGGAGAACTTCAATTCAGTTTTATTTCTATAGCGCCAAATCACAACAAACAGTCGCGTCAATGCACTTTATATTGCAAGGTAAGGACCCTACAATACTAAAGAGAAAACCCCAGCAATCAAAACACCCCGGCTATGAGCAAACACTTGGCGACAGTGGGAAGGAAAAACTCCCTTTTATCAGGAAGAAACCTCTGACAGACTGAGCGTGTCTCAATCTCAATCTGCTCAATCCCCAACCATCTGCAGCAACTGGTTGGGGGTGCGGGGCTGTGGAAGAGAGCCAGAGATTAATAATAACCAGTGGCTAAATGCAGAGTCATGTATAAACACACAGAAATGGACACATTTATTTAAGCTTATGAGTTCACACCTTGTTATTCAACTATGCTGCCATGAGCCCAATACAGATTTAGCCTTTGAAAAGCTCCTTAAACACGAGTCATCATTGTCAAGGTTCCCTTGTCCTCCTGTGTTCATCTACCTTTTCTATCTGTTTCTCCATCTTTTGATTCCCCTCCCTCTCCCCCTGTGGGTGTGGGTGTGAGCCTTCCTGGCTGTCCCACCTTCCTTGTTGAAGCACCTGGAAGCAGCTGGGAATTGCCCACCTGTGTGCAATCTGATAACTCACCTGCTACTTAAGGCTGACAAACTCCCTCACTCATTGCCAGATTGTTGCACTAACCGTGTAGTTTGGAGCCTTGTGTGCTGTATTTTTGACTCTGTGATTGGATCTGGTTTTGCCCTGGACTTACTTAACTCTTTTCTGTGCCAACATTTCCTGCCATAGTGGTTTCTGCGCGAGACATCACTGGAGAGAAAACTGTGGAGATTACTGTGAGGAGGATGGTCTGAATTCACCTGCCTGGCCCCCTCACTAGCCCCATTCAGGAAACTTTTACCCCTGTATGGTGCACCTCAGTCCAGATGTGGTTTGGTTCCTTGATACTCATGGACTGTTTAGAAAGTGTCGCCATACCAAACAGGCACACTCATTTATAAAATTCCTCATTCAACAATTGTTTTCAGTGGACCAGCTTCTAGATATGTCACTGGCACACGCATTACAGTATGAGTGACTATTTTCAACCTTTAAGTGGTAAATGTTTCAATCCTTCACAAAAATACAAACTACTCATCTTCAGGACTTGATCTTTTGGACCTTGCACTCATCAAAGTATTTGACAGCACTGTTCAAATCCAAAGCCTCAATAGTATCCTCATCCTGCTCCCTTCTACCCTTCCTCTTTTGAGCATCACTTTTTTCTTTGCTTGTTAAGCAATTGAAAATGCCACTGCACTGGCTTAACTACTATTTAAGACACTCTCTTAAAAACAAATTGCTGCACAGTTGATGTCAATAGGTTTGCACGGATTATCCACAGAGGGCAGAGGGCAGGGTCACAATTTATAATAATGCTCAGTTATAAGTAGTTTTTAAGCCTTTAGTTACTGATGAACTAATCATTAACAAAAGCTGTTCATGAAGTTCTTTGCATAAAATGTTAATATTTTATCCAAATACTAAACTGAGTGCTATATATTCTCCCAGATGGTTCATTGTGTTAGTGGTGTTACTGTGTGTTTTCTTTCTGTTACATCAAATAAAATGGGGGGATATTTGACAGGATAATAATTTTACATCCACTGAATTTTGTTACACTTAAGGGTTAAGGTAAAATATTGCATTATTACTCATTTTAACTGTTCTTTAAATATTGTCATTGTCATGATACATAAATGGTCTACCATACAATCACTCAAACCTGACTGAAAATAATAAAAGATAATCTCCTGATTTCTTACATTATTATTATTATTATTATTATTATTATTATTATTATTATTATTATTATTATTATGCAACATGTGCTTAAGAGACTGTGAAAATAATATTTCATAAAAGCCTTCAGAATTGCCAAAGGAGTAATGTTAACACAAGTGACAAAAACACAGCACATGTGGTCTTCAAATAAATGTACAAAAAAGATGAAAAACATTAAACTGTCATTTCTGTGAATACATAAACTATAAGAAGTTATATAATAATGTGGTGTAAGTTTAAATTTCGGAAATAAAGTCAATTTAAAAAAATGTTACCATCCCATGCCATCGGACATTTCTGTAGAATGAGCCAGTTACTTTTACAAAGTAGAGGCATTTTTACATATTGATTATTTCCAGTTTAAGCTAATTTATACATTGTACTCCACTGCAATGGAGGTATTTACTTTTTACCCACTACTTGGTGGGTAAAATCACTTGAAAGTCACTCAGAGAGTGAATTCTTCACAAATCTATTGTAAGGCTGTACTGTAGCATCAGTGTTTCTATCCAGACTATCAGTAAATGATCAATTTACTTAGCCTATTGCAAGCACAAAAATGGTCAAGTGAAAAGTAAAATTTAAAAAAAAATTAATGTACAGTATAAATGACATATGGTAAGAGAATACTGACGAGTTACTGCTAACAACTGGATCCCAGATGTCTCCTGTATAAACAAAAGACTGTTATCGGTGTACAGTGCATGCTTAAAGTGAACGAATAAGAGCGTTTAAAGTTGTGATTCCACAAACCCTCCAGCATGTACTCCAGCTCTGCTAGAATATTACTGAATTGCTTTGCTATGAACATTTCAGATCAAAGTACACAGACTACACGTGTACAATTACTGTGATAAAAAGTTGTAATAAAATCCCGGTTTCTGATTGGTCACTGCTCGTTACGTCCTCCTTCTATCGCGGAAGTGTGACTTATAAGAGTTCATCCTGCTGTGTCAGAAAGCCAGTGCTTTTGTAGCCACTGTGACCTCCAAAACAGACAGTAAAATCTCACAACAATGTCTCTGTCTTTCGAGGGAAGAGTTGTGCTTGTCACTGGGGCCGGAGGAGGTAAAAATCGTTGTTAGCTGGGGTGTCGACTGTATTGAGGCTAAAATAGCGTTTTGTAACGTTAGCTCCAACTGCTAATCTGGTAGTTGCGGAGTTTGCTTGTTTGTATGCCAGCCCAGTTATTAAGACTGCAAATGCACTAATCTGTTATTTTCGTGCATTTTTATTAGCTGCACAGCTGCTGTAATCACGGTTTCTTGCTGACGGTTAACACTGGGGAAAAGCTGCAATATCATTAAGCAGACTCAGTAAAGCAAGTGTGTGTTATTTTTGCACAGCATGAGCAGTTTAATTCGACCAGAAACGGACGTCTGTCGGTCTTTTTATTTAAAGGACACGGAGAGCAAAGTACAAATGTCGCAATTGCTTGTAGCTGCAGTGAAAGTGTGTGAAAGAGCAACACCAGCAACACAGCAATGCTGCAGGTGCTATTGGGGTGTTCTTTTCTTTGAAAGTAGACTCATACACTTTGCTTGTGTGCTTTTCTTTACAACAGGTCTTGGCAAAGAATATGCACTCGCTTTTGCTGAAAGAGGCGCCTCAGTAATAGGTAAATACAAGATACTTGTTGTGCACTTATTATACCACATGTTTTTATTATAGTGGGGTTAGGATGACCTACAGTTTATAGTGGGGTTAGGATGACCTACAGTAAGGCATGTGCTACAAAGGTGGATTTGGTTTATACACATAAAGTAAGCACAATTTTGTTTATGTAGTGTGTCACAACAAAAAATGCTAAAGAATTAAAACAAAGAAAGTTACCCAATTTTTAAAAAGCTGAGTTTTTGGCTGCTTTTTAAATGGGATCACAGAGTCCACAGATCTCAGGCTAAGAGGGAGAGCCACTGTTGCAAAAGCTTTGTTTCCTTCAGTTCTCAGCCTTGTATGCTGCACAGCCAGCAGACCCTGATCACAAGACCTCTGGAACCTGCTGGGGACGTGTGGATGTAAAAGTTCACTGTACGCTGGTGCTTGTAAATGCAGAGCTCTAAAAGTCAAAACCAGAATTGTAAAGTGGACTCTGAAGTTGGGACCAACGCACCTGTATGGTGTGATGTGCGAGTACTTAAAAGATTTAGTCAGAAACCTCGGAGCAGCGTTCTGAACAACCTCCAGACATTCCATGGAGGTTTTCTTAAGACAAGGGAACACTGAATTCCAATAACCCAGACATGATGAAATAAAGGTGTGATATATTCAGAGCATGACAGTGGAACTGAATATGTCAATGATAAAAGCAAGTGTGAACCAGAGATGCAACCTGAGCATCCAAAGTAAAAGATGAGTCAAAAGTTACCCGAAGGCTCCCAATAGAAGATATAGCAAATGTGGCAAGGGGATCTAGAGTTTCCAGGTAGGCAACTTCAGGGTTAACCCAGGGGTTTCTGTACTACTAAGGTGGTTCACTGCTTACCAGGGTATATTGCCATGGTAACGTATGCTGTAGACCTAACTTGCTCCAGCTTGTACTTGTAACCTATAATTTATTTATTTTTTCAGTGTCAGGTTGGTATACATGTTTACATTGAGCACTGCATGGACATACTTGTGAAAACAGCTGCTGGTGTAGTGCTTTTCCAGGATGAGGATGAGGACTTTGAGTTGATTTGGGATGCACAGATTCAGTGTTAGGTTGGCACTGCCTTAAATAGTTACATTAGCAGATGATCAACATCCTGCTGTAGATTACATAATGAAAATATGACAGTTCCAAGAATGTGGGGGAAAAATTGAAATCCTGAATCAGATATCCCGAATTGATGTACTGGTGCACTGGTAGAGGGAAAAGTTGGACTGAGATAAATTATACCTCAAAATGTCACTAAGAAGTTTATATTGCAGTGGCTGTCGATTTTAAATTAAACAGTTGCAGATTTTTGCATAAACATTTTCTCATTTCAAAATATTTCTCCTGCCAGGACTGAATTTGATCTTAACTCTGTCAAGGAATTGGCTTGGCTATGCACTTTTCTTAACCTAATCACTCATGGAGAATTGCAAACTCACCCCATTATTGCTAATCTTTTTCTCTTTGTTGCAATAAAGTGAATGACCTTGGAGCAGACACTAAAGGAGGTGGAAAGAGTTCTGCAGCTGCTGATAAGGTGGTGGAAGAGATAAGAGCGAAGGGAGGCAAGGCTGTGGCAAACTATGGTGAGTTCTCTTTTCTCTTTCCAGATATTTAGTTCATGTAATGGTTTGCTGAAAAATAGTATTGATTTCGATCAGTGTGACGCGCTTAGTGATGAAACCGTTGGTGAATATTGAAGATGTGTCTCGCCTATAGGAGAGAAATTGTTTGAGAAAACAAAACAATCACTCTGTTGTATTGGTATTTTTGAATGTTGCCTTTTTTTTTTTTTTGGTCACACATCAATACTTACACTTTAAATGTGAGTGAGGCCATTAGCTTTATCTAGTACATGATAAATGTTTCTCATATGTGTTGCTCCCAGCTATGCTCACTGTTTCTGTATATGCAAGCATGAGCCAAGAATCAGAGGAGTATACTGTGAAGGAAGTTCAACACAATCAGGCTTTCTTTGGTTGGCTAGCTTCACAAAACCTGAAACCCAGGTTGTAGATAATAGTGGTTATCATCTTTCTTTGTGAAGCCCGGCTTTCTATGTAAGCCTCTGTGTGTACTTGCCTAGAAAGGGGTGTTTCACACGTCATGTGGCTCTTCTTCTGCACAAAATGATCGGTTGCCTGCGCCAATCAGAGATGTTATCAAATGTTGAAAAAAATGGTGATAAGCTCTGTAAAGAACATACAAATAGAACAGTAAAGTGCAACAATGTTGCAAATAAGACAGGAAATTAATGCTGCAGGAAATCATTAATCTTTGGGTTTAGTGCACAGAGAAAATAAATATTTTAACTTGAATGATTTTAAACCCTTCTATTTTATTACTAAGGTGTCAGCTGCCCATCAGAGCTCTGAAACTTTAAACTTGATACATTTAAACATTAAATTTTAATGTCCCTCAGTCTAATACAGAAGATGTGGAAATTGCTTCAGTTTGTCGCAGATCAAAGTGAAATTATTTTTATTGAATTCTTGGTGTGTTCTCGTAGCTGCAGCAGTGTAAAAGAAATTTGGTGGCAGATTGGAATCAAGTATTAAAAACATTTATACATTTTCTGCATCATCCAATTAATACATGCACATTCCAGTGGCAATGTGATGCACAGTTTGCACTGCTTCATTCATGGTATTAACAAGGTTGCCCACTTAGCAACTCACACATATAAAATGTAATCCCCAGCAGAGGATCTATATCACACTTAAAACATGCTATAAATAAAAAGAACTGGTGAAAAGGTACTGCTTCCAGCCACTTTTAACCCATAGTTCACCCCTTCATAGTGCACCATTCTGAACTAAAGCTGCAAGAAATGCAAATAATCTTTTGAAACCACAACTTGTCAAAATATTTTGAATGTAAAACTGAGGAAAAAGACTGTTTTGTCATGCCCATACAGATTCTGTGGAAGATGGAGAAAAGCTGATCCAGACCGCATTGGATGCATTCGGACGACTAGGTGTGTACAAACTTTCTGTGGAAATCTTGCGGCCAAGCAGTGCCGACACCTGTTACGAAATTATCATTAGATGGTTGTCAATAATGTTGTTACAGTTATACCTCAAATCTAATATTTTTTTTCAGATGTTGTTGTAAACAATGCCGGGTAAGTCCTTTTTAATAACAATAATCACACTTTTTTTTTTCTTTTTTAAGATTTATTCATATCATCTGCTATTAGAATGGCCATTTGGTTGCATTTAATTTGAGCGCGGGCAGTACTGTCATGTAATTTTGTCTCACAAAAGAAAAAAGAATGAAATACAGAAAACCTAAACCCCTTTCTTTGCTTTTCTTTACCAAGAATTCTTCGTGACCGATCATTTGCCAGGACAAGTGATTTGGACTGGGGTAATTACATTATCTCTGACCTTTGTATTCACTTTACTCATTTCTTATACTGTATGTCTTCCTTCATTTGGCTCACAGGTATCCTATATGTAGAACGGTATTTTTTTAAAGTTGTGGGAGTTTTAAACCTTCTACAGTATAAGCTTGATTTGACCCACACTTCTCTACTGTTAAATAACAGAAACGTGTATTGTTATGCATTAATGCTTACTTGTGTCTTTCCTCTTACTCTGCATCACAGACCTCATTCAAAGAGTTCATTTGCGAGGCTCTTTCTTAGTGACTCGAGCTGCTTGGAACCACATGAAAAACCAGAAGTTTGGCAGGTAGGTAGCTCAGCTTGTAGCAGCTATTGACGTAGGTAAAACTGTGTCATCCTCTTATTACGTGGGTAGTTTTTTTTTTTTCTTCCTTTAGATCTGTTGCAGTATCCTCAACAGACAGAACATTACTGGAGTGTTATCAAGAAGATATCAGTACTGTGTGATGAGAACTGATTCAGACGTCAGTAATGGTACTAAAGATAATCTGAGGCACACAGAAGACTTTGACTAAGTGGTCTCTTGAGGATAATGTTTGGAAGCATGTCTGCGGTCACATTGTCCGCTTTAGTTAGTTTGCCTTAGTAGAGATGAACCTCAAATGGTGCAAAACCAAATGAATCTCTTTGTGGTTTTATTTTACAGCATCTTGGGCTTTTATTAGTATGAATTTTTTTAAAATTGTTTTTCCCTTTAATGTTACACCATAAGGATCAAGACATGCAGTGTCAGAAAGAGTTTGTGAACTCTTTAAAGTCACCAGGACTTGTCCGTGACTGCTTATTCAGTTTGGTCTGATTTTTGTCTAGTTGCCAAAACACCAGCTTGACGTTTCATAGCACCTCTGGGATAATGAGATAATCAACTCGTTCTCATTCTGAAGCCATTTTACGCAAGGTGTCCATAATGTGCTGGCTGCAGCAGTATTGGCCACAGATTTCAGCAGTGTAGAAATCTGCAATGTCTGGATGTGGGAGGGGTGGCATTATTATTATTATTATTATTAAACCCAGGTTTTCTAGCCAAGTTTCCAACATCCAGTTAGGACCTTGGTGTTCTCTGTTGGCTTTATTTTTTCTACACTCATTGCTTGTAGAGAGACGATTTGACAGCTGTGTCATACTTTGCTACCACGTCGGATTTGTGGTCAAGTTGTACATGTGATATTGACTGAGACAGAACTGCATTTCTTGTGCCTTTTTAAAAAGTATTTCTTTGTTTGCCTTGGAGCGTAAGTGGACTACAATTGATTATGTTCTATGTTTACATTACAAAGTTTCTTGAATTTGTAATAAAGATGCATATACTATTTTTTTTTTTGGGTGGGGGGGTGTCTATTTGCTTGTGGGGTTGTTTCCCAATAATTTAAAACGTTTGAATCTGTACAAAACAAATGATACAGAATTTATTATTATTTTTTAGACATTTTATTAGGAACTGACCAAAGAATTTCGTTTTCCATTTTGTGTTCTCCTGTAACACTTGGAGCTTTTGAATTGATCATAATTAAGAATTTAGTTAATTATATATAGAGAGCTGCATTATTTATTTAAGATTCAGTATGTATATCTTTTCTTTTTTTTTTCCTTTTCCCCATGTCATCCAGCCCTTCTAGTGGATAATTGTGATGACATGGCAGATAAAGTTTGCATTAATTTGGCTTTAAAGATGCCATGTGTTGCTTATGGAAAGATAAATGAAGCCAATGTGGGCTTAAACAGAGATGCAATGCAGATTCTGGTATTTGATTAATGGGGGTTTTGCTAACAGGCCTGTGTTGCAGGTACAACTAATAACATTAGCAATGGCTGGTTTCTGGAACTGCACAATTATTGACATTATTATTAATTACAGATGTGCTTTTCTTGACATGTAAAATGTACTCAGAAGGAAAGCCTGCTCATGTGTTATTGTAGCTAATAGATGTCCGTTACAAGAAGATGGCAGTTCACAAACACTAATGTTTCCGCTGCACTGAGCTCGAGCATCTTATTACTGTGTAAAAAAACCTTTGCAAATAACACTGCTGGTATTAAATCGAGGTTGTCCGGTAGCTGTGGCGGGTACTTTTTGCTGGAATTGTTTGGATCAGCTTTTCCTGGCACGCTCCCATTTCAGAAGCCAAAGAAAGTCTTTTACACAGAGGTGAGAACCTCTTCTTAGTAATTACCTTTATCTTATGGTTAACACATTTATAACCTGATGGACATAAAATCTTCCAAGATGGGGGCGGTTGAATGGTTTGAGTGTCAAGGGATGTGAATCATATGCCATGGTCTTTGCCATTACTACAGCTCAACCCAGCTGAACCCCATTGGAGAATTAGTACTGACAATGTATATAGCATTGTCCACCAACACCTGACTTACACTTTTTTTTTTGTCTCCTTTCATTTGTCGCCATCTATATTTTACCCTGCTTATGGGAAATTTTATAATTCAGTCACTGTGTGCATTCACCCCAAACAAAAATGTGTGGTACATTTAATGACGGCAGAAACAAAAAACCAGCAGAATGAAATTAAAACGATAAAGGTCATAGCCTGAGTCCCCTGCTCACTCACTGTATGAAAACATGAAGAAATACACTTGCATAATGTATTTATCTTCTGGATCATGTCTTTTGTGCAACATTTGATCACGTGACGCTCTTTACAATTTACTGTGTTGAGACTTGTAAGTCTGCAAGATTCCCACAGAAAATTGACTTTGTTTTTTAGAGAATAGAAGTTAATAATGTGGTAAAGATTACATGTACAGTGGTGTGAAAAATGTTTGCCCCCTTCCTCATTTCCTGTTTTTTTGCATGTTTGTCACACTTAAGTGTTTCGGAACATCAAACCAATTTAAACAATAGTCAAGGACAACACAAGTAAACACAAAATGCAATATGTAAATGGAGGTGTTTATTATTAAAGGTGAAAAGAAAAAATCCAAACCATCATGGCCCTGTGTGAAAAAGTGATTGCCCCCCTTGTTAAAACATACTATAACTGTGGTTTTTCACACCTGAGTTCAATTTCTCTAGCCACACCCAGGCCTGACTTACATGCCACATCTGTTCTCAATCAAGACATCACTTAAATAGGAGCTGCCTGACACAGTAAGGTCCACCAGAAGATCCTTAAAAGCTACACATCATGCCGAGATCCAAGATAATTTGCAACAATTGAGAAAGAAAGTAATTGAGATATATCAGTCTGGAAAGGGTTATAAAGCCATTTCCAAAG
>JAMQGT020012062.1:0-210000 GCA_024447675.2 Pterophyllum scalare | reverse complement strand
GTGAATGCGGTAATGGTTGTGTTGGCCTGCGTCTGGGGTGCACACGTGGCTTTGTGCGTTTGTGTAGATGACCTTTGGGGATGCCATGAGGAATAAAGCAAGACTTTCCGTCACAGGGAGTACTGGGGAGAATGGTCGGGTGATGACGCCAGAGTTTCCTAAAGCTGTCCATGCTGTCCCTTATGTGAGACCTGACATGGGATTGAACGTCAGCCTGACAGATCTGTCCTGATCAACGCGAAACTTCTGAGTGCCTTACAATGGTTTCAATAAAGCAAATTTTTTTTTTTTTTTTGTTTATTTGTTTTGGATTTTGTTTTTCTCTGTCCTTGCCTCCCTCCATTTGTTCTGGCACTTTTCTTTGTGTCTGTGTGGTGAAAAAAGGAAAGATGGGAGATGGGGGACTTCATTTTGCCAGTCACAAAGGCTTGTATTGTTGCTCTCTGTCTCTATTTCCCACCTTATAAAACGCCTACCTTTCTGGGTGGAATTCCATCTCAGAATCTAAAAGGGTGACTTTTTCTTTTTTCTAAACTGGTGACACCGCGCTTTCCTATCTATCTGTCTGAACTGGACTGAGATAGAAACGAGGGCTTGATTGATGGCAATGACTGCTTCTAGGAGTCAGAGATTCAGTCATCTCAGCTGTGTTTGTGTATCTGAGAAGCGAGGGGGGGTGTGTTCATCAGGAGAAGATGCTGTCAAAAACACACCGTTTCTGTAGCCACCGCCGCCAAACAGGATTTTCAAGCACACTTGATATCATCTGCATTAAGATGCGAAATCGTCCTTTTTTTCTAAGAAAATCTATTAAAAAAAAGTTTATTGAAAAAAAAATATTTTTATGTATTTTCACAAAATAGCTTTTAAATAAACTTGCTTACATACTGGTTGGATATAAACATCTTAATGTGTGAGTATACAGAAAGAAAAAATACTAAACAGCTTCTAGTTCCATATTTTTAAAGCCAAATACATTGCATACGGGGGTGAGATGTTGAAATCATGTAATTAATTCCTATTCTGAACTTTCCTGTATATTTTATTCTTTAACATTTGGTGTTGATATGAAATATATGTCAATGCTTGACATTTGGAATCAATCCTTCTACGTTTTTCTTGTTAAGAGTTGGTGCAGCAACTTTGCTTTATTACTTTTGTCTCTTCGTTTGCTTCAGTGCTTTTGCTGTTTGTATTTTTTCTGATGAGGACCAGGGTTGATGTTCTACTTTCAAGAGGAGATTAATATGTTTACATGCCATGAATAAACAAAAAAAAAATTAAAAAAAATAGTATGGTATGGTATTATTCCATCACATTTTAAAGTGACATCAAAAAGAAGCATCCACATCCACATGGTTTACGTGATGGTTAAAATGCCAAATAAGTAAGAGTGCCAAATTCTAGTGCCAGTAGATAAATATAGTCTTACTATACTCAATCACTGTCATCTCAGTGAATGTAAATGATTCTGATACATTCTGTAACTTTTGTAACTAGATGTACAGTTGGTGGCAATGACTAATACAATAGCCTTTCTGCTTTGTTTTCAAGTCTCCATGTATTTTGCATTAATCGGACAATGAAGTAGCACAAGTTGCATGTTGTTGCCGCAAATACTACATAAGTTAATTTCATTACTGCCAAACATGCGTTTTCATTTCAATGTTGAAGTTGTGAGGTTAAATGTTTGAAATTGGAAATACAATGTAAGACATATATACAATATATACATATAAACATATATTTTATATATATAAGTTAAAATATGAAAAATTGTATCCCTTCTCAGAAGTACTTAATTTCCTTTTTAATGCTAAATTTAATAGTTCTAAAAACACAGTATTACTTTTTAGTTGTCCAGACTCACCATACAGCTTATACAGATGAGCACATCTATTTATAAGAAATTTATTTTGTTTTCCCACTTTTAAATAGACCTATAAAGACCCCCCCTCCTCCTGCACACAGCAAGGAGATAAACTATTATTATCACCAATGTTTTTGTAAACAAGTATGGAACCATACAGTATACCATAGTTGCTAATCAGTTTCACTGCATATTCAGGCTATTTCACAAACATTTTGTATATGGAATGTGTGCTAACTTGTTTATTTTTTGGGACTCTTTCTAAATAAAAAGTGGCTGATCTATTGTTATCTTTTACTGTGTCATTTATTTAGCATTACTTCCTATGTATAATCCTGAGTAAAGCATCTCAGTGGTAAGCAATCTATGGAAATATTCATCTAGAGTAATACAAGTTTGTATAACCGTATGACTGATTAGCTTGTTTACACACAACTTGACATTCAGTTATATTCGTAAGATATACTTTAACACATTTCTTCAGTAAATTATTAGATTTAATTACATTTCTGTTATTCATAGATGAGGTGCCCCATATGGAAAAATGCATGTAATTAACAAAGCTTGTGATGATCCATTTAGCAGCACAGTGGCTTTGTGTTTAGCAAAGACATTAGCTTTGAAATGAGGGGAAATGGTGAGCACTCCCAAATCATTGAGTCTGCACTGATTCTACGGCTGTTTTAAGTGTTACCAGATCAGCCATGACCTTTATGCACTCCACTTTATTAAAATGAAAATGCACACAATGGGTGAGCTGCCATGGGTGCAAACCTTGTGCTCTATGCGCCAGTGTTTTCATCTAAAAACAGGTTTTGTTCATTTTTCTTTGGGCTGAACACAGCCGAGGTTGAGTTGAAGCCCCTGCACGGGACGCAGTCGATCCCATGTCCACAGGTGTCACTTGCTTCCCCTTATATAAGCTTTCTGGGTTATGATTTAAGTTCACATGTGCTTTTATTACTTTTTTCCTGATTAGGGAGCTACATATTATGTTGCTAAATTTAATTTACTAAAGCTGAGGCACATCACAGCTAATGCATTAGTGATAATGCAGTCTGTAAGTACAACCTTTACATTTGAAATGTATTGGTAAAATCTGTCATTGTGGTGTGTTACGATCTGTGAAGTATAATACATCGAACGGTTATGAGTTTAAATTGCTAAGTGGCGAGGGGCCTTTAGGTCACCCTGCTTCTGCTGAGTGTTAATGAATTTCACACGTCTATCTTAAGATGGCTGACTTCCTTCTGCCCCCTCAGATAATCCTTCTTTTCTCACATTCAGGCCATGTGTTCCTCTCTGGTTCGTTGTATTTATTTTCCGTCGTGCCTTGTAGTTAATTGCATCGTTTTAAAATCAGGTTTGGCTCCATGTAGAGCCTGCAGACTGACACCCACGGAACTCAACTGCTGCAGGTTACTAGTTAATGAATGTAAGCTCTACTGTTAAAGTGAAACATTGTCCTCAATAACAAGAACATGTTTTGCTTTTGTTTGTGAATTGTAAGAGATTTGTTTTATTTATGTATGACCAGAGCATACTCATCTCACCCTGTCCATGCACTTACTCAGATGAAAGAAACTTGGCAACAGAAATCAATGTGATACATTTTCTGGGAATCCAGAAGACAGCCTAATGGGATTTATTTTTGCCACTCTATAGTTTCACTAATTTATAAACGTTTATTATATAAATTGTCCCAAACTATACATCACGCAAGGTTTTTGATTACCATTTTATTCTACAAAATAAATGACTAACAACTTTAAATGCGCCCTTGCTTCTGCCAGTCTTTGGAGCATTTTATATTTCATCTTTTCCACCTTTTGTCAAACACAAGCAGAGACCTGCTTCATGTTCACCTGTGTGTATATATGCTGTCTCAGGATTGTAAAGCTTCTTTCCCTACTGAAGATGAATGGATGTTCACTGTCATTCTTCTGAAAGTATATTGAGATTTCCCCAGTATTTTGAACGTTAATGCATTTGTAGGCGTGTTTGTGGGGTTCTTCATTGCTTTAGGTAAAAATCGCACTGCTCCATCGCACCTCTCCATCGCCACTCTACTCACATATGCTGATCCAAACACTTGGGCATAGCGGAGAGGTTGCTCACCATCTGCTACGGCGTTGGATCAGATGGCTTTCCTACTGGACGCATCTGGTCAGCCCAAACGTTTTGTGAGGGTTTTGTCTGGTGGATGACTCAGTGGAATGAATTTAGAGTTCTACTCCAAAAGCTATTTTAATGTTTTTGTTGACATGGCGACAAGTTAAAGGAAACCTGGACCTCTCCAGTGAAGTGGAACCGATGGCTCTGTTACTGCTGTCTTCAGGAAACATTTTGCCAGCGTAATATTTGGTTCCCTTGACCCCTTAAGGAGAGGGTTACTGCAAATTAATGCAAAGTTATTTTGAGCGATCAGATTTATGATGAAAATTTCTATCCTGATGGGAGCGGTCTCCTCCAGAATAACATTTTCCCCCATTCCTAGGACACAACAGATATGAAAGATATGATGAGACCTTAATTTATGATTAATGGGACTTGGGTCTAATACCTTGGAAAAGGAATATCTTGGAAAAATCTTAGAATTTAAAAGTCAGAAGTGGGTTATAGTTACTGTTGTGCTATAGCTTAAAGGTGTTCAAGTATAAACCGTTCTTATTCTGTGTTCCATCGTCCTCATTTCTTTAAAGGTGGAAGGATTTAGTTACAAAGCAGCCATGTAAATAAATTCCCACAAAAATTCATTTTGTCTATAAAATGCAGGAACTTCCTGATGTAGACCGTTTCCTCTTTCTCAGCACAATCTTGCTGTTTGACTTTCAACCAAAATGCAGAGATTTGCATAACCTTAATTAGTCTTCCTTAGAGCTTCCTTTTTGTAGTTTTACTTTAAGAGCTTGAGATTCTTAAAGGTTAGGACTGTCCTATGGCAACATTGCCAACATTTTGCTCCTTTGTGAGCAGAGCTGCGCCCTGAGGTTTCTTACCATTTATTGCTTTTGAAGTTTTTTTGAGCTTTGTATACAAGTTAGACTAAACCTGTGGTCTGTGTTGGTGTTCGATTGGAAACTCATATCTTGCCACTATATTTTCTTTTCCTTCTAAAAGAAGAAGAAATGACTTACTGAAGTGACACTCTGCAGAGGCACTGTTACTGTCACCAAGCAGCTGCACCACCTTTGTGTGATCAAGCTTGCTTATGGGTCATTAGTTGAGCCAATCACATCACAGAGGGATGGTTGACCAAAATGAATCTTCATCAATGTGCGCTATCAGCATGCAATGTGGCAGCTTTGTCTCATTTCCTTTCTTTATATTGCTAGTTATTAGAGGTTGTTATGAAGGTTTCTCTTTGGACTGAAGCTGATGATGACAGAAGGTACACAAGGAATGGCCTGAATCTGCCACCTCACATAGGAGGCATCAATAGCACAGACAGGGCAATGTTTCATCTTCGGGTCTATTAGCTAAGGCCTGACTGCCTGCCCTGGCCTCATTAAAATGCAGCCATGATTCAGAAACGCTCACACAGCAACACTGGTACAGATTTAAGGTGCATGAGCTTTCTTATCTTATTATGCACACTTAAGTAATTATTTAAAATGAATATTGGCCTGTTTACCCACTTAAGAATCCAACACAGAAGATACTATGGAAATGATGAAAATTGAAAGTTGAGGGCATAAGTTGGAAGCGTCGAGTCCTCTTGTACAAGGTAGGACCAAACAAAGCAAAGCTTACTCAAGAAGTATTGCAAAATTAAATGTCAAAAGATCGCCTTTTAATTGAGTTATGATTCAAATGTTGCATTTGTTTAACCTAATTATTTTCCATTCAATTCCATTTTAGAAACCACTGGAATATTTTTAGCGCATTAGCAGACGCCTTCAGTGAAATGAGTGTCCTTCCATCAGACTCTGGGTGCACCTTTAAAAGGTTTATTGACAACCAATAAGTCATCAGTGGTGTACTGGAATGGGGCTTGAGTATAAAGATGTTTTGGAGACCAACTGCCGGGAGCTTTATGGAGGGGAGAAGAGAAACAAGATTGGCCATAGCCAAGGAGTACTGAGCTGAACTGAGAATGGTGTGGGATGATGAGAACAGTCTTACTTGGAGGCAAGAGAGGTCTAGCTCGGGAGGGGGCTTTCAGACAACAGGTGGAATCCAGAAGCTGGGAGTAGCAGTGGTGGAGAGTGGGTAGGCGGGTAACTTTTTCAGGTGAGTCTTTCTGTTACAGGCTTGGAAAATTTTGATCTGAAGGCAGACAGAACAGCAACATTAGAAAACCTGGAAACAGGACCACTGTTACTAGCAAGGTGAGCCTACCACCACAATGGTGAAGACAATCGAGCAGAGAGCTGAAATACTTGATTGGGGTTGATTGAGATAACTTGGATCAGGTGGAAGAACGCCAGACTAGCAGCAAAACTCTGCCCAAACTTTTCCCCAACATTCACCTATAATTTTGAGAATAGTTTCTTTCTTCCCCACCACAGAGGGCATCAGAGTTTAACACATTTCTAAAATCTGTGCATCCTTTTTGTCATGTTCTTTCCTGAAGAAATCTTTGTGGTTTCAAGTCAGTTGACACACTTGTTCAGCTCTTTTCACCCTTTTCTTTATTAGAAACTCTTAAATGATTCTGACTGCCCTTAAAGTTAAACTGAGATAATGTCAGTAGTTGGGGCCCACCCCTTTAAAACAATGACATTTACAATGCAGATGTGACATTTTCCATTAATTTCTGCTCTCATTGTGCACAACTAACAACAGAATGGTTCATTAGGGGTCGTTTCTTGTATTTGTCTTTATTTATTCATTTTCAAAGAATGTCTAATCATGATGGTGGGTGATTAAAAATCTTGACTGACTGCTAAAGCCACTCACCACTGTTACACAGAGCAAAAGACAAGCAACATATTTCTGAGGCAGCCAAGGTTGTGGGTGGTGTTATACTGTATGCTGTAAAACAGTTATCCTCTGGCTGGGTTGTCATGGCAACAGTATTAGCTGGGTTTCTCATGTCCCAGTACAGCATGTCATCCTCGTAGCTGCACATTAACGCACTGGTGTGGGGGGGGGTGTAGGGGGGTGTTCCTCCTCCATCCATACCGCCATTTTATGTTACCCTTGAGAATAAAACCAACAGCCACTGTATTTTATTAGTGCATAATCTTGTGTGCTTGAGGTTGAAGTGACAGGGAGGGGGCGCTTCAAAATTAAATGAGAGCTTCAGTTTTGACCAAGGCCGAGTACATTTCCATGGTAACGAACTGTGGCAAGCTGTTGTTCTGTTGTCTTTGCTTTAAGCACGTTGAAGGTGTACAAGCAGCTTTGAGGTGGCATTTCTTCTGTAAATGTCAGAGACGCAACTTAGCATCTCAACAGCTGCACACACAGCAGCTGTGTATAATAGCAGTGACATTCCAAACAAAGCAAAAATTGGCTTTGATCACATTTGTTGAATTTGTGAGTTGCCTTTGTGGCGTGACAGTTTATTTACTATATGTGGTCCAGTAAATCAGGTATCTGTGTGTCTGCAGGCTGTGCTTCATTTAGGTTTATCAAGACTAGAACTAATTTGGTCACGCTCAAACATCACTAACAAAGGACAGAAAAATAGCAAATGTGAGGGAAAAAAAAAACACTTTGAGCCTCTCTCGGTTTATTGGTGGAATTCTTTTTGTTCTTCACCTTCAGTTATGAGCACTGTTCATGCTCTATTGCATGCCAAAGCTGACCGAGCAATAAGTTAAATGGTCGACATTACACTGTGTGATATACGATGATGTATAGAGACATTCTTAGATGCCACTTGGGGGCACTCAAGAAAATGGGCCAGACAAAAACATGCAATTAATCTAAGAGAAGGTGTCATGGTCCCTTATTTTCATCCTTATTTCCTGATCTGAATGCACAGTTAACCACTTTGAATTTCTCTTTTGGCTCTTCTGTTATTCCAGTGTTACCTCTTTCAGATGTCTTCATTATTGCAGTCTTTGTTCTGCTTATATTGATTATATTGCCTCCAGGTTACGGTTTGTTTAACCCTTTGGACTTTTGATTTTGTTTATATTAAAGGCTTGTTTTTTTGTTGCATAATTTTGCATCCACACCTTTACACTCTCCTCACAGCACAGGCATATGTACCCTCATTGTATGAAAAGAGTAAGTTAATAACATAACCTGGTCAGGAGTGGGTTTCGGTTTAAAATCATCTGGGTGCGATACATTTTCACTGATTCTTTTATTTACAGTGTGTTCAAAGTGCACTATAGATTCTCTGCTGGGCAAGTGCATTTTGTTAAGTCATACTTAAAGCTATTGTACAGCAGGGGTATCACGATCACATGAATGTGGATGTATTCATTTGGCGATGCAGAAAATGTACACTATATTGCCAAAAGTATTTGTTCAAAGTGACATCCCATTCTTAATCTGTAGGGTCTAATATGATGTCAGCCCACCTTTTTGCAGCTATAACAGCTTCAACTCTTTGGGAAGGCTTTCCGCAAGGTGTAAGATGTAAGGTGTGTTTATGGGAATTTTTGACTATTTTTCCAGAAGTGCATTTGTGAGGTCAGACACTGATGTTGCACAAGAAGGCCTGGCTCACAGTCTCCACTTTAATTCATGCCAAACATGTTCGATCGAGTTGAGGTCAGGACTTTGTGCAGGCCAGTCAAGTTCTTCCACACCAACCTTGCTCATGCATGTCTTTATAGACCTGCTTTGTGTACTGGTGTGCAGTCATGTTGGAGCAGGAAGGGGCCATCCAACAACTGTTCCCACAAAGTTGGGAGCATGAAATTGTCCAAAATGTCTCGGTATGCTGAAGAATTAAGAGTTCCTTTCACTGGAACTGAGGGGCCGAGCCCAGCTCCTGAAGAACAACCCCACGCCATAACCCCCCCTCTACCAAACTTTACACTTGGCACAATGCAGTCAGATAGGTACCGTTTTCCTGGCAACCACCAAACCCAGACAGTCCATCCAGCACTTTGCATTGTGATTTGTAATGTAAGGCTTTGATGCAGCTGCTCAGCCATGGAATCTCAGTCCAGGAAGCTCTCTATGCAGTGTTCTTGAGCTAATCTGAAGGCCACATGAAGTTTGGAGGTCTGTAGCGATTGACTCTGCTGAAAGTTGCCAACTATGTGCCTCAGCATCCTCTGACCCCAGTCTGTCGATTTATGTGGCCAACCACATCTTGGCTGTCATTCCAAATCACTTTCGCTTTGTTATAATACCACAAACAGTCGACTGTGAAATACTTAAAGTGTAAATTTCACAACTGGACTTGTTACACAGGTGGCATTCTGTCATGTTACTATGCTGGAATTCACTGAGCTCCTGAGAGCGACCCATTCTTTCACACACGTTGGCAGAAGCAGTCTGGATGCCTAGGGGCTTGGTTTATACACCTGCGCCCATGGAAGTGATCAGAACACCTGACATTGACATCAATTGTCTTATCTAGTGTAACACTTGGATTTATGAGTTTGTTTGTTAAATATATGATATTAGTTTTTGCATTTGAGGCTGAATTTCATTAATGGTACTTGTCATTATAATTATGCTCTTCTTGCTGCAGACCACATAGTTTCTAGTCCTGTGGAATTTCTGTTTCCACCACAAACAGTGAAACAGTGCATCTTTAACTTCTGTGCATTTAGTACATGCCTCACACATTTTTTAATCATAACAATTTAACTTAGCAGGAGTTTGCATTAACCAGATATAATTTATGTATATATAATGCATAACATCTGAGGCGAGTATTCACAGTTAGAGTACACATCAGCGCACAGTGATTTCCAATGCTCTGCTGCGATCCCAATTTCCAAATCTTTATTTCAAGCATTTAATATGTAACGTGAATTATCTTATGAACAACATCTATGAAATTATAAAACTGCAATATGATTCAGTCCTTTGTTGTTCATATTTCAACAGGTATCTCTTGTGGTTTTACAAATTAATTAATTACTTTCTCTAAGGAGTAATTGATTAAACTTAATGTATTACTTTTTCTTAAGGAAACTGTGTGATACTTTCTTTATTTTTTGAACTCCAATACTCCTCCTGAGTGACTGACTATGTGAAATACAGGCAACCTGAACTGCATCACATTGGGAACTGGGTGCTCATGACAGTGTTCCTGCTTATAGCATGTTTGAAACCTGCAGGTAGCATCAACAAATCCCAAACATCCTGTGGCTACTTTTATTTTGTGGCATGGGTGGCAAACACAATTGGGGATTGGGGGGGTTCAAGCATTGAAGAAACACTGAAGGTGGTATTCTGCTGCATGAGCTGACTGTGAGCGAGACATCTAGAATGAGCACATACAATATTCTCCTGCATTAAAAAGCCAGGAAATAAGCTTCATTTCCTGTGTTTAATATGCTGTAATTTGTTTAAGGAAAATTAAATATAAAATGGGCCAAAAATCTAACACATCCCATTATTCAAAGTAGATTCCTAATTCAGCAAAATGTCCCCATAAGTTGACGTGCTATAGATTATATATGAAAGTCTAGAAATTTTTGATGACGCAGATAGGAAACAGGTAAACAACTTTGCATTTCATCTGATGAAGGACAAATTATGCAGCAGCTGTTTAGGGTGTGTCACAGTGACTCGCCATCTGTGCAAAAACATCTAGTGATGTAAAAGTCAGCTCCTTCCTATTTTAAGTGCATCTTCATTCAAAAACAGTGACTTCTACTGATGACAGCCTGTTTACTTTTTGTAGATTACTATTATAAAATCAATGATTCACTTGATCAAATGCGTACACTTATACAGATGCCGCTTTACTGTTGCCCTTTTTTTCAGCAGGAAATTGATGAAATACAAGTCAGATCAGTTTCAGGAGGCACTAAGAAATAGCTACCTCTTGGTTTCTCGAGGAAGAATCCATTCTGAGGCCACCATCTGCTTCTGAACGTCTCACTCGTCAGTAGTCTCAGAGGAAGTGGACCTCTTGTGTGGGAAGATGGATCTTCCATGTCCACTGACCACCGAGATTAAATTTTTCATCTTACTGGTATGTCCTGGTTTAAATGGTTTATTTTTGAAATGCTATTAACATTTGGCATAGCCAGGGTGCCTTTCAGATATGAATGAGCAAGTACTACACGCATATACTCACACAGAGAAAGACTTTTAGCAATAAATTGTGATTCACGTAAACAGCACTTGCTTTGTCTAAGAAAATGCTTATCAGTCACAAGCTCAGCAACTTCTTTTCTGTACTTCGTCAGAAATTCCCCCTTTATTACCTCACTGTTCATTAGGATACCTCTTATTTTACTTATTAAGGTCTAGCCAAACACATTTGCAATAAAATGCATTTAATATGTTGCATATAATAGATTTTTTCCTTCATTATTATTTCTTGCTATTCTATTGTTCATGAGTCACAATCTCAGAAAAGTAAATGATTTATTGACTGGTTTGTCTATAGGAGCCAAGCCCGAGCAGAAGGCAACAGACACCAGGATACAGCAGATACAGTGGATTATCTTACTCAGATTCAATCTCTGTTTTCACCCTCAAAACACCTCCTCAGAGGGAGGCCTATTGAATTTCCTTCAGGGGAATCTAATTCATTTAGGAAAAAAGCCATCTGATATGGACTTTTTTCACTGCTTATACTTCATCAGTTGGCCCAGTGTATCTCTACACTTCAAATAATAACACTAAAGAGATACTGAGTGTGTTAAGAGGTCCTTCTCAAGTGTCCGTGTGTAACAAATTGGAAATGTTGGGTGCTCGTTTCACTAAAGTGGCTTAACACAGTTTAGAAATGAGCTGTGTCAGACTGCGGACAGTCGTTGTCGCTGCATTTTTATATGTGAATCTGGAAGTCTAAATCAACTTTAAGAAAAAGAAGAATTTAAAAGTGGGGACAAAATGACATTAGCCACACCGAAGCTAGTAGCCTCAATCGAAGAGGCAGTTGCAGGAGAAACGAGAAAGACTGAAGACCATGAAAGTGAATATGGCGTAGCAGCAAGTATTTATTTTGAAATAACTGAAATAACGAGATAAATGACAAAAATAAAAAAGTTTGGGGGTGTTTTAATTAGGGGTGTGCGCGATTACTCGACTAGCCAACTATTTGTCGCTATTGTTACTAGTCGGTTAGCCTAATTATTAAGGTTTCAATAAACTCAGTGCTGGTAAATGTTTGCCCTAAATGTTATGCAGCCATCTGCCACCAGATGGAACTGCAGTCCTTACATCATTATAGAAAAAAGCCATACTGTAAGCGCACCTCCAAAGAAACACCCTTCCTTCCCTGCATTTCCATTTTGTACAAAGAAGCGGGAAAAAACTAGCGGGACAAATGTGTTTGCGCCTTAAAAACACTGAGAGTAGGACCTATGAGGGGGAAAAAGTGTCAGCATTTTATGTTTCTGTCCGCCTACACCGCATGTAGAACACCGGGACATGACGAAAGGTAATCAACACACGCAATGCACCTGCACAGGTATAAACACAGCAACATCGGCCACTTACGTAGTAGCAGCTAAAGTCTGAATCAGGGGTAAGCTGGAGGAGAAGGCTGCGCGAGAGGGAGGTCTGTTCTCCACTGATGCCGCCCCGGATAGGAGGAAGAAAATGGATGGATGTGTGTTTGTATTGTTTTGATGCGTGTCATGAATTGTAGAGCAACGAGCATCGTTGATAATGTGCGGCACACTTTTGAGTCGCAATTTATTCGTTTTTCTGATGTTATTTTCTCATATTCAATGATACGTGGACATCGTTTTCATATTCTTCGTTGTTCGGAGTATAACGTGCAGTGTTCATAATGCGCGATGCGCAGTGCTGTACAGTTAAGCAGCATTTAAAGTGTGATTCATCATAGAAGAAGGCTATTAATGGTTTCAAATGCCTTTGTTTAGACAGCTTTTGACATTGTCCATTCAACAGGCAAAAAAATTAATTTTATATCTGAGTGTTTCTTAGTTTTAGACTAGGCGGCTAGTCTAATTTTTTTTTCCCCTTTTTAGTTGACTATTAAATTAGTCGCCAGGAACATCCCTAGTTTTAATATAAAAAAATGCTCACATATGTTATAGTATGTTATAGTGTTTAAAAAAGCAACCCATGTCTATGATTGTTAAACTGTCTAGCTAATACAATTTAAAACCTTCAACTGGTCAGAATCCAGAACTCTGAGTGGGCATGGTACAAAAGTAAAGCTGTGTTAGTGATGACTGGTCACTATCAGATATTCCAGGCTATGGCTGCCAAAGTAACCCTCTACTTTTTACCAGGCCATATGCCAATCAACACTATCCTGCACTCTCTTTGGTACTCACTTGCCTTGAAGTTGAGAAAAGTTTATCTGGGGAATTGTGCATTTTGGACTGTCAGTGGGTTATTTTGGTGTTGGTTTGTTTTTCCCCAACCATAATTGTTTAAAGTCATCAAATTTCAGTGGTTTGCTGTGGTCTCTGGTAGGTTTTGTGTGAATTGCTTCGTGTGTGGTTGCAGCTTAATGAATTTAATAGATTCTCTTACACTTGTTGTACAAACGAATTTGCTGATAACCTTCCTTGTTCAGGTGAAATACGTCAAATTTCTATAAAAACAAAACTTTTAAGGTTTGAAAAATAAATCCTGAGTAGACTACTTTGAGAATCTCTTAGCAGAATCTCTTAACATATTAGTAAGGGATTGATTACTGGGGTAGAGGCTGGATTGGCGCTGAGGGGGATAGTGTCGATAATCTGTGATCAGATTAGCAATTTACACACTATGATGAGCAAAGATACACCTATTTAATCATGGCCCAACCTTTAGATCTGGCCTTCAGTGCTCACCCATAAAGGCACAGCTGGGTATAAGCGAAAAGACCAGCATAAATTAGAAGACTGGGGACGGGTTCCAAAATCCATATAGATTAAAAATTCACAAATTGTCATACAGAATGAAAAACCACCCAGCTGGATTAACAATTCCTACTTCAGCAGCGCTTTCAGTATCGAACACAGTACTGATATGAAGTGTAAATAAGATAATAGTGATTTTCCTGGCCAGAATGTACCTTATCTAAACCTTGCTGTAAAAAGCTATTCTGCTTTCCTTTAGGATTATGTTTGAATCAAATAAGGATAGGATAAATGTATCTTTTCCCAAGCCAATTCCGGGTACATTTCCCTTCTTTCGCATGTGAAAATGTTACTGCCTATGATAATTATTAAGTCACTAGTGTATGTAATATCCCATAAAATATACTGTTTCTCTAAACTCTTGATATAAATTGCAGCTGCTGACCACATTGCTTGCTGTATGACTCCTATATGAACATATTTGTGTTCACTTGCAACTCAGCAAGACATACAAACTCATTACTTATACAAAAATGTGTTTCTTTGTTAGTCTGATACAAATATTCCTCTTATTTAGTCATAGCCTGTTCCCTACCATCATGCTTGTAACTGCCAGCAGCTCTAATTTTGGCCTGGAGAACCACTTCTTCTCACCTGTCAGTGTGGTGTTTTGGGAGAAGGGTATAATGCAGGTGGATACACATGGCATCATCCCCAAAGACCACAGGAAGTGAGAAGGACATGCTCTCTGGGTAGGCGGAAAATACCCATGGGTGGGAACGGATGGGACAGCAGGCTCACTACCATCAGTGAGGAAGGAAGGATGGATGGATGGATTCTTTATTGATTCTGAAGGAAATTTATAAACTCTTCCTTAATTGGCTTAACTGATCTGTGAAAACATCTACCTGAGGGTGTGTTTCTTTGGTTCCACAGTATATGTCAATGTAATTCAATTTCATTAATGAGTATACCTTCTAGAAAACTGTGTGTGTGTGTGTGTGTGTGTGTGTGTGTGTGTACTGTCTGCTTTTTTGTTCTTAACCCCAGAATCAAATAATCAAACAGCAGAATCAAACAATAGTTAACTAAGCAGTTTGTTGCTCAACGTAACTTTGAAATGTGTCCCATAACTGCTCTGTGTTGACGAAGCTTGATTCCCAGCTTTGTCTACATGCTGTGTACTAAGCTGAGATGTAATTATTTATTGATGGGGACATTGTTATTCAGCATGCAGAAAGCTTGATGTTAATGGTAGCTTATCTTCTATAGTAAAACTTAAATCAGTGGTGGAAGTTTTCCAAACAAGATGAGTTTATTTAAGATTTATGAAACGAAATATTGGTATATTTATATGTGTAAAGCAATGCAGTTTGTATTAGGCATTTCCTTTTAAAAAGACAGGGTCATCATTGCGATTAGAAAAGAACAAAAAACACCAAAGCTGGCCAATAAATCATTTCCTGGTTGTCCATGTAACCTCATTTTAACATTTCTTGGTTTGCTTGCAATAAGAAGGCAGCACATCTTTCAAAGTGACAGAAGAAACAATGTTAGATGCCATTTAGGTCCAATCAAAAATGCTATTATATATATTTTGCATTTTTCACATGCTGAGTTGCAACACATAGAGGTAATATAAACTATAAACTTTGCTCCACGAGTTCAACTTTGAGGCTTAGTGACAGACAGACAAACACCAGTATTACATGTTGAAGGTAAAGCAGTCTCACAATGTGTGAAGCTCGGGGGTCTTTAGATTTCCATTTGCCAGTGATGACACCCCCCACCCCCCAAAACACATACACACACAATACCTGCACTAAATCCACAAACACACACAGGCACACAGAGTAGTTCCCTAGAGGGTGATGGAGCTCAGTTGTTACTCTCTTCTGTCAGGTTGTAATAAGCCTTTCCATGCCTGCAGCCCCTGTCTATTTAGCCTCTGATCTATCAAACCAATGTCAAGTGTCAGAACCTATTAACCAGGAGACCCAGGGGCCACTGAAATCAGCATTATGTTTATGCTCATTGCTCCAGATAAACTTCATCCATCTACCTCTTTTAAAGACCATGCTGAAGACATAGGAACGTACCCCACACAGGATTACAAATGTTAAAAAAAATAAAGGCGTGGATGGATGATCTGGTCAAATATGTTTGCTATGTGATGTCCTTGAAAATGGAAGGCAATAGTAGCCACCTTATTGGATTATTATCCCACTGTTTATGAAGAAAAGAATGGAGAGAAAAGCAATAATTTGTATGCTACATTAAAAAATAGTAAGTGTATAGGTGCTTCAGAGAGACAGAAGGAAGTAAGACGTTGGTTTAGAGAAATGTGTTTTTTACGAGGTACAGAGATGCAGAGATCCAAGTCAACATAAAACATTTTAACTGAATACCACAACCAGAGCTCTGAAGCAGCCGCTGTCTGTGCAGACTTACAGAGCTACACTGTGGAGGTGGACAGATTGTGACGACAGGTGCTCCTCAGCAGTTTTCCATTTCTAAATGGAAACCCACGCCAATCCCCCACCCACAGCTTTATTCCTGATCTAGCACCAGAACCCTCTATTTATCTCACTGATATTCTTCTCTCCTCTTTCAGTTTCTAGCCACATCTCTTCTATTCTCTGTCACTAACAAATGTGTCATAAAATTACCTTGTTTTGACCCGTCTATTCACTGTGAGCTTATGAACAATCTTTCTAATCAAGTCAACAAAAGCACAAACAGTAAATATGTACAATAGGTGGATTCATCACCATGTTTACTCTGGCCCTTAAAAGCCATTTAGACCAGACTATATCAAGCACTGTTGCCCTCAGTTATATAACCCACATGCATGAATGCAAAGGGAAATTGCTGTTTCTAATCAGATATCTGCACACAAAAAATTTTTTTTTAAATCATTAGTGGTGATGAAAAGCTATCTGACCCTCAGCTAACCCAGAAGCAATGCTGCAGCTGACTCACCATTGGTTTACTAAAATGCTAAAGTATAAGCTTAATTACATATGCCCCACCTGCTTTACAACAATATTTAACATGCGCCTTGCATTCTAAATTTTAACACTGAAGCACACCAATCTACATGCCAAAGACCATAGAGGAAAATCATCCATCAGCAAATGTAGCAACTCATTCTCAAAAACTAGTTTGAACTTCAAGTATCTTCTACATTTTGTTTTTTCATTTTTTGTGATGTCTTGTGTGCTTTCGCACACAATTGTGTTTTTTTTATACTGCTGAAGGAACAACTATCTCCCACAGAGGTTTGTAAAGAAAGCCCCTTGCATTAAATTCCAATTGAACCCATCGGTGTGAATCAGAGAAAGAGGCATCAATGATATGAAGTCTACCACATGCCCTCCTCAAATTTCAAATGGGAATTACTTGAATGCATTATTTAATTACTAAAATAGAAAGAGAGCAAGACATGATTACATTCCAAAGGACTACAGCATGTGGGGTTTACTTCGTTTAAAGGTTTTTGCATGTTATTTATTAATCAGTAGATAAGACAATTATGCTATTGTTTCAAAAGAATAAGCTATAAAACAGCCACTAGAATGATATAATTTCATCAACAATATACGGTGTAATCAACTTCTCTTTGATAGTTCATCTCTGTGATACCAAAAGAGGAAAGGTATTTAAAATGGGCGAAAAACATTGGATTAAATTGCAGTGAAACTCTTGACCATTTTACTGTAAGGATATAAAAATAGAAATAGGTCAATCTGTGATACCGAAGGAATAAGTGTGTTTAAATTCAATGAAAAAACCTGGACAAAAATTATGGTACACCTCAGCCCGTTTTACTGTAAGGATATAAAAATAGAAATTTGACACTTTTATTACACTTTCTGCAGTTTACCCTGCTTGCATATTTCATGCATGCACAGCCCTGAAAAACTCGAGCTTTAAAATTCAACAGCTTTTGTCATTCTCCCAGCACAGTGTGAGTCAGTGTTGCTACGCTGGCAAATTCAGCTAATGCCACATTGTTTTTTGCATTCAATTAAAGGTTCTTTGTTCTTCATTGATGGGCAGGTATGGTTAATGGTATTATTATTGTAAACCATGGTCTAAACTAAAAATACCAATTGTTGTTGTGCATTAATAATTTAGAAAACGAGAACAGAACAATTCTTCTACTTAAACTATGCCATTACAGCATCCACATATGTATTCTGTTTACTGAGGGGTCCACCAGATTTTGGCTTGATTTGTTTGTAAATATTTGGTCATGTGAGTAGTGACAAGAATTCATAACCTGTGAAATTAATTTTTTTGGCCTCTTTAAGTTCAAACTAATGTCTGCCCCCACCTTTATTACAGTCGCTTGTGTTCAGTCTGCCATGCCTGTTCACTCAGCTAACATGAAGAGATACTGCTAGTTTCCCTTTGTCTCAAGTTAGACTTGTCTGTTGCTTGTCAAGTGTTCCAGGGATTTCCTCCTTACAACTTGGTTTTTAGAGTTCCTAATCTTTTTGTCTGTTTGTTTTATACCTCATGTTAAGGGTTTGAATTATTCGTGCATGACCTTTTTGAGTGTTTTGGGATGACTTTTGCCTTCCATTTGCATGCATTTTTTGCTTTCAAGGACTATCTTTCTGTGTATGACTAATCTCAAGATTAAATACCATATCCTCTTTGAGACTGTTCTATACTGCCCCTATGTACTTGTGTATGCACAATTGGTTAATTGTCTTAGTAAGACTGAAATTGTGTGTTAATATTGTGCAGTAATGGTTAAGTAACTAGGTACTCACCACTTTCACATCTACAATTCACACTGGTGATCCCCAAGGTTCCATCCTTGATCCTCTGTTCTTCTGTGTCAAACTTACTTTTGAGTCCAAATTTATATCAACAGTTTTAAAACTAATACAATTTAAAAGTTGCATGTATTCTGGCACACTAATACTGTTAGCAGGATGCATTTATTAATTCATAATTATTATTTTTTTAAATCACAGAAAATGAAATTGAATCATTTGAGAGTTTCATTGGTGTTCGGGCTGTTTCGCCTCACCAGGCGCTGAATATCTTGCAATCATCAAAGCACGGCAAATTTATCCTGGTGTGGGATAAAAGCAGGGCCAGCTGAATTTCACTAGAAGCTGAAAAAAATTACAACCCCAATTCTAAAAAGCTTGACATCTCAAAGAATTTTGGTTAGGTTTCAGAACCAAGAACTTAACCCAATAGAGATGCTATGCAATGCCCTTAAATATGGGTGAACTGAAACAGTGTTGTGAGAAGGATTTGTACAAAATCCCCCATAAACATTCTTCATGACGTTTTCATAGTTACGAGTAGTAGGTCTCACTAGAATCCCAATATCAATGTTGGCTTGCCGTCCAACCTCATGCTAACAAAAGCAAGACGTTTTTGGGCAATGTGAACCTATAAATAGCCATGTCAAAAATTTAACTGTTACCAACGACAAATGAGGACATTCAATAAAATCAGTAGTAAGATCTTATCTCTCTGCTTGTGTTTTGTGTTTGGCTGATTATTTCTTTGTTATACCGATGCTAACAGATTTTATAACGTTAGAGCAGAAGAGTTGAGTATGTTAAAAAAAAAAAGTTAAATTGCTAAGACATTGTTTCTTCACACTTCATTTGTCCCATCCAATAACTAAAACCAAACAAGAGTCACTAGCAGAAAAAGCTGGTTTCATGGGTGCAACCCACATACTCAACTCCACTGCTCAAGCACAAAAGCTTTTTCCAAATATGGCGCCACTTAAGGGAAAATAAACAGGCCTGCCAGCAGTATAAGATTTATAGACAAGAATCATTGTTACAACAAAGAAACTGTCAAACACACATTTCCTCACTTTTTGTGCTACCTTTATTTCCAGAAGTGCAAAAATTAATTGGTTTCAAACCATACTGCTGAGCCAAGGCTTTCACATATTAGAGCAAAGTACATGTAAAACAATGAATTATCAGGGATATACTAATTTGAATATTAAAGATTTCAGCAATTCAAAACCCACTACCTCAAATGTATCAAGGTTACTGTTACCTCACATTTTATCCTACTAAATAAGCTATAAGCCCTACAGTTCCAAACAAATGAATGATTTATTGAAAATGGACCTTCAAATAAGTATGAACAGGAATGCTTTAGCTAATACTGTGATAATACAAGGTTTGTTGGACCTAGCTAAGCTGACTCAACAAGTGGTTGTGTATAAGTAAATTTTATTGTAAGGGAGGTAAGTAGTGGAGAGACTGACAGGGAAAGGAAAACTGCTTCAAAGAACTATGCCAGAGAAGCAAGTCAATCCACTGACCAGAGCGTGGCTATGGCTGGCTAGTGCATGAACTGAATCAGACTGAGTCTGAATTGGAAATGTGGCGAGATTGAGCTCGTAAGGGGTAGTGAGGGAAAGAGCCGCCTTATACCAGATTCTTCGTAACGAACGAGAAGGGCCGACTTCCATCGGGGGAAAGCCAGATCTACAGCCACTCCTGCTCAGGTCTGCTCAGAATCCATGCACTTCATTTAGATGGGCACACCATGTGGCCAATCACATGCAAAGACAGACTAAGATCATACCACTATGTAAAAGAAGCATTGGGGGCAAATGCTCCGAAGACAGCGAATGTAGTGGTTCAGGCCAGTTACACAGAGAGTTGGAGGCCCAGATTTTAATGCAAGCGGCATTTAATTTAATTGATTTGTTTGCAGCGGTTCTGTGTTCAGTTGTTTGTTTAAAGTTTTGTTTGAAATGTTAACTATGCATTTCTGTGTAACCAAAAATAATGCATAAAAATAAAGCTTTTTATTAAAAAAAAAAAAAAAAAGCTTAACACACAAACTACTTATAATTGCTAAATTAGGCTAAAATAGAAGGGTGATACTGGGTGATACTAAATGAAGAGCCATTTAGGGACTGTAGGATCCGAATCTTTGAAAAGAGCCAGACCGCCTGTTTTTCTAATCCTTGAGCTCTGATCAATCAACCTCCAACAGGGGTTGACCCACACCAAGCAACTCCACCCTCAGGCGTAGACCTGTACCTCGGGACTCTTTCCTTCTTTCCTTGCCATCATCACAGCCCACACTGCAGATCTTTTTTTAAACTTGTCCCCGCAGTTTAATAAATTTAGTGATATGGATCACAAATTCCTCTGATTGCCAACCCGCTAATATCGTCTAACTTTTATCTCTCTGCTCTTTGAATGCATTATTTTACTCTTGTCTTGCTGCTACTGTTTTTGCTCTGCCTGTTTATCCTAGCGCTCATCTATGCTTCTTGTTCTGGTGGACATTCACTGGTTTACTGAGTTCAATTAAAGAGGTGGCCACTAGGGGGCATCGGTCAGAAATTGTGTGTGGTTTTGAACGAAAGAGAAATATTAATTTTCCCCGGGCCCTTTCTAGCTGCCCCCTGCTCCGCATGTTGTGCTACGTACTGCATGTGTGATGGGTTAAATGCAGAGACTGAATTTCACTGCATGTGTGTATGTGACAATAATAAAAAAAAAACTTGTTCTGTTGAAATACAGGAAATATAACTAGCCGTGGGCCTAGTCATGATTTAGTGCAGTTAACAGATTTAGTCTCCATACATTTAACTGTAACAGATGTACTAACAAGATCATCTATGTACATTACAACAAGCAAAGGCACACAGAAATTATGATAAGAGCACTGACAAACATTAAAATTAGGGATGTTAATGGCAACTGATTTTTTAGTCTACTAAAAAAGGAAAGAAAAAATACTAGCCAACTAGTCTAAAACTAAAAAACACTCAGATATAAAGTTAGATTTTGGGACTGTTTAAATTTTAGGACAATGCCAAAAACTGTCTGAACAAAGGCATATGAAACCATTAATCGCATTCTTCAATGATGAATCACACTTTAAATGCTGCTTAACTGTGTGGCACCACGCATTGTGCATTATGAACACTGCACGTTATACTCCAAACGACGAAGAAGAAACTTGATATTAAATATATGAAAAAGCATTTCTACAAACGACGTTTACGCATAATTTAAATATGAGAAATGGACGTTCAGTGTGGAGTATTGTGATGCGCATTATAAACAATGCTTGTTCTATAATTCATGACACACATCTCAATAAAAGTTCAAATCTAAAATGAAAAAATAATACAAACACCTAGCCATCCATCCATTTTCTTCTGCTTATCTGGGGCCAGGTCACAGGGTTGCAGCCTTAGGAGTGAACCCTAGACCTCCCTCTCCCCGAGCCTCCACCTCCAGCTTACACCTACGATGCAACCCACTAGGCTTGTGCAGGTGCATTAAGTGTGTTAATTGCCTTCTGGTAGTGTCCAGGTGTTTTACATGTGGTGCCAGCCAACAGAAACTAAAGAAGGAGAACTTTTTCACCCTCCTGGATCCTACTCTTTGCTGTGGTCAGTTTTTTAGGCTGCAAACACATTTGTCCCTCTAGATTTTTAGCATCTTTGAACAAACTTGTGGAAGCAGCTGGAAATGCACGGAAGGAAATGACGGTGTTTCCCGGGAGGTGCGCTTCAGGTTACCTTATAAACTTTTAAAAAATAACTAACAATTAGAACTAATAAAAATATTAGGCCAAGAATAGAATAGAATGCCTTTATTGTCATTATACAGAATGTACAATGAGATTGGAGACTAACAGAGTTGTAGCATTTTTCTATAACAATATCAGAGTTACAGCTCCATCTTGTGGCAGATGGCTGCATAACAGTTAGGACAATCTTGGCATCAATTAAAATCTTAAGAAATTAGGCTGACTAGTATGTCTGGTACCACTAGAGACAATAGCGACGATTAGTCATCTAGTCGCACACATACCTAATTCAAATATTCACAGGCTTCTAATCATAGGTCCGCCATTACACAAACTACGTTTCACTCGCGGTAAAAACGCAGCTACAATAATGCGATTATGGGCTCATTACAAGTGAAAACACTTACTGAAGCCGCACAGAGGAATAGCACAGACACTCACTCGTTATTGAACGCACACAGGAATTAACTCCACACCAGAAACACTACCAAGAGAACACCAAGTTCCAAACAACCAAACGCTGGCACTCTCCGGAACACTCTTCTTCACATCCGGACCACGTCACAGCTCTCACGCCTCTGCAAGGAGCAGCGCTTCCTGATTGGCTGGTTTACGGGGTCCTCGAACAGATCTGGGATCGGCCTGGCCTGGTCTATATCGCAGCCATAGACATATAGGGTTATGATCGCAACTTTTGTAAAATAACTGCAAACTGGATTAATTTAACTGTGACAAACTTTCAAAATTGAATATTAATAATAATATTTATTATATGGCACTGCCTCTAAAATTATGATGAAACCTTGATCTCTAGCAATGAACTGTTATCTAGTAGTTTCCCTTTCTCAGTCTGATGAGACTTTGATGTTTAAAAAAAAACTGATCTCAAATTCCTCCTCCTCTACACTCAAGACTGATGAAAATGTAAACAGGTAAAAGGAATGCAATCAACAGCAATCTCAGCCGCAGTACTTCCAAACAAGGCTGAAATATGAATCATGTAGTCATGTTTTATATTAATGATGTGGGGGGGGGATCTCTGTCAAACATCCACTACAAAGAGCCATTTTTCACATAAATTGCCCAAGTCCTGGTTTTACCATTATATTGCCTGATCGCTTATAATGCCCCTGACATGCAGTGGCATATCAAATGTGGTTACCCTCACACAGCTGTTTTTCTTTAACTGTTCTTAATTCAACTAATACATGTCTAATCCTTTCCACGCATACCGTACATCAATCAAATCATTTTGTGTCATAACCTGCTAAATACCGTCTCAGCCTAGCCTGGATTATCCATGTTGTCAAAAGCCTCTAGACGCTACTTCTTATTGCCCACAAAAACCTCTACATCCCAAGAACCAATCAGAACAAAAGATCGAATCATGTGACTTGAAGTGTTTTCTGCCTTGCACTGAGCCGGCTTCTGTTGGTGGTGATCAAATTGTAAACACAGCTGTAGGTGAGTCTAGCATTATTTTGTGTGTAGAAGAAAATGTTCAGCAATCAAACTTGACTATTTAAAGGAAGTAAAATTCATAACGAGATTTTCGCTGGTGAGCCTCCGGAAGGATTATTACTGACTTTTTATTATAGTCTGATATTTGGGCCTGTAGATGGGTGAGTAGATGTCACCGTGCCCTGTTACTAAGCTGGATAAAACTGCCTTGTCATGATTATAGGGAGATGTGAAGGAAGGAAGGCATGTGCTTCTTTTACAGAGCTTCTATCACTGATGGAACAAGTCTGAGCCATGAGGACCCACCACTGGACGGACCAGTGAGGGAAGGCCAGGTCTAAACCACGGCTCTCCGCATCTGTTTTGAACTGATAGAGCTTGTAGATAGTGGTAGTATAAAGTGTTGTGTTTAGCCTGGAGAATTTGCCCTTCTCAGGAGGGGAGTCAGAGCCAGCTGCTTTAATGGCCTGTGATTTTCTGAACCGATGGAGCCCGTGTACATGTAAAATCTTCTGATTCTTTAATAATAAATGATATGAAATGTTTTAAATGAGAACTAAAGTGATGTCTTCCTTCACCAAAAAAATAGAACACTTAACATTAGCCTTCATTCACACTGGGCAGAGGGCAGACTGAAAAGAATAACTGCACGTCTTATTTGAAAATATATGTATGGAAAGGGATGAAACTAGTACCCACCCCTTAATCCTCAGAAATGGTGAATTTCTAATGTGTTCTAATCATTTTCAGTTTCCAGTTCAATCAAAGGTGATTTTTGCCACTCTTAACTATGTGGCAGAAGTGGATTTTTGCAACAACAAAAAAACAAACATCTGGATTTAACTGCTTTTGCCACAAAACAAAATATTATTTGTTTATTATTATTTGATTATTTGTAAAAAAGTAGTTAAATTGCTATATTTACATTTTTGAAAAAGCACAGCTTATTCTCAAAATAATAACCTCATCATTGCCTGTAAAATGAAATTACAGATCTTTACCACAAGAGCCAGATAAAAAAAAAAAAAAACTCTTTTAAAAGCAGAGTCTCCAGATGGATTTAGAGGGTTTTGCATCTGAACTCTTCATATAAAGATAACTATAAGAATGTAAAAGGAAAATCGGAATTGGAAACTTTTTATATAAAATGCAGATAAAAAATATCTAGGAAATAAATAAATAAATAAAAACTGGACATAAATTAAGTACAGTGAAGGAGTTTGGGTTAGAATTGCTGCATTTTAACATCGCAAATATATCAGTGACTTCAAGATACCCCAAAATATCTGATCTATATTGATGAATGACATCACATATACACTATATTACCAAAAGCATTTACTCACCCATGCAAATCATTGAATTCACATGTTCCAGTCACAGGTGTATAAAACCAAGCACCTAGGCATGCAAACTGCTTCTAAGCAAAGAATGTCAATGACAGAATGAGTCACTGTCAGGAGTTCAGTGAATTCCATTGTGGTACAGCTGTGGGGTGCCACCTGTGCAACAAGTTCAGTCATGAAATTTCCTCACTACTAAACATTCCACAATCTAATTGGACGCGATTGGGAATGACAACTCGGTCACGAAGTGGTAGACCACGTAAGATCACAGAGCAGGGTCAGCAGATGCTGTAAAATCACAGAGCAGGGTCAGCGGATGCTGACATAGTGTGCAGAGGTCACCAACTTTCTGTGGTCAGTCGGTACACACCTCATGTGGCCTTCACATTAGCTCAAGAACAGTATGAAGAGAGCTTCTTGGAATGGGTTTCCATGGCCGAGCAGCTGCATCCAAGCCTTACATCACCAAGTGCAATGCAAGGCGTCAGACACAGTGGAATGAAGCATAACGCCACCAGACTCTAGAGCAGTGGAGACATGCTCTCTGGAGTGATTATTCACTCTCCTCTGTCTGGAAATCCAATGGATGAGTCTGGATTTGGTGGATGTGTGGTACTTGTCTGACTGCACTGTGAAGAGTGTAAAATTTGGTGGATGGGGGGGGATTATGCAACAACCTATATAATTACAAGAAATGTAAGCTTCATTTTTCATTTCTCTCTTCTTTTAATTTTATTTTTTTGTTTGTTTTATTGCACTGAGACATTAATGCAGAGAATGATGTCTTCTTTCAATATTCAGGTCTGATTCAAATAATTGCATTCAAAGTGCATCATGTGACCCATATTCCCAAGGGGCAACTGCCCAGCTGCCCTTGATATGTCTGTTCATGTACTCATGAAACAATGTTCATGCACTCGTCGAGTAATGCCCCTTGATCGCTGCCTCAAATTTATTTTACATTAAATAAATTAGTATCATCAGTGATCTGAGTGTATCTTTGGCATATATGCAAAAGCCACACTGAGGTTACTGATGGACAAAAGTACTGAGCAATGGAAACCCATGCCATGAAGCTCCTGACACAAAGTTTTTGTGCTGATGTTAATACTAGAGGAGGTTTGGAGCTCTGCAGTTATTGAGTCAGCAGACCGTTGGTGACTTTAATGCTCTATCCACCTCAGCACTCAGAAACCCTGCTCTGTATATTCATGTATGAGTTGCTGGAGTTCCTAAACACTTCCACTTTGCAATAAAACCACTTACAGCTGAACACTGAATATCTAGGAGGGAAGACATTTCATGATCCCATTGTTGCAATGGTGGTACCCTCAGTGAGCTTTCTAGAATGACTCATTCTTTCACAAATGTTTGTAAAGGCAGAGGGCATGACTAGGTGCTTGATTTATACACCTATGGCAAGGGGACTGAAAACACTTGAATTCAAAGATTAAGAGGCATGGCCCAAATTCACTCAATTTACTAAAATTCAGAACAATCACAATCTGTCTCTAAACATGACCTCTGCCAATATTAGTCTGCTACTTAAACCAGGCAAAGACCCTAAACTCCCATCCAGCTACCACCCAGTCTCACTCATAAATCTACTGTAGACCTTAAAATAATTTGCAGTCCTTGCCAAAAGAATAGAAAAAAAATCATTCCATTCATAATACACTCTGACCAAACAGGTTTTATCAAGGGTAGGCAGCCAATAAGTCACACAGGCTGTGTTCGCTTTGTTTCCATCTTCTTAAACGGCAGCGCCTTTGACGGCATCAAGGCCGCAAAACACTTATCTCCCATGTCTGTTGATTGTTTGTCTTCATCTTTGGATGGGTGTTCTGGAACGCCATTTCGTTATATGTCGGACATAGCCAGGCCAACTTTATTTATATAGCACAGCAAGTGCTGACCGAAGTGCTTAACATTAAAACACAATAAAATATGAAAGCATTAAAAACATTAAACACAATTAGAATTGATAAGTAAAACAAATGAGTAAAAGTCAATAAAAGTTAACTCTCAAACAGTTGCCAATGAAAAAAAGGTGGGTTTTAAGAAGTGACAGTGAAGGAGCCTGTCTAATATGCAGTGGGAGTGAATTCCACAGGCTAGGTGCTGCCACAGCAAAAGCTCTGTCCCCTCTGAGCTTTCGTTGTGTCCTCGGCACATCCAGGAGCAGCTGATCAGTGGACCTGAGCGACCGAGAGGGCGAGTGCACATGTCGGAGCTCAGAGAGGTAAGCGGGGCAAGACCATTTAATGACTTCAAAGCAAATAAAATAATTTTAAAATGCACTCTAAACTGAACAGGGAGCCAATGCGGTGAAGCCAAAACAGGAGAAATATGATCTCTCTTCCGTGTACCAGTTAAAAGACAAGCAGCTGCATTTTGCACCAGCTGAAGATGGGACAGGGATGACTGGGAAACCCCATAATAAAGAGAATTACAGTAATCCAGTTGTGATGTAATGAATGCATGGATTACAATTTCAAAGACCTGTTTTGAAAGGATCCGTTTGACCTTAGCTAATTGTCTGAGTTTAAAAAAGCTGGACTTCACCACTGCACTGATCTGCTTATCTAGGTTAAAAGCACTATCTATTCTGACACCCAGGTTGGAAACAGTAGGTTTTGCTTATTTTGTTAGAGGCCCCACATCTACAGGAGAGGACCCACCAGTAGTACCAGGACTGACAGCCAAAACCTCTGTCTTCTTGTCATTAAAATGAAGAAAGTTTAGTGCCATCAAGGTGTTAACTTCATCAAGGCACTTAATCAAAGATTTTACAGAATAAGAGTCTTTTGGTTTTACGGGGACATACACCTGAGCGTCATCAGCGTAAAAATGGAAAGCACATTTGTGCTTTCCAAAAATGGAACCCAAGGGAAGAAGGTACAATGAAAATGGGAGTGGCCCAAGGATAGAACTCTGGGGTATCCCACACAGCAGAGAACATTTATTGTCATTATATGTCAACTTCTTGACATATAATGACAATAAATTGATTCTGATTCTGAAATATAATAGGCTCCTGTTGCATCAACAAATTAGAAACCAGTGTTGTCTCTTTAGGTGCAGAGGAAGCATTTGACCAGGTAAACTGGAAATTTCTGCTAGCAGTTCTACACAAATTTGGAATTTGGTCATCCTTCATAGACTGGATCAAAGAACCATATGGCTCTCCAAATGCAGGTGTTAGGACAAGAAAATCTTACTTCCCAATGCTTCTGTCTGCAGAGCGGCAGCAGGCATTGCTGCCTACTCTCCCCCTCGCCTTTTGTCATCTTCATTGAGCTACTAGCAGCAGCAATCCAACAAAATGTCAATGTTAAAGGAATTCAAACTTAAACTACAGACCATAAGATACAGTGTATCACAAAAGTGAGTACACCCCTCACATTTCTGCAGATATTTAAGTATATCTTTTCATGGGACAACACTGACAAAATGACACTTTGACACAATGAAAAGTAGTCTGTGTGCAGCTTATATAACGGTGTAAATTTATTCTTCCCTCAAAATAACTCAATATACAGCCATTAATGTCTAAACCAGCACCAACAAAAGTGAGTACCCTGCTCTTTTAAAACGCTGGACGATCTTGGCCACTGTGCTGCAGCTCAGTTTCAGGGTGTTGGCAATCTGCTTGTAGTGCAACAATTCATCTTTTAAGATCCTCAGAGAGTTCTTTGCCATGAGGTGCCATGTTGGAGCTTTCAGTGACCAGTATGAGAGAGTGTGAGAGCTGTACTACAAAATTGAACACACCTGCTCCCTATGCACACCTGAGACCTAGTAACACTAACGAGTCACATGACATTTTGGAGGGGAAATGACAAGCAGTGCTCAATTTGGTCATTTATGGGTGTAGTCTCTTAGGGTTTACTCACTTTTGTTGCTGCTGGTTTAGACATTAATGGCTGTATATTGAGTTATTTTGAGGGAAGAATAAATTTACACTGTTATATAAGCTGCACACAGACTACTTTTCATTGTGTCAAAGTGTCATTTTGTCATTGTTGTCCCACGAAAAGATATACTTAAATATCTGCAGAAATGTGAGGGGTGTACTCACTTTTGTGATACACTGTAAGCCTATACTGCTGATGTATTATTTTTTCCTTGGGCACTCACAAACCTCTCTTCTGAAGATGATCGCACTTTTAGATAAGTTCTTATCTCTATCAGACTACTCCATCAGCTCAAGTTAATCAAAAGTTTTGCCTCTGAATTGTAATTTTCATAACACTCCATTACACTCAGGCAACATTAGATATTTAGGTATAAATCTTTCCACCGGGTTTTCAGGTGTGGTGTGGTTGAATCATGTTCCTCTGCTAAAAATGGTAGAGGATGATCTCTCATCACTACTTCTTAGCCAATAGATGCAGTATGTTTCGAAATGGATCAAATCAAGCTCACTGGACCTAGAACAAGCACTCTTTGGAAAAGTTAAAATCTCAGATATGCCTTTCATTATCTCCAGAATTAAGCATCATGACTGCTTTAAAAGCCTTAGCATAAACACCTCTCTGACAGCCTAAATCTTCACGTCCCCCGTGAAGATTCCTTCAAAATGACTAAAAGCCCTAGCTTATAACTTATACTATGCAAAACTCTCCATAGAACACACTATATAGGATCAAGGATGTTCTACATGGGCCTTACACACTCAGACATTATGCACTGACTGCAAAAGCAACTATGCAGAGAACTGTATGCATGCTATAGGGTCTTGTGTGCCGGTTCAGAGGTTCTGGATATTGAGGATATGTGAAGACATGGTTTAGTTGTTGTATCCCAACCTCACCTATACCGTGCATTTTAGGTGACGTAAGTGAATTAGATAGGGAAGCAAATATACCACACATAGTCAGTGGCATGCGGTGAGGTTTGTGACGGGTGAGGCACTGACTCGTCTGGAGTCGGACGTTCACATATATGAACCCAAAATAGAAGCTTATATTTCAACTTTAATTATGCTAATAATTAATTATGCTTTAATCAACTCCATACTGTTCAACAGTGATGGCAAGAAAAACAAAATATTTAAGATCAAACAATTTTTTTTTTGGGTGGGGGGTCTCGCTTTTTAAATAAATAAAAAAAACATGTATTATGTTAACTTTATGTGAAGATGAAGTCCATGCGCCTATCCTTCTCCAGGAATATCTCTGTTACTCTGTTGCACAGATAGGGGGCAGTGCGGCGCTTCACTTTCTGCCTCACCCTGTTTATTTTCACCGTGCATTTATGAGCGATCACAAAGAATAAATGTGTCACACACATTCATTCAATTTATTAGACAGACTGTGGAACATCAGCATGTGTATTGGCGATATAAAGAGAGACAGCCTGCTTCATTTATTGTATGTGACACGGCGCCACCAGAGGTGAGCCACAGCACTGCGCTGCCTCACCCTTCATTTCTTCCATGTGTTTGAACAGGCAGAATTCCGTTATTTTGACCATTAAAGCATTGAAATAATTCAGAAAACAGTTTTATAAAACATTTTTATAGAACAGTCAAGTGGTCAAATGTATTTTCTCTTATCGTTGTTAGTATGATCACGATGCCTTCCCTGACTGCACATAGTTCTTAGTGCCTCACTAAGATGCATCACTAAGAAAACTATTTGCATGAATTGGAAATTAACAAATAATTTGTGTTTCTCAATACAGAAATTTACGACATGATCACATTAACCTGGAGAGAACATCTCCCTCCTCTAAAAACGAGCTGAGTGAATCTGATTCTCCTACGTCCCCACTGATTAATTCCATTACTTAATGGGGACGGTCGGCTGTGGTCTCATCTCGCCATGGTGGCTGGGGGGGAAGGTGCAGGGGGTGTGGGCGTCTGTTGGCTTCTTGGGGCTGGAGGGCTGTGGATGTTATATTATGGTATCTGTGCATTTGCCCTGGTTGTTGGTGGTGGAGGGCCTGGGTGGGTGCTGTTTTGTGATCTTGGGGGCGTTGTTGAGGCTTCTCACCCCCATTATGAAGTACATTTCATGACAAACACACACATACACCTCAGCAAGATCGGATGTGTCTTTCAGGCACTGTTTGTTTTTTGAATGTGTTTCATTACAGATGCAGAAGTTGGTGACCCACTGTGTTTTACTTGTGCTTTCTCCTTTATTTTTTATCTTTTGCCATTTTTGCCACACTTATTAAGCTGTATAATCACAACAACAGAGTGGAGAATTCAATTAAATCCCAAAGCATGTCTGTATATGAGCAACTGTGTATTATTTGTTTCCCCGAGAATGTGTGAGAGCTGCTTTGATGGAGAAAGCAAATCCCAGTGGCTGTAATTTAGTAATATAATCTTTGGTATTTTCCCCTAGTTAATTCTCAGCTTTCTCAATGCAGGAAAAGTTGTGCAGGGCAGAATAGAGAAACTATGATTTTCAATGCCAATCAAAATTAGTCCTACGTGAAGCTTGAGTAATGTATGGCACCCAAAAAAATGCCACATAGAGGCATGGAAAAGCACTTCTGTTTATTAAATTTTAAAGAATGCAATAAGAGTGCTGAAGTTCAGTAATGAATGATGCACTTAAAGCCAGAGAGAACAGCAGCATACAGTACTCTCACAGCAAAATTGATTTAGCTTTGCATGCATCAAATTTCCTTTGTTTATTCTCTGTGGTTTTAATTTGGGAAAGAAAGGACAGTAGGGTATCCATGGCTGAACTCAAACTCAGAGTGATGTAATTACATTGTATACATGTTAGACCTTAAGGCCACGATGATACTCCTGAAATTGTGGCTTCTCATGTCATTTCCCCTCAGACTTCCAGACGAGAATTCCAAGTCCAAGCTCCCTCCCTCCCCGTGAATGGACAGCAGTGTGATCATTAAAAAAGTATGAGCAAAGAAACACCCCCAGGGGCCACAATATGGAACTGAATCACTCTGATTTCCAGCCAGCGGATTAAAAATAAATTGTGTCTAAAATATTCAGGGGGACGTTATTAGTGCAGCTTTGCAGTTTCTTTCCTCCATCAAGCAGCTCCACGGTCGAACTGCTTCGCTTGCCTGAGGTTTTGGGTTCATGCATGCACCTAAATTCACAGGGCGGGGTGGGGGTGGGGGGGCATAACAAGCAGAGAGAAAAAAATGTAATGAGGAAAACAGAGACTGAGGTGATAAATGGCAACGAGTATGTCAGGGTTACACTAGAGTTTCCTGCAAATCATGTAACAACAAACTACAAACTCCTTGTAAGCCCTTACCTTAGAGGCAGGTTCATTCCAAAATTAAAAGTTTTGAATGGAGACCATAACTGCTGCATTTTACAAACAAGGTTATGTCTTTATGTCATATCCAAAAGTACAATATTTCAGCATGTACAGTGCTTTAATATGAGTTTGGCATAAGAATACTAGATATAATGCAATGATTAGTATAATGCAAACATTTACAGTTCATGCTTTCCACAGTACATTAAAAATCATACTTTGATGTGAGGTTTTAAAAGTATGTAACAGGTTACATGTAAGATTATAACCCCAGAAATATTCATTACATATATGCACTGTTTGTAATGAAGTGATAGATACCACAATAGGGAAACTCAGAAGGCAACAGTCAGTGAAAAAGAGAAGAGAAGCCAGATGTCTCTGCTGTTAGCTCTTTTAGTGCTGTTAGCTCAGATTTACTTCAAAACATGAAAGTATGTTTAGAAATGCTTCGAGCTGTCTGGGATTTCTTCGCCTAGTATATTCTGCATGTCACTGAGGATAAACCTTCTTGGATAAAAGTAACTGTAATGGGTTTTTATCTGTAGCGTGCCAGTGAGCTGCGGTGCAGGTCGGGTCAGAGCACTGTTTATGCTGAGAAATGTATCATGAAACGGTTGAAATTGTAGACCGAGTGTTAAAATGTGACACTTTAAGTCTTTCTTATATGCTGTTAATTAAGTTCATACAACAACAACAACATGTGTTGCATGCGTTCATGATTTTTTGGGATATTACATTTCACACATTTGGTCAGTCCATTGGCAAATCAGATGTTGTCCAATCTACTCAGATTCAGAAGCTTATACTTTCAGAGGTTACGAAATAAATCAGACCTTATTATTTAGTCCAAATGCCAATGTTTAGTGCCTATTTAGAAAGCACAGTCTATATGGCACATCACATGGTTGCAAAGCTATAGTTAACTAAGCAATTTTGTAACCTTAGTCCACAACTTTTTGCTGATTGCTCTCAATTTGTTTTGCATAGACAAATAGTCGTTTAGGTATAAAAAGATTTTAAACTGAACACAATGAGTTTTTACAGAATTTTCCAAAGTTCAGACTACTAATAGCCTAATAGGAAAGGAAACTTAAGAGCAAAGACTATATCTACATGCAAAAACTTTGACATAAGAAATGATTATTTTTAGCATAGTTAGGATATTGCTAAACCATATTCCAAGAAACATACATGGACCTGGGACTCTTACCATTTTCTGTTGAATAAGATATTTAGGAAATATCAAATACACAGCAAGCTGTCATTTGTTTGTATCAGGATGACATTAAAGTTTGAGCACAACCAAATTTCCAAAGTAAAAGAAATGGGATGTTGTGTAAAATGTAAATAAAACAGATGTGATCGTCTGTGGCTGGTCTTGTGACTAACCCTGTTGAGTGTTTTTGTATTCTGATGGAATGTGCAAGCCCTCATATTTTGTGACTGTTATCATTTCAAGCCCTGCTTTACTACCCTGACTGCTCTCACTTTGCTCTGCCTTCCACTGAGATTGATTTGACAGGCGCCCCAGTCATGTGCTCCATTCGAGATGCAGCAGTAATTCCTCCACCTGCATCAAAAATGCCGGCCTCTTATCATTCGGGGCAGCTGTGATTTGCTTTGGGAAGATTTCCCTTGTGTTTTTCCTTTTTAATATTTGAGACAGCTTTGTACTTGGTTTGCATGTTTATTGCACCTAAAAGTTGTTTTCTGCATGCCGCTAAGCCATCGGCTCTGCAACCTCCTTTGTGTCTGCTTTTAGTTTGAGACATTTGTCACTCCCAGGAGAGTAGCGTGGCGTGTAGTAGGTTGTTTATTTACACAGTGTCCATTCACGTCACCCCAGGAATTACCTTGTGTCAAGGAACACCACAGGCCAGTTCTACGAAGCAGGGTTTGGGGCTTAGTGAGGTAACTTCAGGTTCAACCCTATGTTTTCAGTGTTAGCTGGTTCACTTCTGATACTGGGGTATATCACCATGGCAAGTTATTGACCTGTTCCAGAGGAGGTTATGTTCTACCTAAGAAATCAAAACATACAAATGGGAACATAACAGTTGTATATTTATTCTTTAGTTGCTCTCAGTAATACTGAACATCACAGAAATAAAAAGGCTGAAGCTCTCTTATGTAAATATTAATTTAATGGAATACACTATTCTAATTTAATGTAATCAGATTTTCCTGCATCTTAATGAAATAGTTGAAATACTGATAAGGCTAATAACATAAACAGTCAATGTAGTTGTTAAGAAGTTTTACTTATACGTAGGACAAATACACATCAAACGCATCATGACCTGGAAATCCTGTCAGCACGTACTACGTTGTCCTCACACGTGACGAACGTTTGGTGCAGGGAGAAATGGTTAAAAAGAGGATCTTCGCTAGCAGAAAGTACTTGCGAGCAAACAAAGAAACCAAAGAATATCACATCTCGTTTCCTGTTGGTGGAAAAATGCACCACATCAAAAAATTATATGACAATATTACGGCATTTGGGTGCTGAGGAACAGGTGAAAGTTGTGGGCAAAAGATATTGCTAGCAATATTGATAGCGAGTTTTGAAATATGAGAGAGTTGAATGATTTTAGCGTGTTCCGAGTGTAATGTTAGTCTGCAGTGTAGTGTGTTTAGGGTGTTGTGTAGTCATGGATAAGGCAGATGCTAGCCAAAAAGCCACCAAAGGCAGACACTAAATGTGAACACCGTGTCCAGGTGTACAACAGGAGGAGTGACACACCTGGAAGTGTCAGGCCTGTGATGTGCCCCTCTGTCTTGTGGTGGACAGGAACCCTAAGCTCCACATAAGGCAAAAAAAATAAAATAATTTCTCCATCAAAACCTATTCGATTCATTTAATCTTCAGTACACAGTTATGGAGGGCCAAGAACTAGTCTCAAACATCATTTGGCTCTGATCCAGATTCTGGATTTGCATGCTGCTTGAACTTAACACGAGGAACTCAATTTAACAGACATTTTTGGCCATATCGCAGCTGAAAAAATACTTTTCATCCTCATTTGTTGCCATAAGAAGCAAATCACTGTTGTTCATGGACAGGCAACATTTGATCAGGATATGATCCAGATACACGAATATATGACACAAGATGTGTAGGGTCTTTACAGCATAAAGCACCTTGAGGCAACTGTTTGTTGTGATTTGTCACTATGTAAATAAAACTGAATTGGACTGAATTAACTGGAACTTTTGACTCTTGGTCAATCAATCACTCAATTCCCTTATCATCGCCCACCCGACAAATCGCATATTTTCTCATAAGAGATAAAGCTTTTACAAAAAATTTAAATGACCATAAAATGAAAGTTCAAATTATTAAACCTTGGAAAGTTATGGGTGTGGACAATAGGACCTATGTGTTATCTGTATGCGAGACAGAATTCAAATCAGCTAACACGTCTGCCGGAGGCGGGGTTTGTTGTGTCCGGCACCACTTTGTGTTTCGTTCATGTTTTGATTTTTATTAATGATAGTTTTAATTTCCTCGTTGTTTTTCTGTCTGTTTTGACTTCCTGTTTCTGCTGTCACGTCTACTGTAGTCCTGTCTCTGCATGTAGCCTTCTTTTGTATCCTGTGTTAGTTTTACTTCCTGCCTCTCTTTCCCTGATTATTCTCACCTGTGTTAATTACTTTCAGCTGTGTCTTGTTCCACTCTTGTTTGTCATTCTGTAATTAGCCCTGACTGTATAAACAGATGTGTCTCCCGGTTAAGCACCATGAGATTCTACAAATAATAGATGGAAAGAAGGAATTTGAGGGTTGAGTGTCAGTGTGAAACAAGGAGCATCCACAAATGTGTAAGGAAGATGCCCCCAGGCTTGACCTGCTAAGATAATGCCTCAAGCAGTAAAAAATGAAAATAACATGGAATAATAGCCAACCCATGGAATCAGATGACAGAGAGAAGTAGCTGACATAGGGAAATCCTACCAGTGACTGGAAAAGGCTGAAGCACAGGAGAGGGGCTGTGATTACAGCAGTACAGTAGCATACCCTGTTCACAAAAGCCTTGAGGGACAGGGGTCTACCACAGTACCCAGGATCCAAAGTATAGACTGTGCCCCTGAGACAGACAGATGGCACACAGCAGCAGAGTATAAGATTCACCTGTGATAACATAAATTGGCTAGAAAACTGTGTAGGAACATCTGTGCTAGTGCATAGCTGGAAGTCCCCAAACCCCAATGGGACACACACAAAAGGGACTGAGGACAGCAGAAGATCCTCTGGGACTTTCACAGATAAGCAGCTGCTGGCTAACCAACCATGGCTGGTGGAGGTCGATGAGGTTGCGTTACACCACTAGTAATCATATCCTAGCCCTCCCTCCTCTATCCTTCTCTATCCTTGTCCCCTTTCACTCTCTGTTTAGTTTTGTTCTTACTCAGTATTTGGTTAGATTTAGCCACCAAAACTATTTGGTTACATTTTGGAAAAGGTAATTCAAGGTGTTAGCTGTACTCACTGAAAACCAACTTGAAAATGTGCCCATTACTTTAACTATGACATCAAGTGATCTTAAGCAAGCGACTGTATATGATGAGTCAGGAGTGATACCAGGCCCAGGTTTTTGCAGCATGCAATTACTCATTTAAAATGCAAGTGTTCACCTGTGCAAATGTTTTCCACAGGTAGGACAGTGTTAGGACAAGCGTTAGATAACAAGCACTGTGGGGGGAAAAAACACAGTCAAAATTGGACTATGTAACTGCTAACTTGTATGGATGACACCTGTGTATCATCATTTAGAGAACTCCATCCGTAATCCTTGTTCCCACACTCCAACCATGGGGATTAACTATTGACCTTGAGGTATTGTTGTTTTGAGGCAACAGGATGGGCAACCAAAGCCATCACTTCACACATCAAACCTAATCAGGCATTCAGAATGCCCTGACCTCTCTGTGTATCCTGCAGCTTAACACTGTGTACTGATTGAACTCGATCTGCAACTCTGTTTGTCCAGTTCACCTTTCTTCAGCTCCAACTCAAACTTCCACCCCTTTAAACAGAGAACACAATCAACATCATGTGTACATAAGTTAAATGTATTTTCATTCATGTCTGTTAGTGTGTGCTGGTGAGAATATGGATGCCATCTGCTCTAGCCATACAACCAGCAGTGGATGCTACTGCATAAGCGCAGATGTTCTAGAGGTGGGGGTTGACATTGACAGAAACAGGAGCAGAGGTTAGGTAGCCAGAGGATTTTATCAGCTTTCCACTGATCTCATTAAGATATGTACAATTTCTCATATCCAAAATAAACCATAGCAGTTCCAGCACTACTAAAGCACTTCCAAAAGGATGTTTTGACCCCTTCCTGTGCCTCAGGTTAAGTGTCACTCATTTAAAATAGAACCAGCACTTGTGTAATGCACGCTATCAGCTAAAACAACCATAAAAAACTGTGTGTGTTTCTGTGTATGTAAAGAATGAATTTTTTAAAAATTGTTTATTCACTGGCAACTTCTGTCAAGCAAAGTCAAGAAAAGCCAACTAGAGTTACTGTTTACAGTGCAACAATCCAAAAACATTTAAAGCTAATCGCCTGTCAAAAACTGCCTTGCAATAAAGCTAGTACGTGATATAACGTGCTCTAATGTTAATCATTAGCATAAGGACATTACGCTTTCATTAGTGTTAACTCAATACTGTCCTAACACAGCTTTATAAGCATCAACAGTGAAGACCAAGGTCCATATAACTTAGATCAAATCAAAAACAGCACTGTGAGGGTTAGCAAATTCTCCTCCCAGCAAGCTGGTTCTGATTGCCTGTGTCCTTTCTGCATGGAGATTTCATGTTCTCCCTGTGTTTGACACGCATGTTAAGTTAACTGGCAAGTCTCATTTGACAGACTGTCGACGTTTCGAGGGCAAGCTCTCTTTCAAAATGTTACTGAAAGAGAATGAATCGCTGGCTGTTAAAGTAAATGCAAACACTGGATTCCGTGAATCCCTTGTACTGTACAAATGATGAAATAATTATTCAGCTGAATTATGTAGCCTCTAAAACGACCATAAAAAGATATAATTATAGACTATAAATACTCTGAATTGTTTGATGACAGTGGAAACACTGGTATGCAAGTCTTTTATAAGGTGTTGTTGTGATTGTGATGTATGTTTTTTTTTATTATATACATATATATTTTTTTTTTATGTGTGTGTGGACTATGAGTCTGTCAAATAAATAAAATCAATCAAAATCAAACACATAACACCCTCTAAAATGTTTTCAAATCTATTAATTAAAACCCATGAAAATTCCTGACTAAGCAGCATTCAAATCAGGCGTCTCTCTAATTTAGAAGATCTTCATTTAACCTGGAAAATGTTTGTTGATCTATAAAAAGCCCTCGGTAAAGCTAGAACATATTAGTATTCATCACTGATTAAAGAAAATATGAACAACCCCAGGTTTCTTTTCAGCACTGTAGCCGGGCTGACAAAGAGTCAGAGCTCTGTTGAGCCGAGTATTCCTTTAACCTTAACTAGTGATGACTTCGTGAATTTCTTTACGAATAAAATTTTAAATATTAGAGAAAAAAATTATTCATAGGCATCTCATGGACATTTCTTTATGTACAGCTACTTTTAGTACTACTGATATTTATTTAGACTCTTTCTCTCCAATTGATCTTTCTGAGTTAACTTCAGTAGTTACTTCCTCCAAGCCATCAGTGTGTCTGTTAGACCCCATTCCTGCAATACTGCTCAAAGAAGTCCTTCCATTAATTAATGCTTCAATCTTAAATATAATTCAATCTATTATTCTTTATTAATGGGCTACATGCCACAGGCCTTTAAGGTGGCAGTAACTAAACCATTACGTAAAAAGAACTATTTATGTCAACTTTCATAGTATGATTGCCTGCACCGGGTGCAAAGGAAATAACTGTAATCATGTTTGTATTTATGCATGAATAGAAAAACATGAGTTTTCGCAGCCCACTCTTATTACTTTTGCCCATTTCTAACCTGGGTGAATATATTCTTGTGGATGCCATTGCTCATAATAAAAACTCAGTCATAAAAACATATAATAATTCTGTGGTTCACGTTCTAGATGAAGTAGCCTTTCCATCAGAACAGATCCGTCTGCTGTTGCCACCCTGCTATAGGAGGCATTGTGTCACCCCGGCCTCTACTGGCAGATAAATGAAAAAGCTTAAGGATTACTTCTGCTTTTGTGTGGATATTTGTGTGGATATTTCTGTTACCATCTCAACAGACCAGCAGCATCATTTCAACTTCAATTAGCATTCACAACACACATGCACAAAAAGCATTGTAGAAGCATGACAACCAACCTATGCTTCAGTGTGCGAAGCAGGGACTGTTAAACAACTAGAATCAATTAATTTTAATTGACAGAATTTTATGTCAATTAAGACTTTTAAAATTCTGCTGTATGTGTGATTTGATAAACATTGTTTTTTATTTGTAAAATGCTACATTGCTATAGGATTATGACTGAAGAATGTGAATTGATTACATTCCCTCAGCAATAATAGGCAGGAAGAAAATTCATTTGAGTTTGTGTAGATATTAAAAAGGATTGCCAATATAAGGTTAAGTTTATGGCTTTGCTGATTCCCAGGAGTTTGCTGACTGGTTTTAAAACAGTTTTGCACACTTTGGAGAAGGTTCTCCAGCAGAATGGATTCAGGCTCAACTATTAACTTCCTATTTTGGCAAGCATTTGCCCTCATAAGAAGTGTGAAAGACCCTGTTGCGTCTTTTGAAGAGAAAGCATTTGTACTTTAATAGGACATTTCTTCAGGGGAATGAAGAAAGCAACACATCATCATCTTCAGTGTCAATCCAACCCCCCTCCCCAAAAAAGGGAAAATGCCAGGAACAATGACCTTCCATCTCCAGTATATTATTCTGGGACTCTCCACTATAGAAGAAACTAAGGTGAAACTTCAATTACCCTCCTAGGTAGGGGTGGAAAGGGCTGTGTGTGTAGTTGCTACTACAAATCAATGCGGCCGATGTTATCAAGCAGCGGTGGGTTTCCCTTCATCTAACACACTGTGAGTCTCCTTGCATGTATTTTTACATAGTAAATAAACATATCGTGTGCTGAGCGTGATTTATGCCAAGCTTTGCTTTTAAGAAGTGATGCATGCTACCTTTTATAGAGACACAAAGCATCATCCAGTATGAATTTTGTTACATTTATGCTTAGTTTTTAATAAAGAAGAGTCATTCATATCATATTAAGACATTCCTCACTTTTTTAGAACATCTTCACATATAGGTTATCATTTTCTTCTTAAAAGCAAAGAAGATTCTTTTTTGTCTTAGAACCCTATCATAGTATTCAGCAGCAGTACAATGGAATATCCACTGCAGTTTCATAAAAGTAAAGATATAAATTTCCTCACTGACAGCAGCCTGAATTATCCATATTTCAGTGCAGCTCTAATGTCCTGAAAAAAAGACCATAATGCCTATCACTATTGCTTTTTCCATGTTAAACTCAAAGCCAACAATAAACACATTCCAATACCATCTCTGGGGATCACCTATATGAGTCACAGTAAAGGTAGAAATTAAATTAATGCAGTGATGCAAGAAGAGAAAAAGAAAATATTAAACAAACACAGGCAATTTTTACTGAACATTTCTGTTAAATCATTTTTTAAAATATATATTAACACTGAATAATATGCTTTAGCATTGCAAGCCATTCATTAATGCCAGAATGATGCATATTGACGCACAGAACTCAACAGCAGTGCAAGCTCCTTGGTCAAAATAGCTGTGTGCTATGCCTGTCATTCACTGTTTCAAGTCACTGAACTAGATGTTTTAACCATGTCTTTGGTGGCGGTGCCTGTTTTGAGCAATGTAACTATCTACCAAATAATACAGCCTGCCGTGTAGTACAGGCCTTCCAAGAAGCTTACGATATAAAGCGCCTTGAGGCGACTGGTTGTTGTGATTTGGCGCTATAAAAATAAAACTGAATTGAATTGAATATTTCACTTTTAGTGAGTGAAACTCTAATATTTACTTGTTGTACTCCACTGGAACCCCTACTCTTTGCAATGGCAGGGAAAGAGTTTTCAAGTGCTGCCTTTGCTAATTGCTGATTGACTACACCTGATGAGGTGTGGCTAAAGGCACGCCTGAGGTCACCTTTGGAGTCTCGCCACTTCTTGCTCTTCTGTTCTAGCAGTGCTTATCAAGTAGTTTAAAATAAAACCCATATTCCTTAAAACTCCGGTGTCAGTCTCCATCATATGTTGTGGCTTTTGAGCCAGGTCGTAACATGCTGGAGTAACGACACGGTATCTGTGCATTGCACCCATGCAGTTTATGTATACAGTTTGGTAGCATCTATGTTTCATGAACTGTCTTTGCCAAAAACATGGCTCTAGGTACGCTAATTGTACAAAAGGCCATCCAGTCGGCCATTACCTTACAGGGTCCGGGCTAAAGAGTGCATACCATGGGCCAACCCCACACATCCCATACTTCACATCAGATGATCCTTGTCAGTTTGCCCGTTTGAGGATGGCTCTTGACAACATTCTGCCACAAAATGCAACAGAAAGCTTCAAGTACCAAATCCTGGTTGACCACCTGAAACTAGGAAGATGCCCTCCTCATTGCAGATTCCTACAGTAATAGCCGCTACCTGTACAGCCAGACCATGGCCTCACTGATAGAGATGTATGGCCAGCCTCACAAGTTGGCGCTGCAGCGAATCACGGACGTGATGGCTGAGGCTCCCATTCGGAGTGGTGACAGCCGGGGATTCCGCCTATTTGCCCTGAAGGTGCGAGCTCTGGTAGGAATGTTGGAGCAGCTTGGGAGAGAGGGGAGAGCAGAGCTGGAGTGTGGGTCACACGTCACCAGGCTGCTGTCCAAGCTGCCACACAGTCTCAGAGCACAGTTTAGGCGGTTCACCAATCCACTTCACACACCTATCCCGACCTTACCAGATTTCGCAGAGTGGCTCGAATACGAAGTCCGTATTCAAGATGATGATATGTATTCACGGGCTCCTCAGCAACCCCGAGAGCTGCAGGTTGATCGAGAGAAGGTTGCCAGAGGCAAGCAGAGACCAGCAGTGGGAACCACCACAGTCCTACTGGGCTATGACCCTCCTGCCAAAGGGTCAGGACCAAATCAGGAAAGCCAAAGAAATTCTGCCCCTTTTGTGATAGTGTCCAGCATTATTTCAACCAGTGTTCCGACTTCAAGAAACTCAGTAAGGTACAGAAGTTGGCTTGGGTCGAGAGAGGGAAGCGGTGCTGGAAGTGTGGAAGAGATCACCCAACAGAGCAATGTTACCTGAAGGCCAGATGCCAACAGTGCAACCAGGTGCACTTGGAAATACTCCATGAGGTCATTGTTTCACCGCCATGTATCAACCTAGAGAGGCCGGCGGCAGAATCCATTCAGCCCGTGACCTACTACCTGGACCCTACCAGGGGCAGTAGCTGTGTGCTACTGAAGATGGTCAGGGTGCGTCTTTATAACGGCAAACAGAAGATAGAAACATACGCTATCCTGGACGATGGGTCAGAGCGCACAATCCTCCTGCGCGGGGCTGCCCAAGAACTGGGACTTCAGGGACCCAGTGAGGAGTCGGCACTGCGAACTATCAGGCAGGATGTCAAAACGGTGGTGGGGCAGTCAGTTTCATTCCTGATATCCTCCGCTGCCGACCCTCGGAAACGGTTCCGGATTCAGAGAGCGTTCACCGCTATTGAACTTGGACTGTCCAATCACTCTCATCCAGCAGATGCCTTACAAAGGACATATCGCCACCTGCAAGGGCTCCCCCTCCATTCGTTCCGTCATGCACAGCCGCTGTTTTTGATTGGATCAGACTACCCACACCTCTTGACTCCCGTGGAGCCCGTACACCTGGGTCCAAGAGGAGGACCAGCTGCACTCAAGATGCGACTAGGGTGGACACTTCAGGGTCCTGCTAAGGTCCTGGTGCACCAGGCCTCCACCCCTCAGTGCCTGCTTACGAACACTGAGACTCCCTGCGCAGAACTGCGCAAGGGGAGATTCTGCGGACTCGTCACGATACCCTCAGGCCCACAGTTACCTGATATCAGTGCTTTCAGTGATTTCCGAAGCCTACTGGAAGCTTCGGTTCAAGCCAGGCATGGGGCGGCAGATGACGCAACTCCTACAGCAGACGACTACAAGAAAGCAGAGATAGCCCTTCTTCGAAAGGCGCAGGAAGACTGCTTCACAGAAGAGATTGCGCACCTGTCATCACACAAACCAGTAGCTAATAACAGTCGGCTACTGGATTTAGCTCCTGAGTTCGACCTGAGACACACAACTGATCCGAGTAGGGGGGCGGCTCAGCCGATGTGAAACTCTAAGCCCAGACATCTTACATCCTATCGTTCTTGACCCTCAGCACCCTATCACTAAGCTTATTATCCAGGATTATGACCGCCAGCTCGCTCACCCGGGCCCAGAAAGGGTCTTTGCTGAACTCCGTCGGAGGTTCTGGATACTTAGAGGGAGAGAAGCGATCCGGAAACATCAGCATAACTGCTCTGAATGCAGGAAGTGGCGTAGTTGTCCGGTCATTCCCAGAATGGCCGATCTTCCCCCGTCCTGTTTGAGACTCAATCGTCCAGCTTTCTATTCCACTGGAGTGGACTGTTTCGGGCCATGTATCGTTAAAGTGGGGCGGCGGACGGAGAAGCGATGGGGGATCGTCTTTAAATGTCTGACAACGCACGCAGTCTGCCTCGACCTGCTCTCCAGCATGGACGCAGACTCATTCCTAATGGGACTGCGGCGCTTTATTGCACGACGTGGGAAACCCCTATTAGCTGATATCTGACCAAGGTACCAACTTCAAAGGTGGAAACTCTGAGCTGCAAGAAACCTTCAGCAATCTCACCCCCGCTTTGAGAGCTCAGTTGGCGAGCCAGCAGATCCACTTCAATGTCAATCCGCCATATGCTCCACACTTCGGTGGTTCATGGGAACGGGAGATCCGTTCCATCAAGTCAGCCCTGCATACTTGCTTAGGTTCACAGTCTGTCACTGAGGAAGTGCTTAGGACACTAATCAGTGAAGTGGAAGGCATCATCAATTCCAAACCACTGGGCTACGTCTCCTCCGATGTGGCTGATGCCGACCCAGTTACCCCAAACATGTTGCTAATGGGGCGGCCCGATCCTACCATGCCACAGGTTGTCTATCCAGCAGCAGAACTTCTGAGCAGGCGTAGATGGAGGCAGTGTCAGGCCTTGGCCAATCAATTTTGGATCCACTTTATTCGGAACTATCTGCCTTCTCTGCAGACGCGTAGAAAATGGCAGCGGGACACGGATGAGTTGACCATTGGCACTATTGTTCTGATTGTGGACCAACAGCTCCCTCGTGCTCTGTGGCCGATGGGGAGAGTCACCACGGTTATGCTGGGAATAGACTGCAAAGTTCGAACTGCTCAGGTACAGGGGGGGGATAGGATGTACACACGACCAGTTGCCCGTCTCATCAGGCTGCCAGCACTACCGGAAGACCCTACTTGCTGACCTTTACTGGTTCGACTGCACCTTTGCTGTGCAAAGTGGGGGGCGGCTGTACAAAAGGCCATCCAGTCGGCCATTACCTTACAGGGTCCGGGCTAAAGAGCGTTGGTACGACCCCCACCAGCGTCAAATCGGCCCATCCGCCTGCACCAATGATAAGACTCGGAATCCGTCTCGCCATCAGGCGGATGTGCGAGGAGAGGAAGTCAGTTGGAGCTGCTAGCAGGGACGATCGGCAGATGTTTATTCCCCGTGCGGACTTTCTTTCTCCTCTTCTTCATGCTGGGTTAGTGGTGTGCGTCCATGAGACTGTAAGTGCTGTTATTTACCCTGTCGGTTCCTTGAGTGTTGATATTCAGTTCCTTTCTCCTTGATCTTATTTCATATGCAGTAGTAAGCTCGCGGCACACACCTTGTTTGCTGTATGTTGCTGCTGTTAGCCGTTGTGAGTTCCTGTAATGGCGATAACGCACTGTGTTGTGGTTATTCTGTAGTTTATTCACGATGTAACGCTGCACAGCCGTAGCGGAGTAGTCACTGCTATACGGCCAGTAAGGGACCGTCTCTAAATTGTCATATTGGTGTAAGTGTAACGTATGTACCCACTCTTTATTCATATAGTGAATTTGTCATTTGTTGACAGTCCCTTAGACTGAGAACATGCCAGCCGCAGCATTGTGTATATTGTTTATGTCCAGTCATGCCGTTCAGGCAACTATATACAACTGTATGTTCTTCTCATCCAACAGAAACCACACCATCTCACACCATCTCACACCAGCTCCCACTACTTCACTCCCTCTCATTCAGTTCTACTCAATCCCACACACTCCAATCCATCTGACTCCCCACTCTCCGCAATCACTGTGTGGATGTAAACTGTGGAATAAGATGTTAATAAACAAGTGGACAATAACTACAGCGTGGACAGCGGATTCATTCAATACGAGGCCATCGGTTCTGACCGGACCAGCCTGTTGAGATTGTAGGCACACAAGGCAGCGCCTTACTTCACTGTTCATTCTCACAGAGGTCAAATCAGCTGGTACACCAGTAAACCTCCTGCTAACTAATGCTGGTTTGTATCTCCTGGTGGCCAATGTCGTTGCTTCAAAAACTGCAGTTCTTTAAATGGCCACTTGAGGCTGGCTCAAAAAGTGCATTGACTCCCATGTTAAGAGAAGAAGAAAAGAAGATTTTGAGCTTCATAGCTACTTGACACCAGTATATGAGGGTAAATGTTTTTGATATGTTAGTTCTAACTTTTATAAACACTTAAGTTTGCATCCTGTTATGTGCTTGTCGCATTACTACTGAGGAAATTATAACACTGTGAAGTCACACTAATCACTTGCAATGCTTTCATAGCTTAATCTTATTCCCTTCTTAGTAGTGCAGTGCCTGCTGTCACAGGGAGGTTAGCATCAGCAAAGTTAGCTGTACCACATCTGCTTTCACAGGACAACTTTCACATAATAAAACTACCGACTGATTTCCTCATTCTTGGAGTAGGCAAACTTTGTAGAGAGAACATCTGACTGGGATTCTACAGAAGACTCCATTTGTATAAAAAATAAAATAAAAGCTAAAATTAGGAAAGATGCCCCAGTTACTGAGAAATATGCTCAGAAATCAATATCAAATTATAGAAAGCCTGTTTATATTCAACAGTTTACAACTGGAGATTACATAAATGCTATGGATAAATACTATGAATTGCTTTTTCACTGCCTAAATTTGTTCAGAAAGTCTTGCTGTCTTTAAGCTTGACCACAGCATTCAGCTGTGAACTATGGTGCATAGAAGCATCTCTTGCTGTTTAATCAAGAATGCATATTAGCTGCAGCTTTGCAGATTTATGTGGAGGGAAAATCGTTTAGGATAGAAATGAAGTAGCCTTTGACATCTCCCAGATCTAAGGGGGAAAAAAATAGAGAGGTTTTCTTTTAACCTTCTCTGAAATCTGCTTGTGCTTTAAATATTCTTCAAAGTAACTCTTGAAATATTAAGCTGACATTATGCTTTCATGCATAATTTTTCATCTACATCTTAAACTCTTGCATCTGGTTGAGTCTGTCTAAATGTACACAGCTCACTACGTTCTGAATTGGGCATTATTAACCATGTATCTCGTAAAGACTTAAATTCAAGAAGGTGCTAAATCACATTTTTTCATTCATGAATCATTTCACTTAAGCTAACATCCATCTAATATGTTCCACCTTCTCCTGCACCAGTGCCTTTACTGTCCCGTCTCCTGGCATCAGGCTGCAAACCCTCAGTATGAAGCCTAATTCCTCCTCAATAGCAATCATCTGTTGGATTCACCTCTAGTACACCAAAAGGGATTATGGTTAATGGAGTTGTCCAATACAGAAGCAGAATTAGCCTCTTCTGATCTTCCTGTGTGGTTTCATCTCACATTCATTGTGTGCCCTCAGTAGGAAGCAATGAAAAGAAGATGAGGTTTTGAAATAATTTTTTTTTTTGAGCAATGTAGTTGAAATAAAAAAAATAATTAAAAAAAGCCTGTTTTGTGTTTTAGCTCTTTGTGGGAACAATTACAGTCCACACTGTGTTGTGTGGCAGAAAAGACAGAAAATAATGTTTTGAGTGCATAAATTCTGCCAGATGTTGACACGTGGGAGAGTTTGAGTCTTTGGAACACAAGCTTGAAGCTCAGAAGGCTGATATACCTATGTGGTCAAAGATAAATGAACATTGCGTAATATTTCTATGCATGAAGTGTCACTGTCTTTAAATAGGCACATATGAAACCATTCTGTGACCATAGTGACATCTACTGTTATAGAAATTATTAAAGTAATTGATTTGTTACTTCCATTTCATATCCTTTTAGTGAACACAGATATTCCATACCTGACTCCAAACATGTACAGTTTCTAGCAGCATTGTTGTTGCCGCTGCTTTTCATGTCTCCCAGGCATGTGTTCGCCCTGGCAACCTGTATCAGTCAAAAGACGTATAGTTTTAGCTGGTGAAAGTTAAGGTTAGTGTTGGAGTTGAGATTTTGCTTTTCTATCAAAGAGGGCATGATTTGTATACAGCCTTAAAGGAAGATCTGCATTGGATGCCCGCGGCCATACTGTCTAATGTGAGCACCGCATTTAAAAGCTGCAGGTTCAGACAGTGAGCTTTATCCATACTAGAACAAGATGCCTTTATGAATGTTGTTGTGAGAATAAGAAAGTATTCAGTGTTCATAACAAGGAGATTAACTTAGAATAATATGCTGTATATATGTGTATGTATCATTTTTGTGACCTAACATATTCATTTGTATGTTGTAATTTTTTGTGTCTCTGTTTGCATCAAATTCTGTTTCGCAGTGTTCACCGAATGTAACTTATCAAACCACATTTTCCATCATGTGTTGGCTGCACACAGCATGGGTTTTGTGTTGGTATAATTTATAATATCTTTATTACGAAATGCATCAAAGATCTGGATGAGCCCAGCATTCTCTCAACACTGTGTCGCTGCAGTTTCTTTAGGCCTACGACTCATTTGGGCAACGCATCTGAATGTCTAAAATGTGTCTGAGTCACATTTCAGACAGTTTCTCACTCATTAGCCTTAGCTTCGGTTAATAGTTAAAGCTACAGCTAAAATCTTTTCTTTTGTACATTTTAAATGGAGTTTGACACTGATGAGGGATCACAGCACGTTATTTCGAGTTTGCGCCGTTATGTCTTTTACACACGAAGCTGCTATTTGCAGCTGAGAGTGAATGTTGCCTTCTTCTAATCATAAAAGAAGACAAGAGACAACAGACCACTGTTGAAGTCACCAAATCAGTTTGAAAGAAGGGTCCTCAGAAGCACTCCAAGACTGTTTTAACAGGCTGCGACCTACAATGATGCCACTGGCCTTCAGGAGTGCGCTGACACTGTCATTGCCTACATCACCAGGTGCATTAATGATGTGACAAAAGTCAAGACCATCACTGTTTGGCCAACCAGAAGCCATGGCTGACAGGGGAGGGGAGACATGAAATGCTGCCTTCAGAGCAGGACACCAGGTGGGCCTGAGGACAGCTAGGGCCAACCTGTCCTGCAGCATCATGAAAGCTAAGAAGCAGTACTCTGGGAGGATAGCCCATCGCTTCAGTGACAGCAGAGTCTCACAGAGCCTGTGGTAGGTGATACAGACACCTCTCCGCTGAATAAGCTGAACCAGTTTTTTGCTCAGTTTGAGGTGCACAGCATGCCTGCTTAGAAGTTTGCGTCCCCTCCTGGTGGCCAGGTGTTGAGGCTATCCCCAGACAGTGTGAGGAGAACATTCAGTAGGATAAACACCTGCAAAGCTCCTGGTCCTGACAACATACTGAAACATGCGCTGAGGGACATCTTCATCATCTCGCTGAGTCAGGCTGTTGTCCCAACATGCCTCAAAACCACCACCATCATCATCCCTGTCCCGAAGAAGTCATCACCCACCTGTTTCAGTGAGTACCGTCAGGTTACACTCACCCCATCCCTCATGAAGTGCTTCAAATGTCTAGTCACGCAATATCTCAAGACAGTCTTCCTCCCTGGATCCCTTTCAGTTTGCATATCAGTGAAATTGCTCAGCTGATGATGCCATTTCCACCACCCTCCAATCAGCCCTCACTCATCTGATAAAGACTGCTACTGTCATGGTCCTGAGCCGTGTGCCCAGCGTTTTGTGTTTAGTTCTGGTATGTATTAGTTTGTTTTTGTTTTCACGATTCATCTTAGTTTCCTGTCTTGTTATTAATTATGGTTTATAATTTGATTTCCTAGTTCCCTTGATTCCTGTTCCCCCTGCGTCTCTGTCGTGTGTCTGTGTGTTTCCTATTTTACTTTGATAGTCCTTGGTTCCTTGTGCTTTGTGTTTAGTTTTGCATCCCTTTGTCTCGTTTGGTTAAACATTCAGCTTTGCCCTCACCTGTTGCCTGTTCCCTGATTACTTTGTGTGTGTGTGTTTAGGTCCTCAGTCTGCATCTGTTCCTTGTCGCGTCGCCATCTATGTTTCTTCCGCTGTGTGTCACTCTGCCGGCTTGTTTTTTAGTTCTGGCTCCCGTCCAGCCCCGTATAGCTCTGTTCATTCATCATCTCTCAATAAACCACCTTTCATTTACATCTGCCTGTGAGTCCTGCCTTTTTGGGTCTACCGGCCCCTGCCACACAGCTCATCATGGCAGCTATATCAGAATACTGTTTATCAACTTCAGTTCAGCATTTAACACAATCATAATTCAACAGCTCATTCTCACACTTAAGTGGAGAAGCGATGCCTCTCTCCTCCCCTCCAAGACCTCTATAACACCCGCCTCACCCGCAAAGCCCTATGTATAGCTGTGGACCCCAACCACCCATCACACATCCTCTGTAGGGCCACTGCCATTAAGGAGGAGATTGCAGAGCCTCCAGGCCAGGACCAGCAAACTGAGGAACAGCTTCATATTCCAGGGTGTCAGGGCACTCAACTCCCATAGTGCATAGTGCACGAAGGTCACCAACTTTCTGCACAGTCCATTGCTACAGACGTCCGAACTTGATGTGGCCTTCAGATTTGCTTAGAAATTGGTTTCCATAGCCAAGCAGCTGCATCCAAGTCTTACATCACCAAGTGCATTATAAAGGTCAGATGCAGTGGTGCGAAGCACGCAGCCACTGGACTCTGGAGCAGCGGCGAGTCCTCCAGAGTAATGAATCACGCTGTCTGACTGCATTGTGCCCAGTGTAAAGCTTGGTGGAGGGGGGATTATGGTGTGCGGTTGTTTCCAGGAGTTTGGCTCAGCCCCTTAGTTCCAGTGAGAGGAACTCTTAATGTTTCAGCATTCTAAGACATTTCAGACAATTTCATGCTCCCAACTTTGTGGGAACAGTTTCAACATGACTGTGCACCAGTGCACAAAGCAGGTCCATAAAGACATGGATGAGTGAGCTTGGTGTGGAAGAACTTGACTTCAACAGTCTCACCTCACAACATCAGTGTCTGACCTCACAAATGCACTTCTGGAAGAATGGTCAAAAATTCCCATAAACACATTGGATACACAAACCTTGTGGAGAGCCTTCCCAGAGGAGTTGACGCTGTTCTACCTGCAAAGGGTGGGGCGACATCATATTAAACCCTATGGATTAAGAATGGGATGTCACTCAAGTTCATATGCATGAAGACAAATGAGTGAATACTTTTGGCAACATAGTGTAAGTGGTATGTACAATAAAGAGTTTTTGACTTTGATAATCTTCTCATGACATTAAGTAAGAAAAATTCTTTTCCTTCAGCAAAACTGGCATAATTTTTGCAGTGATCAAATTTGCTCCCACCAACTATGGATTCCATTTGGACAGAAATGGCAAAGAACATTTGTCTTTTTCACTCACCAGTTTTCAACATGAACAGTTTTCTATACAACAGGACAGTCCCACATTATCATTAGCTTTGTATGAGTTTAAATTTCACTATCAACAAGCACATACCATACTCCATGATAATGTTATCCTTGGTGTTTTCAGTATTTGAAATCTAATTCTAAATAATAAAAAAAAAGCCACTCATGATCCGAGACACATTCAGTACCAGAGTTTCAGGAGGTTAATCTCAGTGATAATATCCCTAAACTGCACGCAGGAGCTCTTATCCTCTTTCACATTACATGACCGATTAGTTCTTGGGTTTAACATTCATTGGTCAGAATATATAACATCTCCATCTTTGCATACAACACAGAGCACTGCCATATGTCTTGGTGCCATTCAACAAAAAGGGCACAAAGGTGCTGATCCAAACTGACATTTAAAGTTGTTCTATCGGGGCATAATACGCAGCCAAGCGTTCACTCATAATCTGTCCCTGTCTGCTGTTGTCACACTTAAACAAGAGATAGAAGATGAGACTTGTGTAACACCGAGCAACTCCCAGAAACACAGCTAACTGTCAGCAGTTCCCCACATTGTCTGTGACTGTCTTTGGTTCAAGTGTTACCCAAAGAGGCATGACAGTGTCTTCCTAAGCAATGATTGGCCTTTTTTTTCTTTTCTATTTCAGAACTGTTTGACACTCATTTTAAACCAGGATCTGCCCGCTTTGCACAGAGCTACATGTTCAATTTCTTTTTAATTTCAGCTGTAGCACAGAAGAGGGTGTGTGTGTGTGTGTGTGTGTGTGTGTGTGTGCGTGTGTGTGTGTGTGAGAAAGGTGACATTAACTGGCCAAAGCACTCATCTGTTGTGTACACCTGTTAGGTGTTTCTCTCAGGGCCGGAATTAACTTTTAATTGAATCTCATTCTCTCCTAGAAGCACAGGAGCAACAGTAGAAATGTGATCTTTGACTTGGCATCACTCCATGGCAGGTGGGATGCAAAAGAACTGCTGGTACACACCAACTGTCATAAACTTTGCCCTGCGACTTTAATGATGCCAACCTCCCAAAACTCAGTTATTGTTGTGTCTATTTTTTTATTTTTATTTTTACTTATCTACAGGATGTATATTACTTCCAAAGAAAATGAATTATGTGCATGATCTGGTCCATTAGGATCCTAGGAGCAACAACTGCATAGATACATAAAGCAAATACTTAAAACAAAACAAAAAAAAAACACTATTTTGTGTCAGCAGTCTCTCATGAAACAGGTGAAAAATCAGAGCATGTGATGAAGACACATCCAAATACTAATATTCTTTTGTTATGGGATGTTACATACAAAACAAAGCTTCGAAATGTAGCTTCAAGGCTTTGGAAGATAAGAAAAGCCAAAGTGCACCAACAGTGAAGGTTATAAGGAAGAAAAGCAGCCTTTGCTGCAAGACAGAAGACAGCAAAGACTTGTTTTAAAAGATGAAGAAAGAACGGTCCACAAGAGACTACCAAACAAGCAGGGACATTCAGTATTTACCATGTCGAGAGTGGGCTGTGGTGCCTAATGGCGCTGCATTAAAGGCCTCCTGTAAAAAAAAAAGGGACTTGTTAAATGAATTGCTTTATTTTTAATTATAGAGGATTCACACAGAAAGCTTCGGCAGAGCAGTAGCATTCCTGCCTGAGGATTTCAACAAACCCACCACTGAAATTTGCTGCTGATCAGTTTTCTTTTTTCATGTTCTCTTGATAATCAAAGAGAAAAATACATCAGAAAAAGATTCCCTATTTGAAAGTGCACGCCGGTAAATATGACACACTAATGACTTGACCACATATACAGAAAGGAAGGAAGGAAGGAAGAGCAAAGCAGAACCCGACAGGTGAAAAAAACAAAAAAAAAAACAATAACTTATGTGTCATATACAATGTCTAAATGTATTTCTGTAAAAAATATTAGAAACTGACAACCTAAATGTTGCTCACTGATTTCCTCTCTCTTCCCAGCTGCAGTATTTCTCACTGCTGGAGCTGTAAGAACTGAGTGGGCTGGGGAGACAGAAATCCCAGCATATAATTACGACTTTAACTGATTTGCTGGCACCCACTCCATTGAACATTTGAATAAATGTTCTCAGTAGAAAATGAATCATGTATTTAGCCTTCTTAAAGCAAAATGCCACCCCTTGACAGATTTGGTCTATGTTATGATCTTTGGAAGTGGGAGGAAGCTGCATTTTTATAACTGTGATACAAACCTTTTTTTTTTTTCTTGAAATCCTTTTTATCGGGGAAATTAGCATGAACAAAATCGAAGTCCATACGGGCCCATTCATAGACCAAGAAGATCTAGTTACATAAATATTTCCACATGCCAAGAACCCGCAGTTTAAAAAAACAACACAGATTAACAGGATCGAGAATCAACAACTCAGCACGGCAGTGCTTTGAGAGAAGATCCTGCCTGCAAGTCTGATCTCATGACAAATCATGAAACAGTCACACAATCAGCACAACTTGGACAATAATGCATATTTCAAAGCAGTGAGACAATCAGAATTTAGGCAGTACATTGTGGTTATATTAATAATTCAGGTCATGTTTTGCAGCCAACTGTACCACGAGATTTTGTGCTGGACCTTTTGTTTGTTCAGTTGTATCTTCAGCACATTTTGAATGCTTTTCAAGGACATTTTGGCACTGCCACACTGATGAAATTCAATTATATATATCTCTCTTAAGCCCCAAGAATGTTTGACTGATGCCAGCTGCAGGACTTGTATTGGTGCTCAGACTCTATTTAAAGTTGGATTTTCTCCAACTTAATAATGAGAAAACAGAAATCCTTGTTTGTGTCCCCAACAGATTTGTGCCTAAGGTAAAGGAAACTCTAGGTACCCTTGCCACTATTGTTAAATCTGAAAGTAACCTTTGAGTGACTCTAGATTCAGCTTTTACTTTGTTTGCTCATGCTCTGGTTCATTCTTGTTTAATCACTTAAGAAATATTGCCAAGTTTAGTTACATTGTGTGGATTGTTGTAATTCTTTGTTCATTTGTCTTAAGAACACCTCCTTGTAAAGTCTGTGGGTTGTTCACAATGCCACTGCGAGGCTCCTGACTAAGTCTCTTAAATTCCCACATTACACTTTTAAATTCACACGTTACACTTTTTCTTAAGGGTCCTGGCAGGGTAGGGTTTGTGTCGTCTTTTCCCCCTTTTCTTCTTCTCTCTCTCCTTTTCCAACCCTTTCCCTTTGAGTCTCAGGTGGCGTTGCTGGGCTGGCTCCTTACTTGCTGGAGTTTATGCCTTTCACTCTGTGACCTCATGTATCTCTCTTCTCCTTAAATCTACACTTGAAACTTTACTTGAAAAACCCGTTCATTTGGATCTCTATTTACACGAGGAGCCTTGCGAGAACTTTCAGCCAAATCTACCTGGTCCAGTCTGTTTCTCTCATTCTCAGCCAAGTAAAGGACCTACCTGTTCTTTACCTGCCTGCCCACTCTCTTGTCAGTCACAAATTCCCACCTGACAGTCAAGTCGTCTTCTGGAGCTCCTGTCCTGGAAACAAACAAGTAAGAAAATCTTAACTCAGCAAAATTCTGTTCAACTAACCTTGGCAACTACTAACATCCTCTCTGCTCTCTTGCAGACCTGTGAAATATCCAACCTCCCAAGCCACTCACCAGTTGGCTGCAAGCTCTTATAAGCCCTTCAATAAACCTTTTAAAACTGCTGTTTGACTCTTTGAGTCCACTGTAAGCCAAAACATGTCAGGTTTTGAGCTCTTTTGGAACTGAGCTTAGGAACTTGTAGACTCAGTGGTCTCTTTTTAAAATACTTTACCAAAATGCTAAAAATATAAAGACAGAAACTTATCCGAAAGCAATCTAAAAACTCATCTTTTTAAATTTGCTTTTGGATAAATTTTTGTCTTTATATTTTTAATATTTTGGTTGTGAAGCACTACTGAAACTTAAATCACTCATAGCACTTGACCTGGATCCAACCTTTCCTACTTCCTACAAATAGTGCCATCTGTATGTCTGCGTAGGTGCTCAGTCATCGAGGTCATTCAGCTGCAGAAAATGTGGCTGAGAAACGCCAACTGTTTATGCTTAAAATTATTGAGCTTCTCTTTGTCTTCATCTTCATTTCATTTCTGCTTCATCTCTTCTCTCACGCTCCCTCACTCTCTCTTTTTCTCGAGTGTAATTTCCTTTGCAGTGGGAGTGACATGTCTTGTCGGAGGGAGTGTGTCCCAGTGGGAGTCAAATTAATCACCATCATGCTTGGGTAAAGCAGTCTGCTTCCAAGACAGTCACTGACCTCTAGATAGTGCATGTATGATTCTGTGTGTGCATGTGTGTGTGTGTGTGTTGTCGTCAGAGGGATGCTCAGTATGGTTGCTGTTAGCCAGCAGACTGCCATCCATGCTGATCTGTGACACACGGCACAGCAGGGTTTTGTTTTACCTTTAAACTGGCTTTCAGATGGACTGATTTAAGTAGTCGGAACAGCATGAAGCATTATAATCAGAGATAAGTGGTAGCACTGCATGAAAGTGTATAAATAACGGTTTCATGGTATTTAAATGTTTTCAAATACCAATAATTACTGTGGTGAGTTCATCTGCTAAAAATTTATAAATATAAAAGTATTGGAAAACACCATTTTGTCTATTGTCAGTTTGGTTCGATTCAATTTTATTTGTCTGTCCATCCATCCATCCATCCATCCATCCATCTACTTTCTTCTGCCTCTCCAGGGCCGAGACATGGGGCAGCAGCCTAAGCAGAGAAACCCAGACCCCAATCTCCCCAGCCACTTCCTCCACCTTATCCAGGGGAATACTGAGGCATTCCCAGGTCAGCTGAGATATAATCTCTCTAGACCATATAATAATACAGAGAAAACCCCAACAGTCAGATGACCCCCTGTGAGCAAGCACTTTGCAACAGTGGAAAAGAAAAACTCCCTTTTAACAGGAAGAATCCTCCGGCAGAACCAGTGAAGGGGCAGCCATCCGCTTTGACTGCTTACGGGTAAGAGGAGGGAGACAGGACAAAAGATGCTGTGGAAGAGAGCCTGAGTTCAGTAATAACTAATGATTAAATGCAGAGTGGTGTATACACACATAGTGTGAAAAGAGGTGAATGAAAAAGAAACACTCTGTGCATCCAGACTGGGAGCTCGTTCCACGGAAAAGGAGCCTGAAAGCTGAAGGTTCTGCCTCCCGTTCTACTTTTAAATACCCTAGAAAGCACAAGTAAGACTGCAGTCTGACAGCGAAGGGCTCTATTGAATGATATGGTACTATAAGATCTTTAAGATAAAATGGGGCTTGATTATTCAAGACCTTGTATGTGAGAAGAAGGATTTTAAATTTGATTCTGGAGTCAATGAAGAGAAGCCAGTATGTGAGAAATATGCTCTCTCCTTCTACTCCCTGTCAGTACTTATGATGCAGCATTCTGGATCAACCGAGGGCTTTTCAGGGAGTTTTTAGAATAACCTGACAGTAATGAATTACAATAATCCAGCCTAGAAGTAATAAATGCATGAACTAGTTTTTCAGCATCACTCTGAGACAGGTTGTTTCTAATATTAGAAATGTTGCACTAATACAAGAAAGGAAGCCTACATATTTGTTTAATATGTTCAATGAAGGACATAGCCTTGTCAAAACTGACTCCAAGATTCCTCATAGTGTTACTGGGGGACAAAGTAATGCCATCCAGAGTAAGTATCTGGTTAGACACCGTCGTTCTAAGATTTTTAGGTTAGAGTAACTTTGGTTTTATCTGAATTTATAAGCAGGAAATTAAAGGTCCCCCAGGTCTTTATGTCTTTAAGGCATTCCTGCAGTTTAACTAACTGGTATGTGTCATTTAACTTCATGGAAAGATAAAACTGGGTATCATCTGCATAACAATGAAAATGTATGCTATTATTTCTAATAATACTAATGGAAGCATGTATAATGTAAAGAATTGTTGCTAGTGTGGAACCCTGTGGTGGGTTTTCCATCAGAAAGATGAGTTGCTACAGATGCTTTTTTTTTTTTTTTTAAGTTTTGCACTATGTGGGGTCTAGGGCAGGGGTCATCAAATACTTTTATCCAAGAACCAGAATTTTTCTTGGCAGACAGTGTCAGGCTGTTCCAGTCAGCATGTCAAAGTATCCGTGGGCAAAATACTGAAGTGCTTGTATGAATAAGGAATGTTGTATAAAGTGCTTTGAGTGCTCAAGTACTCAAGTAAAGCGTTATATTAAAAAAAAATTGCATTTATTTATTATTGTTTTAACGTTTTCAGTTGCATCTAATGCCATTTAGTCTGCATAGACCTTTCAGGGATCTGAGGAAATCCGTGTTTATTTGATTTTTCAGGATTTGCTGGAGAAAACCGAACGTTATTCACACGCACTTTCGCCTGCGACCGCTTGAGGTCGCTTAATTTCATTTTGAAACCTAGTTATTGGTAGTAAAACGTGCCTGCAGAAACGATCGATGAGGTCGTTTTTTCGAGGAGGAGTAAGAACCCAAACACTGGTCATAATACACAAAGAACATCTTTGTATTGGAGTAAAACCAACAATTAATACTGTACAGTGCAGTCATTGTCTGTACTTTTAATGTGAGCTTTTTTTTAATATATATATTTATAATTCATTTATTTTCTTGCAGGTCTTCCTCTTTGTGGTGAACTGAGCTGTGATCATACTCCTTCCTGTTCAGGCCAACCTTTTAGTGAATCACTGTTCATCGCACTGGTAACATAATGTTGGCTTGTAGCTATGCAAATGGGCAACAACACCGGAATATAAATTTGGTTTTACATGCCGCTCTCATGCCTGTTGTTGTTCATTAAATATAGTGGAAGCAAAGCATAGCAGTGGGGGCCCAAAGTTCATGTTTTAATTTTGGTGATACATCTGTTCTGATGTAATGTATTTTAGTCTTAAATGAAACATGTCTGTTACATGGGAAAATGCAAGTCTTCTTTTGCGCAGTCCACAGCAGGATGGTTCATTAAGGAGTTCCTGTGTCCCGTTGTTAATCTTTTTTTCATGTCAAACAGAGAAGCCTCTCTGGGTTAAAGGTCTGGTTCTGCTCAGTGTTGCTATGGCACCTTTATTTTGGGAGGTGAAGGGTCATTTTGACAGATCGAGAGTGTGTTCCCTTCCTTCCTGCAGAGATTTAATTTTGGCAAGATTTATTCATAACCCATCTTATTTACTTCATGGTGTTAATCAAAGAGGTTAAAGTGGTTCTTGCTATTAATATTGGATAAATGAAGTTCCTAAAATGTCAAAGGTAAACAAATGCATCCTATTTCTAAAGAAAATTGGTGCATACAGAAATGCATTTGTGAAAGCAAAAATTAACTTCACAGCGGTGTTAGCAGTTTTATCACAAAACCAAAGAGATTAGTTCAGAATGAACAAGTAGAAAGCACAAGGCTGCCCTAGAGTGTACATCCCGGGAGTTTGTGGCTAATTGGTGTCTTTTCATTAACACATAGACAAATTCAGTGGCTGATTTGCATGTTGTATTTGCAATTGTTTATTGTGAAACCATTTACCCTGACGCTGAAAGCAGAGATGTTTGTGTCAATCATGGTCAGTTGTGCTCAAACCAGCAGATGAGACTGCAAGTGTGGAGTTTATCTGTTCAAAAAGCACTAATGTGAAATTGGTTTAGACTTAACTAACGCAGCCATAGTGCTTGACTGACAATAATAGTCTGAAAGATGTAATATTCGAATTATAATTTATATTTGAATGGCAAATGATGACTATAATTCCATCATATAGCTGCTTTCCCAGAACCTCAAGGACTGACTTATTAGCAAAAACATCCAAACAGGGAGATTATTTCACACACGTGTGATAATGAGGTGCCACTGCGTTTATGAAACTACCCAGAGACATCTGTAATGGCATTCGAAAAACCTGTGTCATCCACCGATTTCCTACAGCTCCCACAATGCTTTTAACCACCCCCAGAGGACACACCAGACTTGTATTCAGTTGCTATAGAGTTTGTGTGTAGGCGTAGGAACAGGGGATCAGGAATGAGAGGCAGAGTTTTAGCCTGAGAGGAGAGCAAGGTGAGCCCGGCAACTGATTGTTTTCTGGTAAACTGCTTCCTGTATGAATCTCAACTGTCAGCATGAATGATGAATCCTTGTTTATGTCTTTGGGAAAATCTTGTCATTTTGTCTGTCATTAACACATCTCAAATGCCTGATTTTAAAGTGTTAAGCCTGCGCATTAGGATACATGTTGCATTTTAGGGCCCTCGGTCTCAACTTACTGAGAAGCACAACATCTTAGTGTCACATTATGTTTATAAATACGCATGCAAGATGCAGACAACAGTAATAGATGGAATTAACAAGCTTTGCATCTATGAAAGTGTGAAGATACATTTACATCTTTTTCTGTTGTATTTATTATTTTTATTTTTATTTAGTATTTTTGGGTGAGTCCATCACTGGATTTTTAGTTTGGAAAGTTTCTGTTTTGGGAGAGAATGCAGTTTTCTGCTGTGTACTAATTTAATCATTGAAGTATGGGTTGCTTAACCACGTAAATAAAACTTTAAAGCATTCACCGTAAATGTGGAGTTGAAGAATTTTTATGTTAACCCTTCTGAGAGTAATATATAAGCATCTTTTTCACTTCATGTGAAATGACCTTCGCAAGCTCTATGTACTGCATTTAAATATAAAATGATTTAACATCCAGAAAGTACAGTCACTCTGCAGTCATTCTTCATGCATTCATTGCTTTGTCAGCATTTGCCCATCCTGATGTGTTGTCTCCGTGACCTGTTGATTTGGATTTATTGCTGTTAGTGCTGTCTCTTTTTATTTGCAGTCATGTCCTGTGACCTCTCTCCTAACATGTATTTTCCAGATTCACTGGTTTTGTACAGTAAATCTTTGAAAATTGCAGCATGTATTACTCCACCCTCTACTGCTCTCTCTCAGTAAGGTCGAGAGTGTTTGAATGGGACTGAAGTGCAACAGCACAACCTTGTGGACAAAGTTCATTAGTTACAGTTCAGCCAAAATTATAAATCAAAGTCTTCCTTGTTCATTGTCCTGTTATTTATGGTTATTTCACATGATTTTCTTGATTTGTCTATCTTTTCCTCCCTTTATGCCTGCCCCTTTAACCCACCTACCCCCTTCCATTTTGCTGTTTTCCATTTCTTAATCAGATCATCTTTTAGTACAGCATCCCCTTGTTCCTCTCTCGTTTCTTTTTTCTCTTCTCCTTTCTCCTTTCACACATTATATAGGCTTCTTCAGTGGGTGATATTTAATGCATTAACAGCTGGTAGCTGGCACATTGTGCTTGAGGCAGCACAAACTGTTCTTCAGATGTGGCAGATGACTCATTATATCAGAACTGCTTTTTCTCTTCTGCAGCTTACTGATGATGTGATACATTATAATTGTGCATCAATAAAAATACAGCTTGAGGAAGAAGAGTAAAGCATAAGGATGTTTGGTTTGTGTGCTTTTATTGCAGGTTTTTTGGCATGATCACAGCAGAGAAAATACAGTAAATCCATTCTGTGTACTGCTGCTGTCTGGTATTTTGGTGTGCACATAAAACTCACATTAGTACTGCGATAAAGTGGCAACTTTATTAGGGTGTACCTTGCCTCTTCCACAATGTCAGATTGGATAGCTTTCAGTACCCAGTTGGTTAAAGTGTTAGGAAAATGGCTTCAATACAGTATTTAGTCAGTAGAGCCACCCATCTGTCCATTCATCCAGCCGTCTGTCCATCCATCTTCTTCTTCACTGGGGTCGGGTCACAGGGGCAGCAGCCTAAGCAGAGAAACCCAGACTTCCCTCTCTCCAGCTACCTCCTCCAGCTTATCTGGAAGAACAATGAGGCATTCCCAGGCCAGCCGAGACATATAATCTCTCCAGCGTGTCCGGGGTCTACCCTGGTGCTTCCTTACTGCAAAGAACACCTCACCAGGTGCATAGACCTTCCCAGAGAGGCTGAGGAGTGTGATCCTCCGATAGTTGTAGTACACCCTCCAGTCTCCCATTCTAGAAGAGAAGGAACCACCACCACAGTCTGCCAATCCAAAGACACCACCCCAGATCTCCACACAGAGGCGTGTCACCCAAGACAACTCTGCTACAGCCAGAGCCTTCAGGATATTGGGGCAAATCTCATCCGCCCAGGGGCTCTGCCACCAAGTACTTGTTTAACTACTGCAGTGACCTCACTGTTGAGCCATTCCCCCCACATCCCCAGGCTCTGTTTCCTCTACAGAAGACATGTCAGTATTAAGATGCCCCTTGAAGTATTCCTTCCACTGCCTGACTATATCCTCAGTTGAAGTCAGAAGCACCCTTCACCCACATTATGCGCCGTACGAGTAGAGAACTGCTCTCCCCTCCTGAGTTACCTGACGGTTTGCCAGAATTCCTTTGAGGCAGTCCAATAGTCTTTTTCCGTGGCCTCACCAAACTCCTCCCACACGTGTTTTTGCTTCAGCCACCAGCCAAGCCGCATTCTGCTTGGCCTACTGGTACCCATCAGCTGTCTCCAAAGTTCCACAGGTTAACCGAGGGCTCCTTCTTCAACTTGGTGGCTTCCGTCACCTCTGGTGTCCACAATCTGGTTGTGGGATTACCACCACAGCACGCACCAACCACCTTGCAGCCACAGCTCCATGCGGTGGCCTCAACAGTGGAGGTGGAGAACATGTTCCATTCTGACTCAATGTCCTCAGCCTCCCTTGGAATGCTGTCAAAGTTCTGCCAGAGTTGGGAGTTGAAGATGTTGTGGGCTAGGGCTCATAGCCACAAGTAAAAACTCCAGCGTAGAGGCAGCTAGCCGAGGGCATACCCACCCCAGCTGGCCACCTCTCACTGGGATTGGTCCACCAGGGCTTCTGCTCTTGTCCAGTGCCCGACACAAACAGCACCTCCTGTGGGTGGTGGGTCTCCTTTTCAGGCTGCAGAAACAGAAGACAGCTTATTTGTCTTCTGTGGTCTTTCAGACCTTTTAGTGTTGCTAATCTTGCAAATCAGTGGATTCATGCCTTTTAACGATGCACCAGAGTTTTGATTTGGCCATTTCTGAAGTTTTTGCTTGCTTTTTGATAGGTTTATTTGAGTTTTTTCAGCCTAAGGATGGCCTCCCTCACTGGCACTAGCATCTACTTTGAGCCTCATATTTAAAATAATATTAAAATTACTGTGAAAATCTATAAAATTCAACACTTTGAATCAGCTTCAGATATTATGTCTGCTTCATTTGTAATGAAGGTCTCATCTGGCCATGAAACTTTCATCAATTGACCCATTAGTTTTGAACCCCTGAAAATAGGGGACTGTGTATAAAAATAGCTGCTTCTTAAACAGTTGATGCAAAATTTTTGAAAAACACCTTGAATTAAAGCTGAAACTCTGCACTTTAATCACATCTTGAGTGTTTGATTTACAATCCACTGTGGTGGTGTACAGAGGTAAAACCAGAAAAACTGTATTTGTCCCAAGCAAGGATAAATCATTTCCAAAAACAGCTGCTCTGTACTTTTAAGCAAAAATTTCCTCCATAAACAGCACTTTTGGTGAGGGAATGCATTCAGTGAAGAATTAATAGGCCAAGATACTGGTATTGGTATTATACAGTTGGGATGGCTGTGGCTCAGGAGGTAGAGCAGGTCATCTACTAATCGGAAAGTTGGTGGTTTGATTCCTGGCTGCTCCAGTCTGCATAAGTATCCTCGGGCAAAATACTGAACACAAAGTTTCTCTCCGATGCAGTGTGAATGTTAAACAGAAAGCACTTTGAAATAGAAAGCAGTGCTTCTGTGTGTGTGATTGGGTAAATGTAAAGCCTGTTGTATAAAGTGCTTTGAGAGCTCAGCTAGAGTTGAAAAGCACTATATGATTACTAGTCCATTTATTTTTATGTATTTTAACTCATGTAATATACCAATAATATTTACTTATATTAAGTTTTGAATGAATCAAATATGTAGGAAAATACTTTTAGGTGACAAAATGCTTTTTACAGCTTTAATTGATACCTGGTATATTGAAAGAGATATCACAGAAATGTAGAGATGATACCGTACCCATCATACAAGGAACACGCACAGGATTACTGAAGATCTAAGACATGCAAATGAAACATCTTGTTTACTGTGCTGCAGGTGGGAAGAAGCAATCTCATTCTGACTGGTATACATGATGGATGTTCCCCCCACAAATCTAAGGACTGAGCCCCTCCCTGTGTCATGTTTGGTCCCCACAGCTATGACATCGTTCTTTCTTTCATTAATCTTTTCTCCTGTGTGTGCGTGCGTGTGCCGTGTGAGTGTGAGTGTGAGAATAACACATAGCTAAATGTGTGTTCTGTGCAGATAAAGGTAGATCACCACTCTTATACCACAGGTACCTTAAAGGTGTCTCTTTGGAGTCACTTGTTAATGGTGTTTTATGTCTTTGTGGTAAATTCACATCCATCCATCCATCCATCCATCCATCCATTTTTCTTCCACTTATCCGGGGCAGCAGCATAAGCAGAGAAGCCCAGACCTCCCTCTCCCCAACCACCTCCACCAGCTCATCCGGAGGGACCCCAAGGTCCCGGAGGTATAATCTCTCCAGCGTGTCCTGGGTCTACCCCACGGCCTCCTCCAGGAGGCATCATAGTCAGATGCCTGAGCCACCTCAACTGGTTCCTCTCAATGTGGAGGAGCAGCGGCTCTACTCTGAGCCCCTTCCAAATGGTCACACTCCTCACCCTATCTCTAAGGGAGCGGCCAGCCACCCTTTGGAGGAGGCTCATTTCTGCCACTTGTATTCGCGATCTTATTCTTTTGGTCACTACCCAAAGCTCATGATAGGTGAGGGTAGGGACTTAGATTGGCAGGTAAATCGACAGCTTTGCTTTTACACTCAGCTAACTCTTCACCACGACAGACCGGTGCAGAGTCCACATCACTGCAGCCCCGATCCGTCTGTCAATCTCCCGCTCCCTTCTCCCATCACTCTTGAACAAGACCCCGAGATACTTGAACTCGTCCGCCTTGTTTCCCACAGGAAACAACCAGGATGAAAACCACATTGTTCCTCTTGGATCCAGGGTTCGACTAACGGACGGACCCTCCTTTCCAGCGCCCTGGCATAGACCTTACCGAGGAGGCTGAGGGGTGTGATCCCCCGAAGGTTGGAGCACATCCTCTGGTCTCCCTTCTTAAAGATGGGGACCAATCCAGTGGCAGCGCCCCAGAGCTCCACGCGATGTTACAGAGGCATGTCAACCAAGGCAACCCTACAACATCCAGAGCCTTCAGGAACTCAGGGCCAATCTCGTCCACCCCAGTGGCCCTGCCACTAAGAAGCTGTTTAACCACCTCAGTGACCTCACCCCCAGTGACGTGCGAGTCATCCCCCTTGTCCCCAGACTCTGCTTCCACTTCGGAAGGCGTGTCCGCGGGATTAAAGAGGTCCTCAAAGTATTCCTTCCACCACCTCACTATAGCCTCATTGAAGTCAGCAGTAATCCACCCGCACTATAAACCATGTGAGTAGAGCACCGCTTTCCCCTCCTGAGTCGCCTGATGGTTTGCCAGAATTGCTTAGAGGCCGTCTGTTTTCCGTGGCCTCACTGAACTCCTCCCACACCCTAGTTTTTGCTTCAGCCACCGCCCGTGCCGTGTTCCGCTTGGCCTGCCAGTACCTGTCAGCTGCCTCTGGAGTCCCACAGGCTAACCATATTCACATTTCACATACAGTGCGGTGAGAAAGTATTTCCCCTCCTTCCTGATTTCATTTTTTTTTTTTTTTGTATATTAGCCATGCTTATATGTTTCGGATCATTGAACAAATTTTAATATTAAACAGAGATAATCTGAGCAAATACAAAATGCAGTTTTTTAATTTCCCCCTAAACTTAATAATTGGTTATGTCACCCTTGGCAGCAAGAACGGCAATCAAGCACTGAGCATGAACAGCCTGTTTAAGGTCATTCCAAAGGATCTCAATTGGATTTAAGTATAGACTTCGACTAGGCCACTCCAAAACCTTAATTTATATTTTTTGTTTGTTTTTCATTTGTTTATTTGTTTGTTTTTCTTGGGGTGGGGGTGGGGGGGCATTCAGAGGTGGACTTGCTTGTGTTCAGGGCACAAACCGATGGCTGGAAAATCTTCAGGATTTTCTGGTACAGAGTAGAATTAATAGTTTCCCATGACATTTCCACTTCTCTCTTTCTAATGCCCACTGACATATTAACATATATTATATTGTAGTTCTTTTCATCCTCCCTTCTCAGTCACTTTCTTCCTCTTTCTCACGATCTCCAGTGCCGTCGTTATTCTTCACAGGCCCCAGGGGTAGAGAGGAGAAGGAAGGAACCGTTACCAACTTTGTACTGTCCAAATGTTATTTCATCTCATTCATCAGCGCCAGCTTTTACCCTTGGTGGAGAGACTGAATTCTGTTGAGAGAAGGAATGAAAGCCCTTTGATAAGCTAAATTACCAACAGTCCCACTTCTGCCTGGACCTTCTCTCGGACAGGCTACCATGAAATGTGTAGAGCCTCAATTCCACTGTTATTTGGCTCTTTTGGAGTTGTCTAGTTCAAATGTAGCAGCACTCAAAAAGAAAGAAAGAAATCACATTTTACTTTAAGCTTGCACTCTATAAATCTGAATCTAACATTTCTTGATGTGTTTTTACAAACTAAGCCTTGTAAAAAATATAGTCATGGCAGAGAAGAGCTGTTCTCATTCTGAAAGAACCGTTGCTTTAAAATTGCAGCATATAATATTTAACTAATATAATTTTTAATCTGACTGCATATGTATTCTTGGAAGAAACCACATGCAAAATGAGTTACATGCCTACAATCACTGACGTGTCTTTCTGCACTTTTAGTGCATTTTAGGCATTTTGAAACACCTCACATAGCAATCATGTCAGTTTTCTGTCATTATTATAGTTTTCTGAAGATGGGATGGGATTTGCCACATAATAAAAACTAAAAATAAAGTTATACAAATGATGGCAAATGTAGTGAGGACAGTGCCGATAAATCTGAATGCTCTTAGACTGTTCAGTATGTATCTACATGGTCCTGAATCTCAATTTGAAAATAAAACCATATGATTAAATCTGCTATACTGAAAACATAAGAGCTGTGTGAAGAACTGTAAACCTTTCATATAATGCAGTTTCAAAGTAAATGTGCTGTTATCATGACTTTCAGCTGGACCTGACAACAAGAATTTTAATGTCTTCTACTTCCTAAAATAAAACATTTGTCAGACTGTCTCTGTGATGTAATGGCATAACTTTCGTCCTGCCTCATTGTCCCCCCACCTATTCTGAACTCTCACTGCTAAAGAAAACTATGTGACAGTCCCAATGTCATATGAAATGACTTTACAGCCAGATAGTCAACTTTAAAATATGCACAGGGTTCTAAAACAGTCCATGAAGAATCACACACAGTAAGATAACAGAGCAGTTTTGTGGGATTCTTGTGAAAACTTTCACCAGGCACGCACAAAAAAAAAAAAAAAGACCACAAGTATTCATTAAAGTGAATATCCTGCATAGCATACTTTAAAAAAAAATCTTACAGGATTAAGTAAAACTTAAAACAATATTTATTTATATTTATTTTATATAGCATTAAGATTACAAAGAATTTTAAACAATTATAAGTGTAATATGCCCGTGTGCTGAGACATGAGACATTCTATATCTTTTATATATCTTGTGAAAAAATCTCTCTCTCTCTCTCTCTCTCTCTCTCTCTCTATATATATATATATATATATATATATATATATATATATATATATATATATATATATATATATATATATATATATATATATATATATATATATATATATATATATATATATATATATTAGCACAAAACTATTTCCACTACAAACCTTCAGCTAATTGACATAAGGTACAGTGCAGTATATTTGGGAACCACAATAGCCCCATATTCTAACCAATACTTCATTCAAACAAGGCAGACGTTATTGATTATCACTGTTTGATCTATTCTGTAGTTCCAGGGTTAGCAGTTTCCAACCATGCTTTCTGATGCTACAGGCTACTGGCTACCTTTGCCCATCAGCTAAAACACAAAGCTTAGGGCCTGAGCTTTGTGACCTTGAGCAACATGCTGTAAACCTACCTGTGACGTGTCATCATATTAAGACATGCGACTTAAAAATCCTTGGAGGGATAAAAGTTATTTCTTTTCATCACTCAACCTTTTTGCATTCTTTCTCTCCAGCTCAGCAAAGAAATGTGGGGGAAAAAAACATTTTCAGAGAAAGGTTAGAGATGTGAAGTGGAGCATTCAGCCATTGTCAGTTTGTCACTGTCAGCTGTACCACCAGAGAGCTTCACCCTGTGAGGCAGGAGGGGTTTGACACAAGGAGGTCGAAGTATTTCTAGTTTCTCATCTCCCAAAAGAGGAGGCATCATGTCAGAAAACTGCATGAGCAGAGAGACAAGAAAGGCAACACTCTGGGTGCAAATGATGCATTTTTCATCACACGGTGTTTCGTGGTGGCCCTTTTTACTTTGGTACTTGAACATGACACTGGAAGCAGCTGTGACTGTGTTTGGCCACTAGATACTGCACACAATTATCTGGATTCATTAGTTATGGATAAAAGCGTCGACCAGCATGTTAACACTGGCTTCTGTAAATGTACTTTAATCTAGTAAGACTGATTATATATATCAATATAATACACTGCAAAGTGTAGTCTAATGTTTGTCTAATGGAACATCATGTAACATTACGGCATATGTGGCATTTCAAAACTGATGCAGGCAATTATTTTAGGAAGGTGACAATATGATCTTTTATAGCCTTAAATTGTCATAAATGAACTAACAAGCATAACCTGAAATCAGTGAGGCCTCTTTGAGTCGCTGGGTGGACCGTGCCCGCCCATACAAAAGGTCACAAGCTTGATCTTTTTATTTTTTTTTTTCCCCAGAGGCCTCGATGTCACAGCTACAGATGTTCTAGATGTTGCTGTCTCTGATCATTATTGCATATTTTCAGAACTTTATTATTTATCTGTCAAAACAAATACCAGCTGATTCATCAACAAGTGTTGTGGCGGTGCCAGCACAGCTGAAACATTCATTAGGGATTTTCAAAGTCTACATTACCAGTATTGTCATCATGTGATGAAATGATGGAAAATATCTCTGATGCGGTTTCTCAAATTATTGACAATACTGTTCCTGTCAAAACTACCAATGGAGAAAGTGGAAATGTAAAGTTAGCAAAAAAGAATCTGCCGGAGAGAAAATGTAGAAAAAATAAATCACAAATTAATTTTGAAATCTATAAAAATGCACTTTACTGAACAATGAAATCAAATCAGGCAGACAATGGATGGAGGCATCTCCCACCTGATTAACAATAAGTGAACTCTGCTTTGTTTTTTTTAATCCATTAAAAAACTACTTAATTCTTCCGAAACCATATCAACTGAATTTCTTTCAGCAAATAAGCGTAATGAATTTTCTTCTTTCTTTCAGAGCAAAGTTTCTGATATTAGAGGTAATATCTATCTATGCCTCTCAGAGTAATTTATCTAGTGCTGCCTCACAATCTGATCGAATTACTGCAACAAGCACAATGTTCATATGTTTAACACATAAAACCTTTTTATTCACACAGGCCTGAACTTAATAGGTGTTGCTGGGTTTTTTTGTTTTGTTTTGTTTTGTTTTGTTTTGTTTTGTTTTGTTTTGTTTTGTTTTGTGTTTTGTTTTGTTTTGCTGTTTTCACTGCGTTAACTCACTGTAAAGGTTTTTATGTGTGTATCTTCAGTGCTGTATAAATAAAATTGCCATTTCCAAATGAATGCCCCCTCAGTACACCCTCAAAATCTTTAAAATCCTTAATAATTACTTTTGTTATGCTCCTCTTAGTGATTACACAAAATGGAGATTTGCACCCCAATTATGAATTCAACCCTTACAACAGTGTAAAATATTGATTGTCTGTTTTATAAGTAGTAATGAATGAGTGGCCTGTCCTGAGATCATTCTGTAGCCCCCTTAACTGGCCAGGTCCGGTCGCGGGACTTTTGTAGTTCCTTTTATATGGCAGGCTAGACCCTCCCATTTTGATTGACACCTCAATCATGTAACTGGCCTGACAAAGCTGCGTGACGCCCTCTGGTTATTATTGGCTCTGTGAAACCCATTTCTTAATATGAATGGCCGAATGAGGTGTCAATCAAAATGGGAGGGTCTAGCCTACCATATAAAACGGGACGTGGAGACGTTAATAGGTTAACCATTAGTTCTGCTTTGACATCCGTCGTTAGTGGTGTTTGCCTGTCTGCCATTCTGCCCGTAAGCTTCTCTGCACGTAAACCATCATAAAACAGTACAGTAATTTTTACTGTTATAAAATCAGCAAAATCAGGAGCAGCCGACTGACAGTTTTAATTAAAGGACACAACATTCAGTATGCATGAAAAAAATGGTGACCACACTCAAAGAAAAACAACGTGAGCACCTTTCAGGTGTGGCCAGGTAACGGTAGCTCATCAGTCAGACTGCTCTTCTGTGGATGAGAGTTTGGATCAGGTAAGAGAAAGAACAGCGCTGGTGTAGAGGAGAAGAGGTGAAAGATGGGAGTAAAGGTTTATTTCACCTGAAGAAGCACATTCATACAACACTGTTTACCACGAGGTGTTTGTAGAGGTGAGTAATCATGAGTCTGGACAAATGTCTTAGACACAACTTCACACATCTACTGTTGCTATGGAAACAATCCTAGAAGTGCAAGAAGCAGTTCATCAATTTAAGTGGAGTTTTAGTTCTTACTTAACAGCTCATCAGTGCAGCCTAACCATACAGATGAAGCTAAAATTTCAAGCCCAGGAAAAATGTAGGCTGTATGGCTCACGCTATATTTTTAATACAGGCTACGTATTCTCAGTTTTCTGGAGTGTGCGTCCTGCCCACTGTCAAATTCAGATACATCAGGAATTCTGGACTTCATAACTATTGGGTCAAACCTCATTAAAAGAAGAACTTTAATAATTTAGGAACAGTAAAACTTAAGCTTCCATCAAAACTCTAAATACTACAAAGTTTTGTAGGACAGTGCTCATTAAATCCCAAATTATCAGTCTTTTTATACTTATTAGCAATAATTTTCTCATTCTTGAATATCTACTTCCTTGTTGTTACTTTGCGTTGTTACTTTGTTACATAGTTTTTTTACATACACATTTTTTTCCTTCTTTTTAAGGGTAGCACTTTCTGGCTTGGTAATAATGGGTTAACAGGGGTTATCAGGTAAGAGGAAAAAAATATTGAAATAGCAAGTTATCACTTAATTACCAAAGTAATATTGATTAATAACAAGTAATTTATTGTATCAACAATGGCTAGAGTTGAGTAATATTACACTGAAATTCATATTATATAATATACTAGTATTAAGATATTGGTAACAATATGAGGTAGCAACAACTGTGCTAGCAACAAAACAGTAATGTCAGTGCATTCGTTTTTCTTTTAATAAATTAGTCTTAAAAATGGTAGCAACCTCATCATAATCAGGTAGTTTTGGTTGTTGCTTTAACATATTAGGACAGTATTACCATATTATAATGCTGGTACTAATCCTACCTTATATCCCCAGCATGCTTCTTTGTTTTAAGGTGTTCAATGCTGTTGTTAGTTTTTGCGTAATAACCAGGAATCAGGGCTATAAAATACATAGATAGACACAAAATACATATTTCTAGTACAATAAAAACAACATAAATGAAAACTGGTTTAAAATCCAAAGAATAAAAGGGGGTTTTCAAGCACGTTTTAAAGGTGTCTAATGTTGCAGAGATTCTGATGCAAAGAGGAAGTTGGTTCCACAAATTAGAAGTAACTGCTGCAAATGCCCCGATCACCTCTATGTTTTAATGTGGACCTCTGGACATCCAGGAGAAACTGCTCAGCAGACCTCAGTGATCCAGTGGAAGTGTGCAGGGTTAAAAGACCAATGAGGAGAGGAGGCACTAATGTCCTGGGCTTTGGGTTTGGTTGTTATTTTGAGTATTTTGGTTATTGTGAAGAATTTATTTTGTTTTTCATTGTTACTCATTGAGCCTTAGACTTTAGTGTTTATGGTTATTCTAGTATTCTGGGTTCAGTTTGTGGGATTATTCTGTTTTGACTTCATTCACATTTTTGTATTTATTAGTTTAGTCTCCACCTTGGCCTGGGCCTCTCTGTGTGTGGAGTTTGCATGTTCTCCCCTTGTTTGTGTGGGTTTTCTCCGGGTACTTCGGTTTCCTCCCACAGTCCAAAGACATGCAGTTAGTGGGGTTGGGTTAATTGGTGACTCTAAATCTCCTTTGATTTTTGTTCTTTGTTAATGGACTTCAGCATTCTCCAAAAGGTTTGTTTTTTCCTTTACTCACATCTGTCGGTGAGGCTTTTTTATTAGAACAAGCTCCATCACAACATGTTTAAAATCAACAGAAACACGCCTATACAGAAGACTGCTGTAAACAGTGTCAGAAACATCTCTCAGTAAATGGGAGACAATTATGTACATGTGGCATTCTGTGGATTTCCAGTGGCTTACTATTTCAACCAACAATGAAAGAGTTTCAGGCTCAAAACAGTTGATAACAGCAGAGAATGACGTATGAAAGGCAGGAGAGAATATGTGACATAATACCAATTATCTTAACAGCAAAAACTTTAAAGTAAGTTCTCACAAATTGCATTGAAGGGGACATATCATGCGAAATCCACTTTTTTAGCCCTTAAATACATTTTTTTGTGTGTACTTTGGGTGTGTAGGAGTGCAGAAAATTTTAATTTATTCTCTCCCGGTGGTGCGTAGATATCTTTATATAACACAGTCTGTTCAGTTTCCTCTGTTCCCTGTTATGTTTTCTTTCCTCTTACGTCAGAGTATTTGAAGGAACTGCTAAACTTCCGGCTGACCGATTTCGTGAATCCGCCATTTTTTTCTCGCAGCAATTTTGCAGTCCAAGTTCAGTTATGCCAAAGTTGCAAGTAGACAAGTCAGAATGTTCAGTTGTTGGGTGTATTAACCCACATGATTCCTTACATCGCTCCCCGGCATCAGAGCCTCTTCAAAGTGCCTGTTTCTCTGCCGGTAGATAATCGTATCGCTGCTATCAAACTACAAAAATGGCTGAACAGGGTGGAGTGGAACGCTCTGCGACCTGAAAGGTGGCGGGGCGTGAAATGGTCTCATTCACATTTAAAGAGACTGCACCAAAATGAGCTGCTCTAAGACACACCTCAGAACAGGTGTAAAAGGGGGGCCTGTGGAGCTACAGTAACGAGCAATTCAGACAAAGTTGCAGTTCTATTTTATATAGACCACAAGTGAATGATTTACATATGAAAAGGAAAGATTTAAAAGCATGATACGTCCCCTTTAAAATCTACAAAATAAGCAGCCCAGAAGGATTAACAACAGAGTTAATAATCTCAAATGAAATATGGGGTTTGTGACAGTTGTTAACATCCATCCACTTCTCTTCCACATCCTCCAATTCAGGGTCATGCTAATTGTTGGAAACAATATCAGAACACTACTTTCTGCTGATCTGAGAGCTTAATGAGGCATACCTGAAGTTTATCCTTTTTCCATTTTTGCTCCAGCCCTCCTACACACATGTGAACACATCTCTGAACACCTGATTGTGTTCAGCATTAATAAAATTGACAAGTGGAAACAGGATACACACCACTGCTGTATGGTTATATTTCCACAATACAGTCAGACACTACACTTTCTACATCTATCAGTCTTAATTAACACCATCCATAAGATGCTGAAGTGATGCTTCCCCCTTTGCTTCACAGATAGAAGTTTTTGGACAACCAAAAAAAAAAAAAAAAAAGATTCTGAGGAAAATTAAACAACCTTTGTTGTGTTTTAAATATTTGAACAGCTAATTACTGCAGTCATTTTCCCCCAAAAAAATGCCATTAATAAAAATTTGATTAATATGTCACTACACCAATTTAATTTTGTTGATTTGAACATTTAAATTTTGATATCAATTTCGTGTCAGTAAACCTGCATTACACTCATCCAGCCACTAGAGGGCACATTAGCCCTTTTAAAGTGACCTGACATTCTTCTCAGAGCTTCACTGCTGCGGGTGCAACCACGTCATTCATGTTTCCATGCATTTGCTCAAGTGGACATTCCTGTAATAAGTGACTTGAGAGAATCACTTTACCATGTAATCCTCCACTAGTCCTTCTGACGACTGTGCATAACAAGATCAGGGGCACTTGTAAACTAATATGTCAGCCCCAGCATCAGAGTTCAGCTGCAGATGTGAATACAGCAAAAAGAAAAATGAATCTTTTGGATGGAAGACTGAACCCTCTTCTGAAACAGTCCAGCTACATTGTTTCCAGTTCTGTGATGCTTGTGAATTTCTCTAGGTGGCACTGTTTTCCTGTGCTTAAGGCAGAGATTTATGTTCATACCAGACAAGACTGTTTTTAGACTGTAGAACAACTGTACACTACTGTTGCTGTGCTATGTTGGCCACACTGTTAAATAAAACTTATTTTTGGCACTGATTATTGCTCAACCGAGTTAGAGCTTTGTCAGAGTTTGTTTCCCTAAATGTCAGGCTGTTCAGTGGCAACGCTGAAACAAACTGGTGTCATCATGCTTTTGAATTAGTTGCTCAGTGAAATACATCAGCTGATTGATAACAGGCAATCGTTCCAATCCAGGCTCAAACAGTAGAGAGCATACATGATGTGAACCAAAAGAGTAAAACCTATCAAAGCTTCATGCAGACTAAGACAGAGAGGGAGAGACCTAGACCTAGACCCTCTACAGACAATCATGATCCACATATGTATATATATATATATATGTGTATATATATATATATATATATATATATATATATATATATATATATATATATATATTCTGTATTAAATCAACAAAGCAAAAACAAACTATTAAAAAAACTCATGAAGCTTAGAGAAAAAGAAAATTAAAAGACAACAAAAGCCACTTGAATGGGCTACCACAGCTCAGTGACTCAGAGAGTATTCTTCCAGCCTATCTGATCTATTAAAAATTTTTGCATTTGAACCTCATAGCAAACTTCCGTTGGCCATTCTGTTTATAGTAAAACAACTTCTGAAACATGAACTATCTGTCTTTTCACAATTGTCTTGCCTTATGATGTCAGTGAGGCCAGACTGTGTGACCTCCAGCCTGAACCTGCCACACCCGAGGCTGCTCTCAGTCATTTCCTTGTTATCCTGTTCCATGAGTCTGCTCAACTCAAGGCCAGGCTGTTCCTGTTTGGATTCCTGCAGCAACGGGTAACATTTACCATGGAAGGTTTTTCTTGGGATTTTGCCTCAGCCACAGTGGTGCCACTTTTTTTTTCCACTCTTCCTTCTTCATGCGGGTTTATGAGGCGATGCCTGTTTTCAAGCACCCAGCTTGTGTGGACTATGAAATGAAAGTGCTGTATTTATTTATTTATTTATTTTTATGACAGGAAGCCGAACATGCCGGTGAAAATCTATTTCATCGCGTTTCAGAAGCATTCGTCTCCGCGAGCACTCCTTGTACTATGGAATGAAACATATTTTTAAAAAACTCCCATATGCTACAAAGAAAATGTCTCAGTAATTTAAGTAAACAGCTTTTTGTCACCAAATATGTACAGTTGTGCCCACTGTTGGGTCTGTATGTGGTACTGTGCATTTGGGCTTGCAAGGTTAATACCTCGAGTAACGGAGCCTAAAAAACTGCACTACAATTATCATCATTATAATTATTGCTTTCCTGTAAATACATGTATTTTAATGATTTTTATGGCTGCAATAAAGCTCTTATTATTACTTGGATGAGTTTTGGAATGAAGGGTTTCTTTCACTGGAACTATAACAAGTACAAGTACCCAATTTCCAACTTTAAAATAAGTTTCACAGAAAGGATAACAGCTTTAATCACACTGAGTTAGAGAACTCAACGACAGGGACCTAAAGAATAGAAATATAAATGTTTTATTTCTTTCTCTCAGACTAATCTTAATTTATTTCTTTGAAAACAGTCCAAACTGTAGGGGGAGGGATATCAGTCCTCTTTGTGTGATTAAACATGCTCTTTATCTCTACTGCATACGGTTATTAACTCATTAGATTATTCTGTCACTCCCATTTTCTTTGAAAACATTTTTGCAAGAAGCTATTAGAAACTGGTTTGTGGCCTCTTTATTTCTGAGATACTTGTGCGTTGACCCCGGCCGAGGCTCATTTCATGCATGGCTTTCTCTCTATATGTAGCAATGAGTGAGAGAAAACAAGGCCTCTTGTTGTGGATTTTAACTAAATGTATGTCAGTGTACTCGGCATGCTGTTTCTTGAAGTTATTTATGTAAACTTAACAAAAAAGTGAGAAAATTTATGTTCAGTCAGTTATTTCATTGTTGTTTAACTACAATGTCTCGTGCAGTGTTGGATTGCACAGTGTATTACTTTACCTGCCTGCACTGGCATCTTATGCATAGTGTGGTATGTGGTATATTACATAATATTTAAAAACAACTGTGCTGTTTCAAAAAAGTTTAGGAAACTAGTATGAAACACATATCATGCAAAGAGTGCTCTTAAAAGACTGAAAGGGCTTTTAATTACTGAACTTGTTCCAAAAAATAAAGCACTGACAAATGATGAGGTAAATAAAACACAAAATATCAGACACTGGCCTTCAGCCAGGGTTTCCTGGAGCAACTGACCAGTGCTAGTGGCTCCCTGCAGCGTATGAATGTGAAGTTTGAAAGTATGAGCTGTTACATGCATCCGATCGCCAAAGAGCCAAAGAATATCAAACATGTCAGACATTCAGCCTGGGGCCAGAGCTGGCCTGCCAAACGGTCCCGTTCAGCCTGCAGGATGACTTTGCAACGTGTGAAAATTGCAATGGAATGGCTTTAGCTTTTTCAATATAATGCCGGTATTACCAAACAGGAGCAAAACTACAGGGAATTCTACATCTAGCAAAGGGGCTTGAATCATAAAGATGTCAAACGTTTTTGTTAAAGAACAGACAAGAAGCACTCAGGGTGTAAACCTCTGCTGGGGCAGTATTGTATTTTATACATATTCATTCCTATTTTCTTTGTTCTTTTTAAACATACACGGTACATGTTTACTTTGATTCAATTATGTATGGATAATAGGTGTTGACTTGTATATAACTGGACATGAATAACTTGAGCTTATTATGCACTGCTAAAAAAAAATTCAACAAACAATTTTTAGAGTACAGCATCAAGTCAATTAAATATCTGGGATACCGATTAAGTAGCAGAGGGGGGTGTAAAATAGTTTCAGCTGCTTTGACATTAATTAAATTAACAATAGGTGCACTAGAGGGGCTACAATGAGACAACTCCCCAAAACAGTGACTGTCAGTCACTGATATTTTTCCCTCCTCATCTTTTCTGACTGTTCTTCACTAGTTTTGCATTTGGCTAGAGTCAGTGTCACTACTGGTAGCATGAGGCCATACCTGGACCCTACAAAGGTTGCACAGGTAGCCCAACTCCTCCAGGATGGCACATTAATGCATGCTACCCATTGCCAGGAGGTTTGTCTGTGTCTCCCAGCTGTTCCCCCAAGAAACAGGATAGAGCAGAATCCTGCAGTATCGACGCAACAGGTCACTGGTGTGAATGTCTCTGACCAAACAATAAAAAAAATCTGACTTCATGAGGGTGGCCTGAGGGCCCGATGTCCTCTGGTGGGATCTGTGCTCACTGCCTGACACCACGGAGCCTGACTGGCATTTGCCATAGAATAGTAGAATTGACAGGTCCACCACTCGTGCCCTGTACTTTCACAGAAAAGAGCAGGTTCACCCTGGGCGCATGTGGCAGATGCAAAATGGTCTGGAGAAAGCATGGTGCCTGTAACACTGATTCAGCATGACTGGTTTGGTGGTGGGTCAGTGATAGTCCGGGGAGGCATGGAGGGGTGCACAGACAGGCTAGGAAACAGCACCCCAACTGCCATTAGGTATTGGAATGAAATCTTTGGACCCATGACAGGTCTCCATGCTAGTGCAGTGGGTCTTGGGTTCCTCCTGGTGCACGACAACGCCCAGCCTCATGCTGAAAGTATGGAGGCAAGTCCTGGAGGATGAAAGAATTGATAACACTGACTGACCCCCACGCTCACTCTGACCTAAATCCAATAGAGCACCTCTGGGACACTATGTTTCAGTCCATCTGACCCTGCCAGGTTGCACCTCAGACTGCTCAGTGATGGTCCAGATCTGGCAGGAGATCCCCCAGGACACCATCCATTGCATGCATATAAGGTCATACAAACTACTGAGTACCATTTTGAGTTATCTCTAACAATTGTTAACCAATAAATCACTAAGTTGGCCTTGAAGACCTTGGTGGATGTAAGGCAAATTTTAATGGGTTATTAACACGATCCCCTGTACACCTCTACGTTTTATCAGAATTCATTTAAAATTTTTGAGCTACTGTGTTTACAGACAGAATAACACGCATGCAAACATGCATGAATGTAACCATAGAGGTAAAAAATCTATGTATGAAGGTTGGGTCCCTTTCTATGTGATCCGTGAAGTTTAATGATACACATAAAAGACAGCAGACTCAAAGGATGTGGAAGAAAGCTATATACATACATGCATATGTGTGTGTGTGTGTATATATATATATATATATATATATATATATATATATATATATATATATATATATATATATATATATATGTGTGTGTGTGTGTGTGTGTGTATATATATATATATATATATATATATATATATATATATATATGTGTGTGTGTGTGTGTGTGTGTGTGTATATATATATATATATATATATATATATATATATATATATATATATATATATATATATATATATATATATAAAATTACCTCCCTGTCAAATTTCAGATTGTTTTGTAGCTCATGAGAGGTTGAACAAAGTTCAAAGTGCTGCTGCCGGGACATTGTAGTAGGTGAGGGATATTCTGTGCCTTTTTCTTTAGGCTGTTCACATCTTCAGTCAGTGACTGCAATGGTTTGCATCAGCTTCATGGAAAAACACTGTTGTCAGTTTGAAAAAGCAGCTTTGGTAAGTCTGTTTAAGACTTTGCAAGCTGTTTCTTTTCCTCCCACTTGTCTAGATGTTTTCCAGCAGTGATGGCAGGTTGGGTGTTGGTCACTAAGAGATTGTTTGTTTCTGGGTTTCCAAATGGGACACTCCTCAAATTGGCAACACTAAAGCAAAAGTAATGACATACTCCTTTTCTGCATTTCTGCACTTTTTATTTTTTTGCATTGAGTGTGGGTGAATATATTAAACGTACCCCTAAACATTTCTGACTTAGAAAGTAGCTATTTAGAAAAATGGTAGTTGAAGACCTTCGCCAGCCTGAAATAACATGTTATTTTGGCTTAAAATTAAGGCCTGTTTTGCCCGTTGCAAATATTTTAGAAAAGTGAACAACCCAGTGAAATGAAGCAGAGAAATTAACTGCACAAGAAAAAGCTAAGTTCATGAAGTCTTTAACAAAAAAAAACTTGTCATAATCAGCAGGTGACTCGTTACGGAGACATCTACAGATTTGATGCTAAATACAGATGGTTCTGATGGTGCTCCATAAGCTTTACTTCTTAACTGGGTCCCTAAAATGTAAAAACACAAAGATGGGTGTGTGTGTGTGGGGGGGGGGGGGGTTAGACCATTTTCCCATCATGTGTCACATTGACAGCTAATGTTTTAAATAGCATTAGTAATCAAGCTCAGCAATCTCATACAGACTGTATTGCATGCTCTACATGCCACTACTCTCTCATCACAAGCTGTCTAAATATAGAAAGTGACATATTCAGCCCATGACTGCTTGATTGCCCCATATATCTCCGGGAGCAGATGTTTGAGATGCCAGTCCGTGGGGATGCCTCACCCCAATTCTTTAGCATGTGTGTTCATCCCTTTAATCTGGTTCCAGAGCTTCAGATATCTCTGCCCAGGTTTTATGCTTCAACTTAGTATGACGACCTTTCTTCTGCAGCCATAGCTTATAAAATATGCACCAATAGTTTATGCATTAATTGTAGACTATATATCTGCTTCCAACCTCAAATATCTGTAATTGAGAGTCTGTGAAGAATGATCGAGGCTCTTTCTGAGCTGACATTTGACAAGGAGCCCTAAAGAAATGTGCACAATACACAGAGTGTATTGTATGTTTTGCAGAGAGGTGTTAAGATTATACAAGACCTCAACTCAGGTTCAAATGAACGCAGCAATATCAAATTATTGTTACAGTAAAAAGTAAAAATCAGTCTCAATATTCATCATTCAGTTTCTGTATCCATCTCACCAACACAGAATGGTTCATATTAGAAGGTCAAGATTTTCTGTGATTTAGTTTTTCTATAAAACTTGGTTACAAATAACTGACTGTATCAAAGCATTAAAGCAGCATAAAGCTTTTTTCTCAGGGTCATGGTCAGCTAATATCAGCATTAGATGTTAAAAAAAAAAAAGGAAAATACTCCCTTAAACCTTCCCATTGCAGCTGCAAAATAAAATCGGGCCGGGCAAGTGGCTGCAGAGGCTCTCATGTGACTGACACTTGGATTGATTCCCCATGACCTCAGATTTCCTGCTCAAATGACCTTGAGCAACAAACGGAATTTAAATCAACTCCATGGGAAAGTGTTCTGTCACTATGCTGCTCCTGACCTGTAAACCTCCTTGAAAATCAGAAAGATAAAAAGTAAACAGCAAACTTAGAGCTCATATCTGCATGCCAGAGTTAGGTTTTCTTTTTTCTTCTTCTTCTTTTTTTTCTGGGGCTGCAGCACTGTGATTGTATTCCCTATAATCCTATCTGGATGTTATCAAAGATATGCCTCACTGCACAACAGGAGGCTGCTCACTCACTTTTTTTCTTTGGGTCTATTACAGAGGAAGAAAGGTCATGAAGGCATATAAAGCCATTTGGCATTATTTAAAAGTCCAAATTCAACAAATGGAGTGCAGCGTTCCTGCTTGAACACTTTTTTCACTGTTCCCATTTCATTTAAGTCCAGTCGCACCTGCCAGAGACCCTTCTCCTCATTTAAATTTGAGCTGCAGGGGTAACTCAAAGGGAACTTTTGTTCCCTTATTTGCAGAGGTTACTGAGTTATTTCTTAAACAATAAATGACTGACACGGGATAATAAGCTTGACATTTGAATAATTAGCTTTGCACAAAAACTGGAGCTGGGACAACAGCCCAAACTATGTGGTTTGAAACAGTAGCAATCAAAATGCCCCTGAAACTGAAGTCTGCTTTAAAATAAATAACATGCAGGGGGGAAAAAAAATGTCTGCACTCTGCTGAAGTTGAAAATGAATTTATGAAAGGAGAGGGAGATGACGTGAAATTGAAACACTCAGTGAGAGCGTGTAAGACTTGTAGGATGAGATATTTTCAGTCAGATCAGAAGATCTTGGCAGCATGCCAGTCCGGTAAAAGACGTTTGTACATGCTGGTGAAGAAATCAGCAAAAGACTTCTGTTCTTTATCTTGTTATTTGCGTGATACCATGAATCTCCAAGCTGCATGTTGTCAGCATTTTTAGTGAAGAAAGCAAGTGTTTGCATGACTTTATCTGAGACACACTGGCATCCTCTCAAATTCTCCTCTTAATTCCTTTATCAGCATAAAGAGAGCATTCCTCAGCAGTGTTAGTCAACATAGCAGGACCATTTGTTGTGTCTGTTGGCTTTTGTGTTAAGGGACAAAAAAGTGAACCAATCTGGTGAGTTATCGTGTTATCATCCCAGGTAATCTACTTCCTGAGTGTTCCCACAGCCACGGTGACCACCCGGCTGCTGTGCTGTGTTAACACACTGAGACTCTTGACAGACTGAAAAGCAGTGTAATGCTACAGATGCTTACAATACTACAAGACTTACAGGACTTATTAAGGCCTTTTATAAAGCAGTGTGACTCGTAAGCCTTGGTGAAATACTGCATTCATTTTGGTTGGAAACATGTTATTAGGAGCAGTGGGGCTGGTATGACGTTCCAAATCTTGGCGTTTTGGGGGGAAATACTTATTTTTTACTATTAGCATTAATAGTAAGCATTAGATGAAAAGGTTCATTTATTTATGCCCATAAAATAGGAAGTAGTTTGGGAAAAACTGTTAATCTGGCACACATGGCTTTTTGTTCTACATTATTAGATGTTTAACTCATTTTCCATGTGGCTAAATATGAAGCATTTAAAGGAATACTTCATATTATGAGATCATCTAGTTGGATGGCAATATTTTGTGTTCTCCAAAATATCAGATGATTTATTTTATTTAGGGGAAAAAGCAGGGCAGCATGCTGGCACGGTGGTTAGCAGTTACCTCGCTAAAAGTTCTGGGTTTGAATCCACCTTGGCCCGGGCCTCTCCGTGTGGAGTTTGAAGTGTTTGCGTGGGTTTCCTTTGGGTACTCTGGTTTCCTCCCACTGTCCAAAGACCTGCAGTTAGTGGGCTTAGGTTAATTGCTGATTCTAAATTGCCCATAGGTGTTAGCCCTGCGACAGGCTGGCAACCTGTACAGGGTGTACCCTGCCTTTCGCCCCATGACAGCTGGGATAGGCCTACGCCCCCCTGCGACCCTGAAGAGGATAAGTGGGATTGATGAAAAAGCTTCTTGTAAAGAGTTATTTTGTGTACCGTCTCACACAAAGCACACACGAATAAATGTCATATTAAAAAGGTTTAGCGATAATGCCAGTGGGGACAGGATTTTTATGTATTTTTTATTTTATTTTGTATTTGTCAGACTCAGATGAGAGCCAGTAGCAGAAAGTGGGGAAAACTGAATAATGTCAGGGGTGATCCAAGGTCACAACAACAAAGACCTCCTCTGTTGGGATGCTGTTTTTAGTCTGACCAGCCAACAGCCAGCTGGGCACAGCTTCAGTGAACCATTTCAAATTACTCTCATCCACTTCTCAAATTCCATACCCCCATGGAAACCAGAGGAGGAGGAAAACCCTAACGTGTGATAAGAAGAGGAGGTGAAGACAGAGAGCGCAGCTTTAACATAAACAGCAAAAAGCTGTTATCGGTCTAAACAAGCATGAACATGTCAGAGTGATTTTGTACATTTTGTACGAGCCATTAGATAAAGCTTACAGCCTTTCTTAAACTGCTGCAAAAATTATCCACTTTATCAGGCTATTAAAAAACCTGCTTCTCCATGTGACTGATCTTTGTGAATTACCTTCTCTTGGACATTTGAGTGGGGTTTTTGTTGTTGTTGTTGTTGTTGTTTTCATGGGGAAAAAGCTATATGCTTTTGCCTACTTGAAGCGCCTTTAACAGACTTGGTGCACGCCACGGAATGATAGTAATTGCCATGAGTGAAAACTAAACCTCAGGTGAGTATTTCTAAGTTGAGAGACTGAGAAGCTACTTGCAAATGTTTGTCCGTTTGGAGTTCAACACTTGACCTGTATTACTGCCAACGCTTTAAAAAAAAAAAAAAAAGCATTAATATTATTTTACCGTCTAAGACCAATTGTAGGAACAGGAGCAAACAGGTCCAGCTCTTGCTGGAAGCATGAAGGCAAACATTCAGAGGGATAAAATCCACTGACAAACTAGAGCAAGTGCAAAGGGTTAAAACAACAGTCCAACGAATGCATAGCACGAACAGGAGAAAATAGCCCACAAAGCCCTGTCAACTCTATTTCTGAGAGCCCAAAGAACAGTGTTTACAACAGCTCGAAAAGCACAGTCCACGCTCCGGCTCAGATTTCTGAGCCACAAACTATTTCTGTCCACGGTTGATTGATACTGTATCAAGTAGACATCCAGTGCCACTCAAAGTTTGGACACTTTGGCTGGTACTCATTGTGAGAACAATGCATTTGCCAATACATTTTTATAGATTGTATGTTATTATGATAGCTGTCAAAGTATATTTATAATCACAGTAAAATGTAGTTATGTTTGTGCATATCTCACTAAAAAATATATATAAATCTATTAGCAATAAATGCTTTTAATGATGCATCTGAAATTTAAACTTCATTAACAAATTCAAAAATAAAGTGATAAATAAATGCAGTCAAACTGGCCACAGTGAAAATTAATTCAAAATAAAAGTGCATATATAATCACGTGAAAAAGAAAGTTTGCACAGGACTCTATGCAGACCTGTAAGTGCACCCTTACTGCTTCCAAATGAATTAAGATTGTAAGCAACAGTCAAGTGCTGTGAATCAAATGCACTTGATTAATTGATCACTAGCAAATTCACCCCAATTTTAGACCATGCAATGCTCAGAGAAAACTGTAAAAATCCCGAAACCAAAATCTCAGACTCTACAGGCCTCAGTTAGCATGCTAACCCTTTAATAGCAAACCCGTCATTAGCAGGTTTCAAATGGCCCACCATTCGCGGACTTCTGGCAACAATTACTGTAATAACCCTATGCTGGGTGTGAAGCCCAATATCTCAGCTTTTAGAAACCGTTTGATCGCGTAATTACGGTTTTAATTTGATCTGATGTCTCAGCAGTGATATGTTCAGAGTTAACCAGCTGTTCACAGCAAGTAAGGGTAACAGGTGAATCGGCAGCGATTGCCCGGTGTTAGAGGGTTAAATGTTATAGTTCACAACGGTACGATTAGAAAAACTCTGAACAAGTATGACAGATTTGGAAGGGTGACCAGGAGAAAGCCTCTTCTCTCTAAAACAACACAACAGTATGACTTTGGTTTCCAAAGTTCAATCTAAACAAACCACACGATTTCTGGAAAAATGCTCAGCACCATGTTTGGTGAACACCAAACACAGCATATCAGCACAAAAACCCCACACCAACTCTCAAGCATGATGGTGGAGGGTGATGATTTGGGCTTGTTTTGGACCTGGGCAATTTGTAGTCATTGAGTGGCCTTGAATTCCTCTGTTTTCCAAAGTAGTTTAGAGTCAAATGTGAGGCCATTTGTCTGACAGCTAAAACTTGGCCAGAACTGGGTCATTCGACAGGCACAGCAGAAAATCTACTCCAGAATGGCTGAAAAAGAAAAGAACTGAGGAGCTTCAATGCGCCGGTCCAAGTCCTTACTGTAAGTCAAGAGGGACCACCCAACTTGTCATCAGCACTCAGGTCAAAAGCCTGCATCTCTGATGGGGTGGAGGTGCATTAGTACCAATGGAAGTGGCAGCTTGCACATCTGGAAAGGTGCCAGTAATGCTGAAAGATACTGTTTATTGTGGTTTCGATCAACAAATGCTTCCATCCAGATAAAATCTTTTTAGGGAAGGCCTTGCATATTTCAGCAAGGCAATGCTAAACTGCATACTGCGCCTTTTAGAAGAATCCAGCTGCTGAACTGGCATACCTGCAGTTCAGACCTTTCCCCCAATCGAAAACATTAAGCGCATCATAAAACCAAAAGTACGATGAAGACAACCCAGTAAACACGACCAGTTCTCAACTTTTTTGAAATGCGTTGCAGCTATCATTTTCAAAATGAGCAAATTTTTTTCTTAAAATATTTGATGTTTTCTGTGTTCTATTGTGAATAAAATATGGGGTTTTTGAGAATTGCTAAATGGTGCATTCTGTTATTTACATTTTACAGAGCTTCCAAACTTTTCTGGAATTGGGGTTGTACGTACAGAAAAGTTACTGCTGCTAAAGACGGCTCTATTGAACCAAAGGGCATCCTTAGTTTTTCACAGGACTGCAAAGAGTCTAGCAAAAACTTGGCTTTTTCATCATCATCATCATCATCATCACCATTGTCATCACATGACATCTCATCTTAAAGGCATACACTTGACAATTTATAGTCATTGTGCCCATGCCCTTTACATACTGTTCCTGACAATAAGTGGCCTACACATTAGTCTAAATAACTGAAAATTATAAGCAAGGTGTGAAATTTTTTAGCTTTTGTAAAAAATATTTAAGACAGTACATCAAATTTAAAAAATAATTTTGGAAGCAGAGAGGAAGACTGCTGAGTTTGAGATTTCCATTCATACAAAATTCACATTGCACCTGTTGAAAGGCTTCAGGGAGAGCAAAAGTTATAACTGTAGTATGCAATATTCATAACACAATGGTGGCAGTCTATCGAACTGTGGGGATGAAAGACATGAACACTTGAAAAAATGGAAGCAATTTGTTTTCTAAAGTACAAGTCTTTCAGTATCCAGTAAATAAAAAAGTCCCTTACTGGAAATATTATCTTTGATTTATTATGGAAAATATAACATCTTTTTTTAATTTCACTTTCCTAATTTTGTATAATTATCCTTCACAGACTCTCAAGCTCTTGTGATACAAGTTTTAAAACTGACATGAAATGCTTTATATTTTTCAATTTTAGCCATCTTCACATATTTTTATCCCAACCAACTTAGAAAATGTAAGGGCATAAAGCCCCAGTGTCTCATAAAAGACAAAGATTTATCTTCATCACACATTCATTGATATGACTTTGATCCCATGGGCATTGATGTAGGTGAGGAGGACCTTTGCTCGCCTCTCGATAACGTCGATTAGCTTGTCGATACCCTGTCGACCACCCTGGCTCTCCCAGTATGTCTGGTCAAGGAACAGAGACTGGAGAAGTTTCTCCCTCAGTTTCCTGGTCCTCAGCACAGACACTGCTTGCTCTGGAAACCTAGAAGGGCATGAAAGGAATGAGGAGGAAGTGTAGTCACGCTGTAGTACTGTGCAAATACATGTCTCAGAGCCACAACTGTAGAAATAATCAGATTAATTCACGTTATTAGGGCATGTGAAGCCATAGTATGATGTCATATATCAACAACAATCCCAAACTTGCCTAAAATTGTCCTGAGGCAACTCTCATTTATTTCTTTACAGCAAACGCATAATATTTAAACAATAACCATCTGTAACCACATAGCTATTACTATAAACTCGATAAGCACTAATAAAACTTTCCCCGTCAAAGCTAATATACCAATATAATTTTCAAGATCCACACCAACAGTTTATGGGTTGTTTCTCTGCCTATGCGCCATCTCTCCAACAAGTTTCATCATATCTGGCTTCAGTTCAGCCTTGCAGAAGGGAATTAAATGCAAACAGACAGACCTGCTGGTCCAAAATCTGCTTCATCATAGATATGGTAAACATAGGATATGATAATGTCATTTATCTAAACTGCAGTCGCTCTGACGATGCCAATAGTAACAGAATGTTTCACTAAAACTGCTAAATGAAGTAGCAGAAGTACCAAACCCCTAAAAGTAATTAAGAGATGACAAAAATATATTTCTGTATTTTATACCAAATGGTTACGACACCTTGTCCTTTTACATCAGCAAAACTGAAATCTGAAATGTTTTTACACTTTATTTCTTGGCAGTAAAAATTGCAGTTGTACAATCACATAATGTGCTGGAGGTTCACAATTTCAGCACCACTATGGTGTGTGTGTGTGTGTGTGTGTATATATATATATATATATATATACACACACCATATATATATATATATATATACACACACACACACACCATACTGGTGCTGAAATTGTGAACCTCCAGCACATTATGTGATTGTATATATATATATATATATATATATATATATATATATATATATATATATATATATATATATATATATATATATATATATATATATTATAGTTTGACTTATAAGTGTATTTTATGCCTATCTACAAAGAAGTCTTACCTTAAAGGAATGTTTGAAATGGAAAGAGCCATGGAGAGAATACTATCTATTAAATGAGATTTTTAAGCATCTGGGCTTTTCTAATAAAAACGTATATCATGGATGCTTAGAATTTGCTGAGAAATGTCAAATGTTGGTTTATTTAGCTCCGATAAAAGTCAAAGAGATAAAAACCTTTTCTGATGTATGTGGAATTAAAGATTGGAACAGATTAGGTATTAATTATTTCCTATGATCATGCACTATCTCATAACAAGTAAATTTAGACTTTAGCCTTAATATAGTATTTCATTTAAATAACAGAACAGGAGGTCCAATTTCGCTGAGGATCACAAGGATCCACATTAAGGGAGGACACAAACGTGCCCTTGCAAAAAAGATGGATTCTTTGCTGTCTCCTCAGTGAGTCACTGACTTATTGATCAAAACGATGGATGAAATGAAAGGAATGCCCCTGCAACGTAGGTTTACAAATCCACACAGATCCTGCGGTGCATAAAGCAATGTGTTCTCATCATGGGGCATCTTATAATCCACGCACTGTCTTTTGGCATGAGTTCCTTTACACGCTGCATACTCACCCCCCAGACTACTGCAAATACTTGTGTTTCTGAAGCAGACCTTCAGGCTTTAAAATTTTGTTACACTATGAGGTAAAACTGGAGATCTTAAAGGGCAAAACACATTTTTAGCTTTAAAAAGTTGAAGATGTAATCTTGGGAAATTTAGGGCCTGCAGTCACCGATTTGTGCGTGTGTTTGCTGATTGCTGTCAGCCAAATTCAGAGTTTTTGAGCACGCTTGGCAAAGATCCAAGATGGAGATTTAAATCTGCTTGCTGAGCGTTCTGGAATTTTTCAACTGCGTTGTCAAGGGCGGAAATGAGAGAAACAGCTGCGGGAAGCAACTGAATCCAGACTGTCTACAGTTCACTTATGTTCCAACTCCGTGTGGACAGTTTCTATCTCAAAAATAAATAGCAACAGAAAATCCAGAGTGATGGCTTTGACTGACTATTTTTTTGTACCAATAGTGTACAAGTAGTCTTTTGCTCCAAACTTACTCCTTGATTCCCTCCAACAGCCTGAAGTCCAAGTTGTCCTCATTGCGGTCAAAGAATCCTTTGTTATAGGTGAAGACCAGGTGTCTGGGGTTGTGGCTCCTGTAGATGATGTTTTCCAGCCATATGTGGTCGGCATCCCGACACTTAACATGGTAACCGAGTTCAACGCACACATCCTCCTGCCGAGGCCGGAACCCACAGCAGCTCTGGTCCAGACGGTTGTTAATCTAAAATTACAGTTCACATTTCTTTATTAAAGACGATAATGATGCTTTGAGGATGACAGGACAGCTGAGAGTGGCATTCATCATTTTTCTTATTCGAGAATTTTTCTCTCTTGTTTTTACATTTTTGATGACCCGGGCAAGCAAAAGAGTTTTGCTTTGAACAAGCTTCCTTTGCATTTTTGATTATCTCTCCTCATCATCAACTCAGTAATTGTTTTATGACAAGATAAAATAGAGGGAAAGGCAGTTTGGCAATAAAAGCACAAAGCAAGCCCCCAGAGGGCTGGCTTTTGCAGTGACTCTAGTGTACCACTAGCTTATGGGATATCAGCATCAACTAGTCAGCCAGACCGCTGACTCACATGACCGCACAGGAAACTCTCTTAAGTATATCAGGCTTCCCCACAGAGAATGGCAACCCTAAATTTAGCCACAGCCCTCACCCATTCTCAATCCTATACGGGAAAATCATTTGATTTGTGGAGGATTCAGACTCTGCTGTCAGAGTGGGACGAGCTGAAATGTCACACATAGATGGCAATACTCACAGACGTGGTTTTCTGAAAGCCTGGAGTTTGGGGTAACCTGGATGAATGAGCAACCACGAGGCTTTAAATGTGACAAAAATGAAATACATCCGGAATAGCTTCCAACCAAGCATCCATGTAGGTAACAATACTAAAACAGAGCCCTTCCAATCAGTGATTCAAATATTTTTAAGCTTTAATTTAAGAAAATTTGTTTCCATAGTTTCAATTTGTACCAGTTAAGTAAATATCCAACAAGCCTCTACATCACTACATCACTTTGTTGAATTGGCTGTAATACCAGCACACTAAATAATCATTAAAATCATCATTGTTGTCTAAAACCAACTATTTTATTCCAATTAGAAAAAAGTCTACTATATACTGGCATAGTCTCTATGTCCTCATTATGTAATGTTAGTAGCTATTAGAGGAACTGTATGAGTTTCACATTAATTTCACTGTGAAGACATGTCACTTGGGTACCTCAGCTTCAGACAGAGTCATGTCAGGACAAAGGAAAATATCTTTCTGTGATATGAATTCAGTCAGTTTCGTCATTATTTTGTGTAATAACTTCATTATATTCGGTTCTCTTATGTCTTTGACAAGACGCTTTATAACAAAGGATCTTCAAATGATCAAAGTTATGCCACCATGACCTCAACAGCTAGTTTAACTCATAAAGATTGTCTTTTTGAATACATATTTTAAGATTCATCATTCTTCTCTGGTTTATCTGTTGTGATAAAGAAGTGAAATAAGTAGTTTTCATTAATGTGTCCTCAAGGCCAAAATGTGATTGACTGAGGCCTCCCACACAGGAAGCAGGACCTCTATTGAGGGAAAGGACAATGCCTCTGAGAAAAAAAATTCTTTTTTTTTTTTAAATTGATGTTGGAGCACAGTGCTGTTGTCAAAAAGAAAAAATATATAATACCAACCATTCATGGAGCATTTTTAGAATTCAAAGAGAGGGCATCCCATTGATTGGAAAGTGGAATTTGTTAAATCTGTCTGTCCTAATCACAGCAACGCGTTTCTTTATTGAGCTGCATTTGTTACCTGTAACAAGAAGTCAAACAGAGCAAGCTTGCTCCACTCATAGTGATGAATTGTAGAGCAGCTGGAGTCAGCCTTTGGGCTGATGTTTTTCTGCCAGCACTTCTGTCTTAGGGAGCCCTGGTACTCCCCCCATGTTAACTTCACTTTGGTCACACCCGCAGCAAGGCCTTCTGGGTATAGCGATGCATCCCATGACACAACTGGACAGGACTGCCCATCTAAACAGGGAGGAGAGAGAAATTATATTTGAGCAGGTTCGAGCAGCCGTTTCTATTTTCACCCAGAAAAAGTCTACAAACACTTTTTACACTCATGTTACCACAACTTACAATCCCCAGCGATGATGAAGACTATCCACACACTGATACTTCTTATCCCAAAACCAAACACTCAGCTAGTAAGTCATTTGTGGTATTAGATTTAGAAATATATTTATAAATGTTTTATGCTAATACAGACACAGCCATAACCCACAGATGGGAAAAAATTGTTATGCAAGAAAATGAGGGAAGAGGTCAGACACTGTCACCGTCTGTATGAAGGGTTGGGGTTAGGCATTATCTTCTTTTTAAAAAAACAAACAAATGGAAGCCACATTTTTGTGAAGCCATCATGTAATAGATTATGCTTTTGTGGTATTTATGAGACAGAAAAATATTTGTACTTTTTGGTTGTCTCTTCCCCTGAATATGACCAAGAGTATAAAATGTGACTAATTATTGATTACTGTAGTGACATCTGCACTGAAACCGAACAATCTAGATTAACTTTGAAGAAAAGAGTTTATTTTTTTTTACAAAGGCAGATAAACAGATAGATGCATAAACTCTATCCATGTGCTTGATGACCTACCGAACAAAAAGTGAAACTTTCTGCTTACAGCTGGCAATGTCCTATTAAGCCCCAGCACTCTGTCCAAATGAAAAGCAAAAACCTCCGTGTTATCCACGGGGCTGAGGATGACTCCGCATTGCCCTCTGCATACAGTGCTGCTTTCTCCGTGTTGCTGGATGGCTGGTTGAACGTTTGTCTCACCCTCAAATATCAGAAACGAACGAGCCTCTCCGTGAGAGACTTCTTTCATGCGCAAAACTTTGGCATCCGCAAGAAAGCGCATGGTGTTCACATCTTGTGCGCTAAACCATGGTGGTGCACTTTGGCTGTAAATTCGGATTGAGCTAATCTGAGAATTTGTTTCTTCCTGTTTATAACTTTTATGGCGTATATCCAGTGATTTATAATCAACATCCTTGGTTTCCTCCCACGACGGCATTGGTGCAAAGTTGCGGTTAATTTGTGCCACATCCCTGTCCAAATTCCGACGTTTATTCTGGGCAAAAGACAGATTGGAAAACTTATTTCTTCTCACTTTTCTTCTCACTTTAGGTCGGACTGTACCTCGTATATGCGCCGGTTTACGACGCTTAGTCTTTAGCGTTATGTACACCACATTGGAGCGGATGGGGACCATAACATTCGCATCGTTTTGCAAGTCAGCAGAGTTTGGGGGGCCACCGTTGAGCTCCAAATCGTACAATCCACGAGTGTGCCGGTGCTTCTCTTCATCAGTCCTTCTGCTCCGGTGCAGTTGCGAATATCCAACTTGTGAAAACACGAAAAGCAGATAGACTACACAGACAGACGCAATAATCAAACTTCTCTTTGAAAGAGGGCACCTGCGAAAGTTTCCGTTCAGTTTTAGAATGGGGAAACATAGCCAACAAAAGTCAGACTTCCCCATTAGAATCTATGTCATAATCACGACTTTCTCCTTTATTGCGCCAAACTCTTAACTGGGAGGGGCGCAAAACTTCCTAAACTGCTTTCGGAAGGGAGGATTTCTGTGTAAAGACTCAAGGCTTGGAAACCACCCTCCACGGAAACGCGAAGCAACTTCGACTTTTTCTCTCTCTCTTTTTCATGGAAGCCTAATAAGATTTATTTTTTTAATGATTCATTCAGTCTTGAAATTCGTTGAAAAAAAACCCCCAGAAAAATCACAGGATATTCAAACTTAATAATGTGCATTGCAACAGTATTGAAGTTAAGTTATAATATTTTGTACATCTTCCCATCAAAATCCACCTTGAAGCCCAATATAGCATAAGTCCTTCTGAAGGTTTATAAGGGGTAAGATATCTATCTATTGTTTTGAGCCTGCACGGCCTACGGAAATATTTACGGTAAATTGTAATAGGAGGTTAGAGTCCTCTAGGGCATATTAATTCAGCTGAAAACTTAACCGTTGATCTCTCACGTGCTATATACATGCGTTTCAGGCGCCATCTGGTGGTGTTCTGTCCTAATTCCTGATAGGCGACTGTCCACGCTGTCCACGCTGTGGGGACACAGTAGTAATGACCGAAATGGAGATGTAAAAAAAGACAAGCAGCAACAGGAAAAAAAACCCTCCAAACATTTCCTTATGTGGTAGAAAAATGCGGGGCCCACTTAGCCTACAGGATTTCCTTTCCTGAATTAAAAATAGGCGTGAAAAATAGAACTCGTCAATAACTGTAATACAAATGCTGCTTCATTCCAGGCGGATGAGGAACCACAATGAGATTTTTTTTTCTTTTATGTAGATATCAATGTTTTCGTGAATATATAAACATTAAAAAAAAAAAACTTTAAAGCTTCTAATATTTTTTTTGGAGGCTCCAAATAAGCAAGTAACATAAACAATATTAGTGTACCTCATACGATAAACAATTTCAGACAACAGACATGATGGCAAATATATTGTCTGTAAATATATGTGCCTGCAGCTGTTACGTGTGTGTGAGACTAAGTAATTAGATAACTGGTAGCACCTGCCTGACTTTTTTTTGTCCTTGCCACTGCAGACACAGGCGCCCCTCCCGGCAATTTTTTAATGTTGTGGATCAGGATTATCAAAAGCAAAACAAATGTTCTGTTTTAACATGCTCCAAGCAAAATGCTTACCTTTGCTTTTATTCTTTGCTACATTATTGATGGCGAGCTGTCACATCGCTGAAGGTTTGCAAAGTATAATTGGTCTGTGATGAATAGGGCCTGTGCGTGGCTGCATTAGGCTGGCTTTCTGTTGGAAATCTTACTTTTTGTACATTCTATCTTTTGGCATGAAATCCTTACAGGTGCTGCAGATGGATACAAAAATGATGGAACTGGCGAACTGGAAACATTTAATATTACTTTGAACTCAACTAAGCCTGTCTCACATTTTGTCTATGGAATCACTGCAAATGTAGCTGCTGTGCTTTTGTATGGAAGCAACTTTGTCCCTGTCAAAAGAGTTGAGACTGGCGATGGTGAGCTGTTTCTTTATAGAAAGATTTAACATTCTTTTTTGTGTTGTTTTGGGAGGTAAGCTGAGATTTAAATAGCCACCTTTCAAGTGAGAAAATCTAGTTTTGAGCACATTTGTTTTGTTTTATTTACAGGTATGTTTTTTCAGTGGGTTACCTGTGCTGCAATATGGGTCATATCCATGATTGGAGACCTGGTGCTTCAGTCCCCAAAATTCTGCCCTTTTGCAATGCTTGGAGGTGTGCTCTGGGCCACAGGTAATATGGATATTTTTGTTTTTTTATGTAACTGTGTACACTTTGTGGTCATAGGTTCTGGACTTAGTGTACAGCTGGATGATGTTATTGAAATCCTCTCACACAGAGTCCCTTTCCACTAGTTCATCCCAAAATTAGGTTACTGCTAGTCCCCTGTCAGAGAGATGGTCACTTCTGATGGCACAATCAGCATGTCCCAATTTCAGACTTTAAATTCATAAAATGTGCTTAACATTCTGCAGATCGATGGATATAAAGAGTGTAACACAACATGATAAAAACAACTGTCTCTTGCTCTATTACTTCAAATTGTGTAGAACCCCAGGGTGCACACTGAATATTTCTTGAATATCTGGAAATGTCAGATATTAAAGAAGAAATTTTAGTGTTCAGATCTGGTAATAGAAATGGTGCAATCCCAGCTTTGCCAGTAACATTTACATGTGGCCCACAGGAAATGTAGCTGTTGTTCCGTTTGTTAAAGCGATCGGCCTTGGTCTTGGAATCTTAATTTTGGGATCCTCAAACCTGTTGCTGGGCTGGGCCAGTTCAAGGTGAGTTGAGTTAATGGAACGTCCTCTCCGGAAGGAAGATAAAATAAAACTGTCTTTGAATGGCTTGGATTGATTAGCAAATATCTCTGAAATGGTCAAAGTTCACTGATTGTAACTGTCTATCCTAGATTTGGCTGGTTTGGGATTGCTGCACAGAATGTTTCCAGGCCAATATTAAATTATTGTGGAGCTGGGTTATGTTTGCTAAGGTAAACCGATGCTCTTGGAATCTTAATGTCAGTGCATGTGGTTTTTAAAAAGTGATGCTGGTTGTCTGTTGCTGTCATTTTGAAAAATATATTGGCTCCATTTACATGACACTTTTTTTTTTTCTCAATTCAGTGGGCTGATCTTTTTCTTTGTGAAAGCGGATGTGAAGCTTCTTCACAGTTCAGAAACCATTCCATTACTAATTGACAGAGTGAGTGTGTCACTGACTAAATATTGAGGTTTTATCACCTTTTTGAGAAGTGGTTTGATTTCAGAAAGGAAGCAAAATACTGTACTCTTATTCTCTGAAGGAAATTATTGCTTTCTTTCTCAAAGCCTGTCATTGCTTTATGACGATATGAATGATATTGTGACTACAAATTAGGTTAAAGTTTCTTCTTTTTTTCTTTTTTTTGCAGAGAACAAATTCAGGCAGTTATGGACCAAGTTCCTCAGAATCTTGGATAGATGCCATTGGCCCGAAGAGCAAGCGATTCATGTGAGCTCAACTCCTCAGCAGTCACTGAGCTGTGTGTAATGTTGTGTAGTGTTGGCGTTTTTCATGCCTGACAGAGGAGGGTTACACCCTGGGCAGACTGCCAGTTTGTCACAGAACTTAACTTATAAATAAAACCATTGATTAAAATTATAAATTTCTATTTATTAGAAGTTATCAGAGCATTAAACATTTATATTAAATCTTCCTCTAAATGAAGGTCATATTGGCTCCTGAGCTGCCGGCCAGTATATTTTTTTTAAATGTAACAAATTTTAAGTCATGACTTATGAAAACAGTTTCACAAATGACTGTGAATTGGTTTTAGGAGGAAAAATCAATGAAAATATGAACAAGTAAATACAGCAGTCATTCAGTGAATACAGAAAACACACAGTACAAAAATAACATCAGGTTTTAAGTAGTCTGTTTTTTTTCCTGTGTATCTTTTTACCATGCACTGCCTGTTTTTAATCACCTCTGTGCAATATCTTGGAATTAACCTTAGAAACTGCCATGTATCAGCAAAGGTTTAACATGCATCCTTCATCCAGTTCAGTGTTTTCTGCATCCTTTCCACCAGTGGTTCTCTCCTTGCCGCTGTGGTGGGCCTCCTGTATGCTCTCTCCATTATACCTGTCCTTTACATTAAGAGCCATTCAGTGCACCATGACAGCATGTTCTATGAAGCCAGTGTCTACGGTACGTTTTCTGTGTTGGATATCTCTCCATTTTGACCCCACCCTGACGCGCACGCAAAAAAGCCAACTTAAAGGAACTATATAAAGATACGTATCGTAGATATAATGCTGGATCCAGTTGGTGGTTGCTGAAATGCTAATCCCTCCAGAAAACCAAGTGTAATGTCCCCAGTTTCATTCCTGTTTCTCTCTTCGCAGAGCTCGACTATGTTCACGCACACTGCTGTGGCATTTTCATTGCAAGCACTGTGTACTTTGCCATCTACTGCGCTGCCATGAATACCAAGCCGAAGCTTTACTCCGGAGCCGTGCTACCAGGTAGAACAGTATTTCTGAAAGGCACTCTTCCAAAGCTTGTGGTAAGACTGTGACGTCTGAGTAATTGATTGGGGTGCTTTGAACAAAAAAGCCGTTCTCAGAGTAAGGAGTGCAGATGGGAACAAAAAGCACTGTGTATTAAAGTCTGTCGCCCAGTGTTTGTAAGCACTGGTTTATCTGAAAGCTTGTTTCCTCCATCATATTTTCCTCTCACAACTGGAAAAAACATTTGCCATCCTTAATTCAATATTTCTGGTTACTCAAAATTGTAATTTAATAAATTAAAATGTCACATTTTTAATCAAATTTTAAGTTATATTCTCAGCATTTCAAGTTGGTAAACCCTAATTTCATATTAATTTGAAAATTCGAGATAATTTGACTCATGGATGGCAAAAAACAGTTTTCTCCAGTGGTGGAAACAAGTTTCCGTAGTTTTAACTTTCTGCAACTTGTCTCATACAACACTCAGTCAGCACCCTCTGTTATTACATTTTAATGCACCGTGTACCCCTTTACTGTGATCTTTCAATGTGCAAGATAGTCCCACAGACTTAAACACAGAAGTAAGACTGCTCGTATTGCCATGTTTTTCCCTACTGTTGGTAGTTTTGCTACTTAAATCTTGTCCAAATGGCAACTGAAAATTGCCTCCAGAGAGCCCAGGAAAAAAAATCTGTGTATTTGTTTTTTGTTTTGTGACCACTACAGAGGACATAAGGTCTCAGGAAGGTATAAAAAAAATACCCTCCTGGTCCAAAATGGCAGTCCTGGGTGCACACAAACTCCAGCCACCTGGGTAGATGTCCTGTGTTTCATGACATCTTTACCATGCTTGCATAACTCTAACCCTCTGACAGTTATTTTACCTCCTCTTCCTAGATGCCACGCTGAATGTCAAACTGTCTCCAAAGGTACACGGGTGGTTAAAAATGTGAGGCCGTAGGGGTACTGACCAAGTAGGCCAGTGACAAACTGAGTGAAAATGTGTGTGCCTGCAACCTTGATTGCTAGAAATTGCATTTATATAAAGTTTGCTGCAGAAAATATTGAGTCAAATAGCAAAAATTACAGATCATATTGAATGTATAGATCACGCCAAAGGAAACTTTATGCATGTGAGATGCTAGCAGCTTGTCTTTAGGGTCAGGTGAATCATTCAGATGAAGACTTTAACTTGTGGGCATGACTTCCATTTAAAGCGTTCACAAGGGTTAAAGATCAAGGATGATTTTTGTACCGCCTGCATGAAACATGCAGTCCAAAAACTGGCTTTTTTTTTTCTTCTTTGAACTGATCTATAGTTAGTAGAAGTCACCAGTGTGTCTAATTAAACCATACAAGAAGACTCAGCTGTTGAGGAAATGCAGCAGTTTCCTTTGTTAAGCTGTCTGTGTTGGATGACACCTGTTTCACAGCTGACAAAGCAGATTTGAATGAACTGCCTGGGAGATGCTCTTATTTAAATTTTTTAGCAGATCTGGTAGCTGTTTTAAATGCAAGCATAACTCCATTCAATCTCTATTTCAATAAGAATATACTGATCTTTATTAACTTTTGTCTCTTTTCATACTTATAGTATATTTTCACTCAAGCTTACGTACGGTGCTGTCTCCTCTTGCCCTTCAGGTCTGCTGTCAGGACTGATGTGGACACTGGGGACATACTGCTGGTTCCTGGCTAATAACTACCTGAATTCTGTCATTACGTTTCCAATTGTCACCGCAGTAAGTGCAGCATGTCCTGACAGCTGGGTGGGTTGGATTAAAAAAAAACAAAACACTGTAAAACCACTTGGACTAACAGATTAAAATTGAAGGTTTTCATTGTTCTGTATTAAATGGGCACGTATTTTCAAAAGAAGTAAAACCGACAAAACTTTAAGGTCATTTGGGGATTTTTAGGAATCCAGTGATTTGACATGTTTGATAAAACACAAAGTGTGGCATAGCAAGCAACTGGGAAAAATTATTTAAGCCAGAGAGAAATTTAAAAAGTTAAAATGATGACAGATGAAACACTAAATTGGAACGCAATTGAATAAGCCCAAGAGAGCAGGTGTTTTGGTTTTTTAAGTCAAGATTTGAAGATCCTGTAGTGAGGCAGCTGACCTGATCTGCAGGGGGAGGCTGTTCCAGACTTTGAGGACTGTAATTTTAAAGTTGCCTGTAAGAGCCCGAATGCAATCAAAAAACCCATGATAGCCTTTTTGTTTTCCCCCTCCTCCCCCCAGTTTTTCTTCATACAACCACTACTGGTATGTAGTCATACATAATTTGCTTTTTGAGTGTTTGTTCCGTTGATTTAAAATAACTTACAGTCACACAGCAGCAGGATTCGCCCTCTGGGAATACAAAAACGGAGCCTTTGGGTGGATTAGGGGAGATTTTTGACCTAAATAAAAGGTGACTGGATCAATAAAATTCATCAAGTTATTCCTTGGGGCCACTTTTGATGACATCACAGCCAGTAGGTGCTCAAATGTCAGCAACTTGTTGAAATGAGTATATTTCTGCATTGCTACTTTCAGCCGCCAAAAGCGGGTCCTCGTCAGCGTGCACTCTTTCTTTCCAACATGTGAGCTTGCACCTGACAGAATAGTTGATTGCCAGCAAACAACATGAGCACTCGGACACATTGGCATGTGGGAATGGTTATAAGTGTCTCTTGTGAGCTGTGTTTCTCAGTTTGTATTGCATGGATGTAATTTGCTCATTGTTGTTAAAGGCTGTTGTTTTAGGTTTAGTAATGAAAGTGCACAAAGGGAACAATTTGGCTTAAAATGTTCCTTTTCAAGTAAGTAGCCAAATATTAACAATTTTGCAACAGAACTTTCCTTTTTTACCTAGTCCCCCTTTTCTGAAGTGTGGGACTGATGCATGTGCTTATGTAGACCAATTAAAAAAGAGGTCCCCAACATAAACTCCAGCTACTCTACCTGCATTTTTTTTTTTTTTTTTTGGTGTCACTCAAACATCCTTTCTCGTGTTTTGATAAGCCTGACAAAACATCACATTAGACTGTAGATTCAGTACATGTGTCTATAGGCTGGTAACTGAGGTTTGCATTTTTCCCCCAAAACAATGCAACTGAGGTAAAATGTTAAAATAAAGAAAAAATGTTAACCCAATAATACTTAAGATGGTCTGAAGATGGAGATGGTCTTAATGGGGTATATGTGTATGTACAGCAAAAAGATGAATGATGCCTGCCCCATTTATATCTTGCTCTTTTGAGATGCTGCTTCAGTTTCAGTATTGTGTATTGTGCAATTCATAATCCTGTCCTTGGCGGGACCTTAAAGTCAAAGTGAAAACAGATTAAAAGAAAATCTAATTTGAATCAATGGTCTAAGCTCAAACAGCTTGCTTGGTTTCTTCTCTGTAGGGCTGTGGTCTGGTTGCTGCACTGTGGGGATGCCTGGTGTTTCAAGAGATTAAGGTGAGAATCAGAATACTGGTTGGTGTTATATTCTTGTTCCTTGACGGCGCAGTAACTGAGACACTGCTATATTTTGTCAGTGTACCGTTTACAAAGGGAAAAGACAATGTCAAATTAAACTGCAGTTAACAGGAAGGCATTAACCACGCCAAAAGGAAGAAATGTTGATGATTTTAAAAACTCCCACATCCTTTCCACAGGGCTTGGCCAACTGTCTCATCTTCTCATTGGCCTCCTGTACTGTGCTGACTGGGTCTCTGCTGACTAGCATCTCAAATCTCTAATTGTTGTAGAACAAACATCTGTTTCCTGTGTCATACCTTGCTCAGCCTTTTAAAAAGTATTGAATGGTGTTTAGAAAAGTTAGTCTGATTGCAGGAACCCCATGCTTTGTATGTAAAGATTAGGAGGAAGTCCAAAGTGGATTTTCTTTGGTTTGTTGCTAACAAAAGTGATATTTAAAATATTGCATAACAGCTGCTGCTTCAACACTCTGCTTTCTCTAATCAGTAAGACTGGCTATACCAGGTATGTGAACAATGAAGAGGTGGTGGATATGTGCCACTGAGGTCTACTCTGCAGATGTAAGAATGTGAAGCTCATTGTAAATTAGCTATTAAATTTTTTTTTGTTGAAATTTCACCTATTGTGACCTTTCCGAATATTTCTACATGTGCTAGAGTTTCTGGGGTTTTATTTTGTTTTGGCTGAAATTTTACCTACGAAACCAGATTTTACAGCTGAGTCTAGACCAACAGGAACACTGGCTAGTCCATCAATCAAAAGCAGGTCCTACCAGGAATGTTAAGTAGTCTTTGTTTTTGTTTGGTTTTTACTATTGAAGGTATGTTAAAATATCTTCAATTAGTCCGGTCTGTTGGAGCATGTAACAGTCATTGCTGTTCTGTCCTGGTTCACTTCAGTATAAGCAGTGAACATCACTAATCACGAAAAAGAGGCCTCTAAATCAAATTAATGGCTTGAGATGACCTGCAGTTTTTCCAGTTTGTCACAATGCTTGTGCACTTTCATGTGATGCTCAAGTTAAAACCTTAAATGTTGTCAGGTATGGGGTCTTGACCAGTATGAAGGGGGGACTAAATACCTGGACCCTATTCCAGAAAACAACTGAGTTTAACTCTGAGATGAGGGGAAACTGACTTTCTGTCCCAGAAAGAGGATTAACGTGAACACCTGCTCACGGGCAGGTTTTCATCAACAAACGCTGAATTTCTCTCTGACTCCTCCCCTCCTTCTGCACTTGAACCAGCTGACTACTAAATTAACTAATTTTCAGAAACTTTTTAAAACAATGAAATCCCAGTTAGATGGGTTTTGTATGCAACTTAAGTGCTTTTGTAATCAGTCAGTAGTCAATGTACCGACGGAGACAATTATGATACTTATTATTGGCTTAAAATAAAATCTATATCCCTAATTTCTTTTGGGATCAATAAAGGATCTATCTTCCGACTCGGGGACTCTGTGGACAGGAATGCAGCTGTCAGATTGCCAGCCTGCCTTCTCCTAGAAACATTTACTGTACATTACTGCTGCAGTCACTGTTTCAATCAAATTTAACTGCATGAGACACTTGTGTGGCATTTGGTCACACAGATGGAAAAATATGTCACAGCTGGCTCTTGGGGGGGGGGTAATGTGAAGATGAGAGTGAACTGATTAAAGATTCAAAAATGGAACTAAATTCATTTTAAAGTGACTCTTTATATGCAGCTGCAGGCAGTTTTCCTGAACATGTCATGCTGAAATATGTTCACAGATTGAGAATCGGTCATAAAATGTTTAGCGTCATTTAGGAATGTTCAGTATCTGAAATTCCAAGTCTTAGCCTCAACCTACACTATGTTGCCAGACGTTTTCAGTCACCCATCGAAAACACTGAATTCAGGTGTTCCAAGCTCTTCCGTGGCCTGAGGTGTACAAAACCTTTAATGCTTCAGCATACCAAGACATTTTGGACAATTTTGTGTGTGTGTGTGTGTATAAAAATAAATATATATTGAACAGCTCTTTCCTTGTAATTAAGTTTATAACGTGATCATTGTTTTTGCAGTTACTGCTGTGACTGAGTGGTTTCTGCTTAGCTGCAGGAGTAAAGGCGAGTCAGAGGGGTTCAGCACAAAACAACTTTTTGTTTTGAGTGACTAAAGCTTTTAAAGTATGTAGTTGACGGGTGGTTGGGGGTTGATGTGGGACACAGAGTGCATGACTCCAACACCAGAGACCAGGGTTTGTATTCAGAACCGGTTCTGTGGTAAGAAAACAATTTTTTTTTCTGTGCAAAACCAGAAAATCTGAGCCAAGTGATGATCGTTCCTAAAAAAAAAAAAAAAAAAAAGCTGTGATCGCTAGATATTATTCCATAATCAGATTTTTGTGTTCAACTTTGAAAGATATTTTCTGTTACAATTAGATGCGTGTTGTACAGAATCCTAATTCTAATGAGATACAGCAGCATTCTTGACTGAAAATAAAGCTTTTGACCAAAAGAAATCAGGTTTTGCCCACAGATTGACCCATGAGATCTGCTCTTTTTAAAGACTAGTGTTTGGCATTTATGCTTCAGTTAGCAGGTTGTGGTGAAAAGAGACAGACATAATAGAAATGACAGATTCTCACAGAAATAGATGACATTTGACTGGAACATTTTACCCAAACATACTTTGTCTTTCACATTATTTTTTTAAATATTAAGCATTGCTGGTCTGTTAATGTACTGCTGATAACATGCCTAAAATGGAAATGTTATCTTTTGTTAAAAAGTGAAGCATGACATTCAGCCCCAGTTTAAAGTGAATTCATTTAAATAGCTTTTGGTTTTCTTAGATTTTTATGTTTAGTTTAGTTGAAAGTTGTTTGTTTTCATAAACATTATCCTTCAGGTCTAATAACGCAGAGAGAGCAGAAGCACCAAAAACTACAGTTCCTTGACTGGAGGCTGGCTCCAGAAGTGAGCAAGGGGCAACCTTGAAAAATGAAGTCAGCGTGAAATGGTGAAAACCGCCATTCCTCTAAAGAGTTCAACACACACACACACACACCTATGTTAAAAAGGCAAACTTTACAGCATTAAAAAAGCATATTTACAACCTGGTACCAAAAAAAAAGTATTTGCTCCACTGACAGCATCCCTTTATAACAACTGAGTGGGTTTTTAGAACTCATCCACCTGGATATGGGTGTTGGTCCATGGCCACATTGAGAGCTGTCCCAACATCTGCTAGGGTTCAACTCCACTAATTCAAGTCATTGGACTGGACATTTTCACTGCGTTTGCTCAGTTGATGCCTTTTGGAACACTGACAATATTTTGGCTTTCTGTGTGGTACAGACCATGTAAAGTTGTACTATGTTATCAGTCCATGCTTTACTTAACAGAAGACAGCCAGTTGTGATTGCAAAAAGTCTTTGGTCCAGCAGAAGTCTTTGGAAATTTTGCAATTTGGAATTTTTTTTATTTTTTTTTAAATTGCTAAAGAGGCAAATAGTTTTGCGGGTTGCAGTAACATTAAAAACAGTGGGCTTTCCTTAAGGTCCTGACCTTGTGCACATCCACCAGTTTGTTTGGGGAAACCCCCACAATCTTGCTATTATCTTAACAAATCCCTTGGATTTTTGTTATTGAGGCCTAAAAACCCATACCAAGACATAAACGAGAAGGTAAGCACAGGTTCTATGAAACAAGAGTAAAACATTTTCATAAAAGTCAACATAAAAATTGCAGAGCTTACATTTAAAAAAAAAAAAGTTTCTAATGTGATTTCTTGCAAACTGCACCAATGTGCCTCAAACATGAATTTATCATCAATTGGGGCACCAGGGTACTGATTAACGACCTCGACTGATTGGTTGTTGATGGCTACAGGACAAATGATTGCAGGATTCTTACCAGACTTTCCAGTCGTCGTCTTCATTTACATGATATGCCAAGGACTGGTAACATTACTCATGACCCACAAATAAATGGCGCTTTTAAAGACTTTTATGAAGCATTATACTCATCACAGGTTAATCCATCTGATGCTGAAATTGAAGAATATCTTAATAATATAAATCTACCTAAACTAAATGATGAACAGGCTGCGACTCTCGATTTGCCTCTTTCATCATCTGAATTTTATGAAGCAGTACAGCATCTCCCAAATAATAAAGCCCCAGGCCCAGATGGTTTTCCAGCAGGGTTTTATAGAGAATTTTGGTCTCTGTTAGAACCCACCTTTCTCAGAATGGTGACTCAAATTCAGAGCAGTCACATGGTCTCTTTAAACATGAACTCTGCCAACATTAGCCTCCTTCTCAAACCAGGCAAAAACCCCACACTCCCATCCAGCTACAGGCCAATCTCTCTCATTAATGTGGACCTTAAAATAATTTGCAAGGTCCTTGCCAGAAGATTAGAAAAAAATCACTCCATCTATTATACATCCAGACCAAACAGGTTTTATCAAGGGTTGGCACTCAGCCAATAATACACGCAGACTAATAAATGTAATAGATTATTGTTCCACTAACAAATTAGAAACCACAATTATCTCTTTAGATGCAGAGAAAGCATTTGACCGGGTAAATTGGACATTTCTGTTAGCGGTTCTACACAAATTTGGATTTGGTTCATCATTCATAAACTGGATTAGAAAATTATACAGCTCTCCAAATGCACACGTTAGGACAAATGATATCATTTCCCAAAGCTTTAAACTACAAAGGGGCACCAAGCAGGGCTGCCCACTATCTCCCTCACTTTTTGTCATTTTCATTGAGCCACTGGCAGCAGCAATTAGACAAAATGCAAATATTAAAGGAATTCAAACTAAAAGTATAGACCATAAGATAAGCCTTTTTGCTGATGATGTATTACTCTTCCTTGGGAATTCACAAACCTCTCTTCTGAAGACAATAACACTTATAGATAAGTTCTCATCTATATCAGACTACTCCATCGACTGGAGTAAATCAACAGTTTTGCCAATTATCTGCTTTCACTTATCCCGAACAAACCTTCCATTGCTTGGTTTAAGTCATTAGACTCAAACATTTCAAAATTTTTATGGAGAAATAAAATATCAAGAATAAGTATGAATACTTTACAAATGCTAAAATGCAATGGTGGTCTAGAACTCTCAAATTTTTATGATTATTTCTTAGCCAGTAGATTCCAGGATATTTCAAGATGGATTAAATCAAGCTCTTTAGAGAGCCCGTGGCTTGATCTAGAACAAACACTCTGTGGAAAAGTGAAAATGTCTGACTTACCTTTCTTTAGCTCCAGTTAAACATTATAACTGCTTTAAAAGCCTTAACATAAACACAACCTTAACAGCCTGGTGGGAATTTTTAAAGATAACCAAGTCTTCACTTATCCCCTGTAAACTGACACCCATTTGGAACAATAGAGATATATGTCAGAGCAAGACAGTACTGAATTTTTCAACCTGGCAAGAGAAAGGAATAAAGAATTTAGAACATGTTATTCACGATGGGACCTTTAGCTCATTTGAAGAACTTATTTCAAAGTATGAAATTAGTAACAGCAAATTTCTTGAATATCAGCAATTGAGGTCCATCATAGAGACAAGGTTTAATTTAAATAACCTAAAATTAGTCATCCCGGTATTGGTAACAGATTTTCTAAATCTTTATACCCCCAAATTGTTATCAAAAATATATGTTATTATTAAAAATTAATGATTCAATATCCCTCCCAACTGCAAAATGGGAGCAAGATTTTTCCATCAATCCGGATGACACTTTCAAAATGACTAATAGTCCAAATTTACAACTCACACAATACAAAATTCTCCACAGAATACATTATACAGGACGCAGGATGTTCCAAATGGGCCTCAGAGACACAAAAATATAGATCCACTGTTCAGGTAATCATACTGAAAACTATGCATGCTATTTGGTCTTGTATGCCTGTTCAGAGGTTCTGGCAGACGATATGTGAAGACTTATCTGGGTGTCTGATGGCCCTTGGACTGAAGACAGTGGTTGCCGTTTTGTGGTTTCTGTGGCCGGACCTTAGTTGTTGGTGGTGGTGGGGGGGCTTGGACGGATGCTTTTATGGTCTTGGGATGTGGAGCTGGGGGGCCCGTGGTGGTGGGTGCTGGTGCTCTGTGTGTGTGCATGTGCGTGTGTGTGTGTATGGACAGTTGGGCCTGTGGTTTCCTGAGCCGTGGCACCTGTGGGACATGGTTGTGGAGGGGCCGGAGATACCCCTCCGTACCCCTCCACGCTGCTCCCCGCTGATCGTCACTGCCGCCCCTGGGATGTGGGTGCCTGTGGGTCCTGGGATGTGTGGCCGGATGTCTTGGCGTGGTTTTTGGCCCACTCCCTTGGCGGCTGTGACCTGCAGGTGGCTTGGGCCGCCTTGGCGTTGGGGGGTTCTGCCGGGTGTCGGGCCGTTCTCCAGCACTTGGGGCCTCAGGGGCTGCACGCTCAGCTCCTGCTGGGGGTGCCGACCTGCGGGGGGGCTGCTCATTGCCTATGGCTCTCTGGACTCTTGCCCTTTGGCCGTGGGTGCTCTGTCTGGGCCCCCCCCCCTTCCTCCTCTGGGGTGACACGCGGTTGCCATCAGGATGTGCAGCCTCGGGTCTTCTGAGCTCCTAGTGGGCTGTGGATGGCCCGGGTCCCCTGGGTCCTCTCCTACTCGCCTCTGGATCGCAGGGCCATGGTTGCAGTTTCTTACCCTCATTATTGAGTGCATTCCATGACAGAGACACATACACACACATTACTGCAAACAGCAAGATTGTGTGTGTGTGTATATATAAATATGTGAATGTGTGTGTGTATGTAGACGTATATCTACTTTTTTTGATTATTTTTTCCCCTTTCTCCCCTTTGCTTCTCTCCTCCCCCTCTTTTTTTTTTTCCCCCACTCTTTCATATCCCCTTCCTTATTGCCTGTCAGCTGTGGCATAAATACCGGTGGGTGATAAAAGTGCTTTGTGCTAATATATGAGGCTGGATACAATTAAAAGCAAACGAGAAATTGATAAATAATGGTCTTAGGACCCTCCACGCATGACGGAGTCATATTCAACTGAAAGGGCACTCAGTAGCGAACATATCTCCCCAGCCCAAATTTTCTATATGTCAATACTGTCCTGCCAAAATGTATTCAATTGTTCCTTATACCACCTCCAACAACATCAGAAATTCTAAATGAACTCTGTTCACAATTTTCTGAGTTATCCTGCTAACTGAAGAGGAGAGGGCATCGTGCAAGTGACATATTCAGATTCATAGAGTGCATATTATTTACGGATGCACCGAGATCACAAAAATGGCTTAAAAATTTACATTTACATATCTATGTTCCTCTCACCTACAATGGCCTCTGACACCCTCCAACACCCTCCAACACTCTCTGACCAATGCTTTCTTGTTTTAACTTTTAAAAGAGAAGGATAAAGCTACATTTCCCTAAGATGGAAAAATTAGTTGTGATATGTAGCAGTTGATGGCTCACAGTGAACAAAAATGTTTTAGGGTGCATTTAACTAAAGCAAAATTGCAATCCTCCAGGAGACCGAGGCATGTAATTGAAACAGACTTTTGACAATACTAGAACATTATTTTCCAGGCTCCATGTTTTAAGCAAAGAGCTTTAAGTTGAAAAGAAAATTTGTCACAATGCTGTTATGCTCCTAAATGGGATTATCACAGCTAGAGAATCCTATCCTTTTGGTAAATCTTGGCTAGGCTACACAGAGCCGAAATAACATGCTTTGTCAGCACAGGCACCTCCATTTTCACACACACACAGTTTGCAGAGTATGTGGGCACACAGTAAAGATCTCTTAACCAGGTATAAATAATACCTGATTGGCGTTGATGTTTGAAAATGCATTTGGGTAATGGTTTAACTTTTAAATATTACTCAGACCTCCCCCGTCTGCACACATTGTTCCGTGTAGTGGGAATACTGGACCATGGAAAACAAGCAGAATTTTTCTAAAAGATCAATACCACACACGTCTGCACTAATTGGCCACTCGAGTTCTCTTCAAAGGTGACTAAATCAAGTTCTCTGCTTCTGATGCTCCATAATTAACTCAGTATATCTTATTTAATCACAAATACCCCAAATTTAACTTTTTTTCCACACAGCACAATATATTCATATAGTATTATTGTCACTATGAGGTTGCCATACAACTACTTGAGAATGTGTTGTTTTTGTTACTGAGTACTTGCTGGTTACTGATCTTATGGAAGGTTCAGCATGCAAGCACATGCATATTTTCCTAAAATATTTATTTATTCTTTTGATTAAAAACCATTATCTTTATATCGTGCATTTATTTCAGGGCCATTATGGTCTTATCATTGTGTCGATGGCAATTTGCAGCCAAATGGAGCAAAGCCATTCAAAGAAAATTGTCATCACTCATTGACAAAATACACAATTATACTTATAGGGCAAAACCTGTTCTTGCTGCTTGGTGACGTACAAAAGGAACTTTGGAAATGCAAAAACCATTGTGTGATGTGGAAGAATTAGATGCAGTACTGGCTTTCGCATCTTATTTGCTCCAGCCAAGAATATTCTGAGATCAAAGCACATTTTTCCTGTTTTCTATCCTGCATGTTCTTCCGTTTTAAATGAATGTGGAAAATGAATGAGATCAAGCTGCTTTTTGAGAGATCCCAGGTTTACAAAACATTATAAAATGTCACAGCGTGTGCCAGGATTATAAGACTGTGAAAATTGGGAGAATCAGTGCAGATAGCACAGCAAATTATACACTCACCAGCCATTTTATTAGGTACACTTTGCCAGTAACAAGAGTGACCTACGTTTGGTCTTTAAACAATGCTCATTTAGTACTAACGGGCCTAAAGTGTGCAAAGAAGATATCCCCCACACCATTATAGCACCAGCAACCTGAACTGTTGATGCAAAGCAGGATGGATCCATGCATTCATGTTATTTGTACCAAATTCTAACCCTACCATCTGAATGCCACAGCAGTAATCGAGACTCATCAGACCAGGCAACATTTTGACAAACTTCTATTGTCCACTTTTGCTGAAGCAATTTAAACGACTGTTTCTTTTTTGTAGCTGACAGAAGTGGCACCTGGGTACCTGGGTCTTCTGCTACTGTAGCCTATCTGCTTAAAGGTTCAATGTGTTGTGCATTCAGAGATGTTGTTCTGCATACTTTGGTTGTAACAAGTGGTCATTTGAGGTATTATTGCTTTACTGACCATTCTCCTCTGACCTCTGACATCAACAAGGCATTTTGATCCAGAGAACTGCCACTCATTGGATATTTTTTCTCTTGAACCATTCTCTGATGCCTAAAGATGGTTGTGCGGGAAAATCCTGGCAGACAAGCAGTTCCTAAAATACTCTGATGAGCCCATGGCGCCATGTCTTGTTCGAAGTCACTTAATTCACCCTTCTTCCCCATTATAATGCTTGTTTTGAACTTCAACAGATGCACTGAGTCACTGCCATCTGATTAGCTGATTGAATGCTTGCATTAACCAGCAGTTGAACAGTGTATCAAATAAAGCAACCAGGGAGTGTATATCGGTCTGGTTTAGTTTATTAATACTCACCGGATGGTGGAAAATTCAGTTTGCCGTTTATAGTCTGAGTAAATGAAGAGACAAATCTGTAAGAGGGAAGTTGGTAGACAACCATCAGGTGAGGCGCGCAGACAGTTAACTCAATGATATTAGAAATAATTAATCTGGCAAAAGTGACTGTTGGGTGTTGGAACAAATGAGAAAATCATAGGCAGTGGGCAGGATCATGCAATAAGGTGAAGTTAAAAAAAACTGAATAGTGACAGCCGGTGGGCAGCTGTGACGTACTAGGCCTGAAATAAAAGATGAGGTTTGTGTGCAGAACTGACAATAATCAGGTGAACAAGAGGAGGAGGAAGCTGTGATTTCCATGGCAGGAGTAAGGATGCTTACACTTGGATTAGTTTCACAGCAAAATTAATAATTAATGGAAAGTTTAATCACACTTGCTACAACATATACACTGCTCAAAAAAAATAAAGGGAACACTTAAACAACACAATATAACTCCAAGTAAATCAAACTTCTGTGAAATCAAACTGTCCACTTAGGAAGCAACACTGATTGGCAATCAATTTCACATGCTGTTGTGCAAATGGAATAGACAACAGGTGGAAATTATTGGCAATTAGCAAGACACACTCAATAAAGGAGTGGTTCTGCAGGTGGGGACCAATTCAATTCAATTCAATTTTATTTATATAGCGCCAAATCACAACAAACAGTCGCCTCAAGGCGCTTTGCATTGTGGGTAAAGACCCTACAATAACACAGAGAAAACCCAACAGTCAAAACGACCCCCTATGAGCAAGCACTTGGCGACGGTGGGAAGGAAAAACTCCCTTTTAACAGGAAGAAACCTCCAGCAGAACCAGGCTCAGGGAGGGGCAGTAATCTGCTGCGACCGGTTGGGGCTGAGTCGAGAGAGACAGGACAAAAGACATGCTGTGGAAGAGAGCCAGAGATTAATAATAATGATTTGACCACAGACCACTTCTCAGTACCTATGCTTTCTGGCTGATGTTTTGGTCACTTTTGAATGTTGGTGGTGCTTTCACACTCATGGTAGCATGAGACGGACTCTACAACCCACACAAGTGGCTCAGGTAGTGCAGCTCATCCAGGATGGCACATCAATGCAAGCTGTGGCAAGAAGGTTTGCTGTGTCTGTCAGCGTAGTGCCCAGAGGCTGGAGGCGCTACCAGGAGACAGGCCAGTACACCAGGAGATGTGGAGGAGGCCATAGGAGGGCAACAACCCAGCAGCAGGACCGCTACCTCCGCCTTTGTGCAAGGAGGAACAGAAGGAGCACTGCCAGAGCCCTGCAAAATGACCTGCAGCAGGCCACAAATGTGCATGTGTCTGCACAAATGGTTAGAAACCAACTCCATGAGGCTGGTATGAGGGCCCGACGTCCACAGATAGGGGTTGTGCTCACAGCCCAACACCGTGCAGGATGCTTGGCATTTGCCAGAGAACACCAGGATTGCCAAGTTCACCACTGGCGCCCTGTGCTCTTCACAGATGAAAGCAGGTTCACACTGAGCACATGTGACAGATGTGACAGAGTCTGGAGATGCCATGGAGAGCGATCTGCTGCCTGCAACATCCTTCAGCATGACCGGTTTGGCAGTGGGTCAGTAATGGTGTGGGGTGGCATTTCTTTGGAGGGCCGCATGGCCCTCCATGTGCTCGCCAGAGGTAGCATGACTGCCATTAGGTACCGAGATGAGATCCTCAGACCCCTTGTGAGACCAAATGCTGGTGCAGTTGGCCCTGGGTTCCTCCTAATGCAAGACAATGCTACACCTCATGTGGCTGGAGAGTGTCAGCAGCTCCTGGAAGATGAAGGCATTGAAGCTATGGACTGGCCCGCCCGTTCCCCAGACCTGAATCTGATTGAGCACATCTGGGACATCATGTCTCGCTCCCTCCACCAATGTCATGTTGCACCACAGACTGTCCAGGAGTTGGAGTTGCTTTAGTCCAGGTCTGGGAGGAGATACCTCAGGAGACCATCCGCCACCTCATCAGGAACATGCCCAGGCGTTGTAGAGAGGTCATACAGGCACGTGGAGGCCACACACAATACTGAGCCTCATTTTGACTTGTTTTAAGGACATTACATCAAAGTTGGATCAGCCTGTAGTGTGTTTTTCCACTTTAATTTTGTGTGTGACTCCAAATCCAGGCCTCCATTGGTTAATAAATTTGATTTCCATTGATGATTTTTTCTGTGATTTTGTTGTCAGCACATTCAACTTTGTACAGAACAAAGTATTCAATGAGAATATTTCATTCATTCAGATCTAGGATGTGTTATTTGAGTGTTCCCTTTATTTTTTTGAGCGGTGTATTTTTAATAGTTTCCCAAAGTGTCCGTAAGTTAATGGCTATTTTAGCATACATTTTCTACAACTTCCTTCACATCTGTCATCCTGTCACATGGATTACTGTCCAGATTTACATGTAGCAGAGACTCAACTCAGGATGTACTTGATTTCACTTTCAAACCTGTCAATTATTTTGAAAGGTGGTTTTGTAGCTTAACATTTAGATGAAGCGGTTTCAAAAAATTAACGCAAGTTCGTCAAACTGTTCAGACACCCAAACCTCTGTACACCAACATGATACATGGCAAACATGACAGAGTACCACAACTCATACTATCAAAATTAGGATGAAATCCTTTTATTTTTGAGGACTTTGATATGCATAGTGCATTCACATTTATACAGTTCACACGTACTATAACAGTGTTGTATGATGGCTTTGGCCTTCCTCAAGTGCTTGCTCATAGGGGGTTTTCTGTGGGGTTTGATTATTGTGGGGTCTTTGCCTTACAATATTGAGGTCACTGTTGTTGTGTTTTGGCACTGTGTAAATAAAAGCAAATTGAAAACTGTCACCAAGACAGTTAAAGCAACTCCTAGCATTTTTTGTTTACATTTCTGCTGCATCAACTCTTTTATCAGCTTTTTTCACATCATAGCTCCTATATTTGAAACAGCTTCCAACACTGCAACTGGTCTGCAGCTTTTTTCTTTCTTTCTTGTTTACTTTTCGAGGCCTCTACTGAGAGGAGAGTCCTGAAATGTTGTGAACTCGTGAAATTCATTTGGCATGCAAGTCAAGTCTTCCTCTGAACTGTGTAAAAAAACATCACAGCATGCCTCCAAATGGTCTTTTTCATAGGTCATCTTTGGTCACACTTCAAGAAGGAGGTAGAGAAATAATGCAATCACTGGTCTGTTATTTACAGTCCTACTTAAAGAGTAAATTACCTGCCTTGGTATTTTGTCCAGCTATTTCGGATTCCCCATATTATGACTTTCATATGATGAAATTACAGCACATTCAGAATTCTCATATATGGCAGGTCATTTTACCCACAGAGAGGTTACAGCTTTGTTGTTGTTCATTTATTTCAACAAAAAGCACAGCCATCCTTTTCAAGTATCCTGTGACTTCAAGCTGTCGTTAATTCTGCTTCAGAGGGTATCTCAGTGGAAAGAGCTACTGGGTGCCCCGAGTTTCACTGAAACAGTTATGGCTGTACTTTCCTTCCATCACTGCATGCTCTCTGTGTTAATTTCTCAGATAGGACCAGACCCCTGAGCTCCTGCAGAGATTCTTAACCAAGGAGACACTTGGAATTAGTTCCCTGGAGTTCGTAGCGCTTTATGTTTAAAACTGGAGTTGTATTATGTGAAACCATAAAAACAAGTCATATCTTTTCACAGGGCATGAATAGATGCATTATTTATGTATTTATTTGATCATGTGAGAATCTGCATTGTTCATAACCACTGAGGCCAGCAATGAATCCTGTTCAGAAATGTTAAAAACACATTTATTCAGTAGTCTTTATTTGTGTTATATTGAACTAAGTACAGGGCTCCATAAAGTACAACTAGCTCACTCAGCGTTTTCACAGTTTTTGATCACTCTGCTTGACCCCGTGAGATGATTTGATCAGATTCTTGTCATTGTACTAAAGCCTGTATGACAAAAGATTTGGACAATGGACCTTTTTTGTTCAGAGTGGACACTGCGAATCTCAATTTTTATTTTTTCTTTAGGTAACACTGACCGATGTCTCAGGTACAAACTCTACAAATTGTGTAGTGATTCACAGTCTGACAAAAGCACAAAGGACAGAAATGGAAACATGCCACTGCTGAGTGCGGAGTGGCAAAATGAAGTATTTCATATAAGCTTATGTAAAAATCAAGACCGTGTTTTTCTCATTCTGGAATATTGTTGAAATCTGAATTGAATAGATGTACACACAACCAGGTTGCCTTTATGAATTTTATTTTCCTTTTGCAAAGGGGTCAAATAACAGTACAGGCAGCAGGACAGCAGTCAGCATGTTTTCTGACAAAAAAAAAAGTGGGACTGTGGGCCTAGAATATTCGTAGATGCAAGTTATCTCTCCACCATGGTCACAAGACGCATTCAGAACATTGTGTGCAAATCATAAGTTGTATATCAACATGTGGTATACCACATGCACGATGAGATGGAGACAGAATATGACATTATGGAGCCTTTCGTTCAGTAAAGTCAGCTTTGACACAAAGCAGAATGTTAAAATGACACACTTGACATACTGAGACCACATATTAACTTTCACGCCTGGTTTTGTTTGCAACTGGGGTATGGACTGATAAGACATATCAGGGCATTAATCACTCTCCCATGGTGCACACAGGTAAGTCAGTTCGTCACACCTTACTGCTCTGTTGCCCTAGAGTTGGCCAGCGGCTGGAGCTCGGAATGCAAGCAGAGCTCAGTCAGCACTCCTCCTCCACCGCTGATGCAACAAAGCTCAAGTGAGACCTTCCTCCCCACCCTGGTGTTTTGGTGGAGCAGAGCACTTTCCTTCTTCCCATCTGCTCTTGTTGGTTGTCAGGGTAAACTGATGTTCACTGGGGAGTATGTCCTTCACCTGTTTGTAAATTTGGGATAACACAGAAGGCAAAGTTTTCCAATATCTCAAAATGTCACTTTCACGGTGGTCAGTGTGAGGTGTTCTGTTTGCAGGCCCCACCCCAATCTCTGTGGCCTCCCAAACAGGATTTCAGTGGCACTGAAAGGTCAGGGTGAGGAGAGCGCACTTCATTTAGCACAGCGACACAATTACGTTCTTCTTCTTCGATACAATGGGTAGCAACATGGCAGGATTTAAATCATTGCAGCCTTTGACAGTGATTGAGTTTGACAGTGATGTTTGCTATGCCAAGCATGACTGTATTATATCTGACCAAACACATCTGAAAGGGCCAAAATCTTCCCATCTGTCAAGTTTTGAGAGAGACATGTGAGGAGCAGATTTGATACATCATACATATTAAAATGCATGGATGCGATCTGCATGTGTATGAGCAAGTGGATGATAGTAAAGCATTCATTACTGAATTTGTCCTTGTAGCATTGTTTCTCAAAGTCACTATCTGTGACTGTGTGACTGAGTGTGTGTGTGTGTGTGTGTGTGTGTGTGTGTCAGAGTTATTATAGTTTTTTATTTTCTAATTAGCTTTTGATTTTGTTTAGACTTTTTAATTTTTAATTCAGTTTATTTTCAGTGAGCTTCCAGAACGGGTTGCTCATTTCAGTTTTCTTTTTATTGTTTGAAAGTGTTCAGTTTTAATCTTTTCCTTTAATTTTGTGTTTATTATTGCATGTAGGGCATGCACAGGAAAGATTTCACAAACTCAGTATAGCTATTACAACACAAACACGCTGATCAGGGCTGAAAAAATTGTGTCAGATTCAAACCTATCAGTTTAACTACTTTGAGGTCTTCTGGGGTTTAAATCAATCTGATAACCAAGCAACACATTAGAGCATGGCTAAATAAACTTATTTGGCAACAGGCAGACAGCAAACATGCATGTCTAAAGTTAAATTTTGCCTGATTTGTCATTAAATATAATTGGTACAGTAAAATTTTCTCTCACCATGTATCCTGACACCTTAACAGAGTGAGCATAGCTGCCACTAACCCGTGGAAGAGTTGAAAACTCTCAATTTATCTTCAGGGTACAGTAGGGAATAGTTTGTGTTACAAGCGTGAGTATAGGCTGTATAACATTGTGTGTGCACAGCAGGTGTGGTGCCGTCAAGCATCAGTTGAGTCAGAGTAGACAGACTTCTCTCCTGTGTCTTCACCCAGCCTCATTCTGCCTCGCCATGCTTGTCACTGGCACTGTTGTCCCCGTTGAGGCAGTCTCGAGTCCAGTGTCCCTTCTGATAGCACTTGAAACAGATGTCTGGGTCATGTTGTCGCATTCTGGAGCCATCTCTTCCTCTGGCAGGAGCTTGATGCTTGGTTGCAGTCGGAGGTTCTGGAAGAGAGGCTGTGGCTTGGATAGATTGGTACATCGTTAGGGCTGCCATGCGGAGCTCTTTGTCAGATTTTTCCTTCTCCTTCCGTTGGCCTCTGAAGTTATTCTTAACATGAAATGCATGGTGTCTGACTTTACAAGGCCTCCCTTGTGTGCCTTATTGTCACTGTCATCCCAATCATGATAATGTCTCCTGGTGTCTTATCAACGATATTTACCAGAAATATTTGCCCAGTCGTAAGTCATGGCATCTTTAATCTCAACCGAGGTCAAAAGACTATTAGAGGTTTGTGCACGGCCACAGTTGGAGGGTCTGCACATCACTGTCTGATGTGGTGGGCTATGGGAAAAAACACTGATGTGGAGGTGGTTGTGGTTCCCACTGTGCTGGCTTGTGGATGTGAAAACTCTGATGAGTTGTGATGAGTAATGAATCACTGGAAAAGTCGGCTGTCACCGTGCTCTGCCCATCTTTGGTGTATGGGGGCAGTGGAGTTTGAGGTGGAGTAGGTGGAGTCGTTGCAGGGGCAGAGTCAAGGTCTTGATCCACTGTGACATACTGAGGCTCTAAGGAAAGATACAGACGAGACTTTCTCTGAGGAGATTTAACTATTTAATCCTTGTGCCCTTTTTCCCTTTTTCTTAGCTTTCTTAATGTCCCTAAATTCAGCACAATATTCCCCTGCATTTGATGTCAGGTGATCTTCCATTTCAACAAAATCATTTCTTTTCTTTTTGAGGGTTTTATCTTTTTTATTCTAAGATCTATTTTTTCCTTCTAACTACATTAGGGGTCTCATGCTGAACTTGTGGAAACCCTAAATGTTTTACCCAAGCATGCGTCACACTGATAGCTCTGTCACCATCTTTCTCCCTCATATAAACCACATTTGGAGACATAAAATCCACCTCTTCATTGGGATTGTCATTACAAGACCAATGCTCCTAAATGTTTTGTCTATCTGGCAAGCTAATCTCTGCTATAGACACAATTGTCACCACAGTCTAGATTGTCTTTTGCTACAACCTGCCAAGAGCAGAGCGGAACCAGTCCTCAGTTTACTTTCTATGTGAGAAAATACTCTCTGTTCCTGGAACACTGCTTTTGTTCAGGCCTGTGATGACTAATCTCTAGACCAGACATGAACATAGAGAAACAATTTTCCTATTTTGTTGTTTTTTTTGTTTGTTTGGTTTGGGTTTTCCCTTTTTTTTCTTTTACTTTTCTTTTTGGTTTTTGCCCCCCCCCCCCCAAAAAAAAAATTAAAGCAATTTATTTCAGCTCTTACACTTCTGAAGATAAAATGGTCCCAGAAGATCCAGCTCTCTTCATCTAGCAGTAGAGGCCAGAAATGCCTTTTTCCAGGATGATCAGTCACTGTCCAGATCCAGATTCAATCTTCCATGGGATCTCACATGTGACACCAAGCTTCCTGTGGAAATCCAAATTAAACGGAGGCACAAACAACCAGGTTGCCTTTAGTTCAGTTTGCACAGGGGTCAAACTACAGTACAGTGGAGACAGCATGGCAGCAAACTGCCTGTTTTTTGACAAAGAGAGACTGTAAGCCTAGAATATTTATAGTCTGCCATTGTCACAGCATATTATGTCCAAAAGATAACTTGTGCATCAACGTGTTACATTGCACGAACACAGACTATGGCATTATGCAGCCTTTCATTATGTAAAGTCGGGTTGACACAGAGAAGATCAGAATTTTAATATTTTCCATTGCAGGAATTAATGTTTTGTAATCTCTTTCTTCAAGGAATGGCTCCCTTCATGACTACAGACCACAACAAAGAGAGCATATTTGCCAAAAAGTAATTGTGCTAATAAGACTGAACATTGTACAGCATAACAGCCCTGAAGGCGGCAGTTACAGTCCAACAGAATGATGCCAGCTTTGCCATTTATAGTTTGGATTAAACAAGGAGAATTAAACATGAAGCCTCTTTGGCAGTGTAAAAGCTGTAAATTCTGCTTCTTTGTCACGGTCCCTGAGTCTTGGACCCAGGATTTGAGTTTTCTGGACTTTATGCGATAGTCTGCTTTGTATTGATTTTCTTTGTCAGGTTACGTGTGTTTGCATGTTTGTTGTTACTTCCTGATTTGCTGTGATGCATTTTTGTTTCTTGAGTTTGGGTTTAAGTCTACTTTCCCTCTCTTGTCATTAGCGATTGTGTCAGCTGTCCTCCCACCTGGTTGCCATTTCCTCGCCATCCCGTGCATATTTATCGTCTCAGTTTCCCTTTGTACCTTGCCGCGTTCTCCCTCTTGTTGTGTGTTTCTTGTGTGGAAGTTTTTGTTCTTTTGCTTATATCCCTGGCTTCAGCCCAGGCCAGTTTACTTCTGTTTGTTGTTATTTTTTTTATGAGAAGGCTCCAGTAATAAAGCTGTTCAAAGTCTGCATCCTGTTTTCCTGAGTCCTGCATTGGGGTCCTAACACTGCCTGCCACAGAGCAGTGTTATGATGCATTTTCTTTGCTTTCCATTCCATCCAGCACTCTTCTTTAGCCAAAATATACACAAATGTGTCTCTTCTTCTTCAGAGATGTTTGACGACAGGTTCTGAAGTTAGTTTTGTTGCCTTATAGTTGTTTTTCTCCCCCAGTGTGCAGGGTCATCTACACTTAATATGCATATAAAGATTGTAGCAGGATTACTTTGTCAATTGTTTGGATCCTGAACAAACCAGATTAGCATCAACAGGATCAGCAGATCCTGCTTCAGCTGTTTCAGCTTGGATCTGTCAGGTAATTTACATAGAACAAGTTTCAGGTCTGTGCTTTCGTTGCTGCCATGAACTGTGTGTACTGCATTGCTCAGTATATGCCTGGGTTTTTGTTCCATAGGTTGGACAAGGTTTTGCATCAAAGTCTTGTATGACTTGAATTGTATAGGAATGCAGTGCATGGGGAAGTTTTAGATACCCCCACAATATGACAAATAACATAATCGAGTTATTGATTGCTCTTTTCCTTTCTGTCTGTAAGGCTTATGTTTAAGGTTTTGATAAAGACCAGGTTAGCATTTCTGCACACTTCAAGTGATTCTTTGATGCATATGTGCTCATTCTTCTGCCAATCTGTCCTTGTAGGCACATCATGAACCAAGTGATACAGGGTTTTCATAACTACCTATTTATGCTCCAGTTGGTGTTAAAATAAAAGAAAATAGTGATTGGTTTGTGAGTACTTCGATTTTAAGGCTTCATAATCTTAAATGTGTATCATCCAGTCCAGTAAAGCTGAAACAGTGGGCTATGTTTAGCATCACTGTGCATCGCTTTTTTTTTTGGCTATTTTACCCTTCTTCATTGGATGGTAATGTTGTAGGGCACTTCAGTGAGGGAAACTGATACCTTGAACCTGAGGCATTCCAGCTCTGCATGTGTTAAGTGTTTTTTTTTTAATTGCTGTCTCTGTAACTGGGCAGTTAGGTTGGTACTGTAACTTGTAAACTTGATCAAACTTCCAGACAATGATTAATGAAATCTACTGCAGGGCACAGACAGGGAAGTTCAACTGAGAATAATCCAAAGGAACAACAAACAACTAAAGTCCAAAAGGAGAAACCAAAACTGAGGGAGAAACATAAATACATACAGAGAAGGATGCTGGAATGCAGAAAGCCTGATAACTAACCAAGGGAAGGGCTGAGCTATAAATACACAGGAAACTAATCGGGAAATGGCATGCAGGAGAAACTAATCTGGGTGAGACAGGCAATCACATAAGCAGGCAAAAGATAAAGACAGTGTAGAAAAAAGGGGGGGGGGGTAATATATCTGAAGCGGTAACTATGAAAGAGAGATGCAACAAGAACACAAACAGTGTGAAACAGGCAAGAGATCATGTGTGACATGGTGAAGAGCTAAGCACCAAGAAACATGAGGGAGGTGATCCTCCAAAAGGAATTAACAAAAACCCCAAACCATAACAGTATGAGATTTATTACTGTCATCTGTATTTCTGGCTCCGCTGGCTTTTTTCTTCCTGCCGAAAGCTTTAAGGGTGGGCACATTCAGACTGGGTAAACAGCACAGAAGTTCATTTTTAATAATTGGTTTTGGAGGTCAAAATAATCTCACTACCAGGGTCATTTTGGCAGCTTATAGGTAAAATATAGTAATACTCACTGTGTATCTTAACTTAGCCATGAGTGTGTTTCATCATAAACACTTCTCTGACAGGATTTGGAAACTGAAACATGGAGTTTTGAAACAAGTGGTGAACCAAGATCTTTTCCCATATCTTACCAAGCAGTTTCGGTCTATAAATGTAACCAAAGAGCAATTGGAAATGATAGTGAATAACCTTATTTAGTCCAAACATTTACCTCTTTAATTTATTTTGTGCCTAACTTGTTGACTATGTGCTTTAATCAGATTTGCACCACTTTACTACCCACTTTTGGGTGGTATCATTTCTCTTTCTAACCCTGACAGTTACAGTTATGATGATTATTTTTCTTTCTTAGTACTGATGTACTGATTCCCTAAGAATTCAGAGTTGCTTCAATAAACCATAAGATAATTTACAGAGTGTATGTAATTTTCACTGAGAAAGTAGAGAGAGGAAATAAATAAATAAAAAGAAAGCTACCACACCTCCTGTGGTATGCTCCCTCACGCGCATGCCTTAAAATGACATGGTGAGCTTTATCCTGCTGTTTTCTTACTATGCTTGAAGCAGCTGTGCACAGCAGCACAAATGATTCAATATGCAGAGCGTGGCCAAGGCAAAGACTAGGCACTCCACTAACAACAACAACAACAACAACTCCTCACACATACAGTTATAAACAATCCTCACACATACAGTAAACAGACACATCATCAACCATATGGTCAGACATTCATTCCAACATAAACACTTCTATACATGCGAATAGCTTTAAACTGTGTCTCAAATCAAAAGGAAAATAGATTAAGGGAAAGCTAACCTATAAAATGTGGATTCGGCAGTCGTTTAAAACAAATCACAGAATCAACCGACCGGAGGGGCTGAGGAAGGCTGTTCCACAGATTGGGTGCTATAACCTCAAAAGCACAACCACCTCTGGTTTTAAAATTAGAGTGTGGAAGAGTTAGGAGACGCTGGTCTGGACAGACCGGCTGCACAGATGAGGTCTCAGTAGCTCTGATATTTAAGCAGTGGTCTGTGCGTGTAGAGCTTTATATGTCATGGATGGCTGTGTGGAATGCAGGATTAAGACCCCAATGCAGGACTCGGGAAACTGAACTCAAACTCAGCTTCATTGCTGGTACTTGGAGGGGAAAAATACACTAGATATAAACAGACTGGACTAGGAAACAACATAGGAGACCACAGCATGAAGGGGAGCTAAAGACAAAGATATGACAAGGAACAAGGGAAAACTTGGATAATATATTCACATGAGGTAATCAGGGAGATAAGACACACCAGGGAACATGGCTGAAACTAATCACTAAAGATGAGAAAAGGGAAATAAAACTAAATACAAAACACCAGAGACATGATACTATCAAAATAAGATAGGACGTAACTAACACTGAGACCAGGACTAAGACTTACAAATTTGACACAGAGACAGACAATAAATACAGAAAAGAGACTGATTAGCATTGGAGACACTAAGGACAAAACACACAGATGAGACCAGGACTGAAGGGAAAAACAAAAGGGAACAAGCAGCTTAACAACAAAGCAGGCAGGGAACTAAAGGCACAGAAAACAGAAAGAGAGACATAACTGGATGGACGATATGATAAATTTGACACAGCTAAACGGGGAAACCAGACAACCATGGGAGCAGGACACAGATGGAGACGAAACCAGACACAGAAACACAAGGGAGGCAGACGAGAACCCAAAACCCTGGGAAAAAAAATATAAAGAAATAAATCAAGAACTACATTAATAAGATATTAACAAAACCCAGAAAAGACTCAGGGACTGTAACATTATATGTTAATAACAGAATTTTAAAGTAGGTTCTTTCATTTCAGTGGAAGCCAGTGAAGGGATGCAAGGACAGATGCAAGAACTAGGCCGGCTAGTTTTTGTTAGTAGCCTTGCTGATGCTAATCCAACTCGAGACAGACTATAGAGGACTGAGGTATGTACATAAAAAGTGAATTAAATACTCAGAGCATTTTTAAAAAGTGTATACTAAAAGTTCCAAATGACAGTAAAGGTTTGATTTTTGCAATATTTCTGCGGTGAAAGAAACAAGACTGGATGAGCACTCTCTCTTTCACGTGAGAGAGTGCCTCTTATGTGCCTCTGTCAGTGACCTCTTTAAAGCAATGTGTAAACCCACTGATTAGCAACATTTTTTCTCCTGCTCTCAAATTGTGGGATTTAACAGCTCAGTCACAGTGATTGTGCCGGCCACAAATGCTATTCTGAACATTTTTCAATAATGCACTGGTCTCTTTAGAATGAGCAAAGCAGGAGAACCTGAACAAGTCCCCATCGAGAGAAAAAGAGAAAGATGAACACAGATCAGAGGGCAGACCAAAGCAGAGTCACAATAAAAGTTAGCCAACGATGTTTGATGTTAAGGTCAAATTAAAATCAATGTCTAGGAGCTGGAATGGGAGCCGAGGATTATTTTTCACCAATATTTCACCAAATCTCCCAGTTTATTTTCTCTGTATCTAGCTGCCACAATAAACAGATTAAAATAACAGTGATTCATCCAATAACCAGGTCTTGATAGTTTTCCAGTTCTGTAGCTCCAAGTAGGTTTTACTATCCTGAAAAGAAAAGAAAAGAAAAGAAAAGAAAAGAAAAGAAAAGAAAAGAAAAGAAAAGAAAAGAAAAGAAAAGAAAAGAAAAATGGAAATATGTAAGAAAAGGGTTTTATTATAAAGTGCAGGATGACTGTGGTTACAGAATTAAAGTACAGTTAAACTATAATTTGAAAGGATTTCACACAGGTGTGTTTTCACCAAGTAAAATCATTGTTTCCTGCTTGCATCCTTCACAGTCAAGAACAACAGATTACAAAGAATCCACTTTCTTTACCCGCCTCTAGCTTCTCATGGGTGGAGCCGCGGCATTCTGCCCTCATTGGTAAGTACATTTCATGACACAAACACGAACACCCACGTAATCATAACACAAAATGGTTGGTTTGTGTAATTATGCCTTTTTTTCCCCACACAATTTTTAATTTTGCAAATATTGGCAGTATCTTTTAGGTTTTAACAAGTGCTGAACTATTTAGTTTACTTACTGGCACTCTTTCCTATTTTTTTTTCTATTTTCTCTCTATTTCCCCCCTTTTTTTGTTTTCCTCTTCCATTCTCCCCTTTTCTTTTCTTTTTCCTAAGCCTGTCAGCTAGGAAACAATTTGTCACATAGTATGTTAAAAAACAAAACTTAAATAAAATAAAGGGACACGCGCTTAAAAGAGGAGCCTATAGAGAACCTATAGAGCTCATCTTGAAATAGCAAATATGTTTGACACAACAATGCATTCAGATCACAGTTCTGTTTGCAAGATCTGCCAGACATGACAGGCTTAAAAAGAAAAAAAAAGAATAGCTATCCAGTTAACTGCCTGGTACAATTGACTAATATGCTTTCTGATGACATTTTTTGAATACTTTTGTTACAAAATGTGACACAGTGGAATAAGTGAAAGAAGCTTGCAGCCACGCATTGGGTTGAGACCATTTTTGTTTTGTAGGAGTGTGGGAGTGGAAATTTCACTCAAGCCCAACCACCAGCTATTTAGACAGTTATTTAGAGTTTTGTGTTGGAGAGAGTTAATTGTGTGAGTTTTGGGGCCTTTTTTTTTTTATTTTTTAAAGGAACACAGAAACAATAAGAGTTGTGCTCCCAGGACCTAGTGTGGACATTCCCTTCCTCAAAAAGCAAGGCAGAGCTTTCCAGTTCCACCAACCTGCAAAACTGTTTTCTTATTCTTTTATGTAATCCACCCCTCTGTCCACAAGCAGGTCAGTAACCTTTTGTATGGTGTCCTTGAGCCCTGGACTGTAGGGTGAAGTTACATTCCCAGCCCATATGCTTTGCTGTGGAAAAATCAGTTGTTTTATGACCTTCTCCTTGTTAGCTTGGTGGTTTTTTCCTGGTGACACCTTGAGCTTATTTTAATACCTTGTAGCAGTTACTTTCTTAATACTTTTTAATGATTGTCAAGGCCATCCTTTTCTAACTTGCAGTAAACACATTTGAAAGTCACCACAGGACCTCCCGTTTTACATACACTAAAGACACCTTAACATTCTTACAGTTAAATATTTTACTTATAACCCAACTCTTATTAGAAATATGGAAATGACAGCTAAGACAAGATGTTTTTCAGACAGCGAGGGGAGCATTGTTTTTCTGGTAACTGAACAGCCTTTTAGCCACAACCAGCAAACATTGACAGGTTGATTTGTGGTTTCCATCAGGCTCCAACAAGCTTAATGGATTCAGTTATTCAACTAACCCTCAGCAATTCACCACCAGGTTATTATGTTATGTGCCCATTCTTTTCAGAAAAATGTTCTATCCAAATGGCAAAGCAGACCTTTGAACCTCATCCTAAGTCATTGGAATTTCAGTACAGATTGACTATACATTATAAAATGTGCAATTTTTGTTTTTATATTGACGTGTTTGTGAAATGGCTCTGTTCTGGACTTTATATGGATTGTATAGATTATTGAAACCCTTCCTTTATTCATGTTTTTATAACTCTAACTTGTTAGTGTTTGTTTTTGTCCCTATGAGAAAGTAGTCGTCTGTGTACGTATAGATACTAGAATTCAACAACATTAAATTGCACTTTTAAGCAAGACATATCCCAAAAGACATAATCCTAAATATAATACAAAGGGCATTTGGCCACAATTAATAAAAAATTTATATTTTAAAAAAATGTTTAAAAAACATATATTTTTCTTGTAGGTAGCAAATGTACTGCAGTTTTTATAAAGTTCTTTGTTTTGTATTCTTCAGTCTCTATGGGTAGTGCAGGGAAATGGCAGGAATCACAGGATAATCTGGATTTAGACATTTCATTTCCTAGTTTAGATTAAAAGGCAAGTTTAAATGTCTTATTGGATACAAGAAACTCTAAAATATGTATTTCCATATTTTCTGGCAATACAGGAAACAATTTATTCAAGAAATGTCTGCAATACTTTGGCAAAAAGCATATTAATAATAGTCTACCATTACGATGTCTTCATATAGGCTTGTATTGCTAAATCAAACACATTACAATGGTTGAAGACAAGTTCACCTTTAGCTTAATTTTTTTTACCTAAATGTGCATCTGTTGTTAAAATGCTGGATTTACTCAAGATTTACTGCAGAGTAGTGGCACAGTGGTTTGGACTGCTGTGAAATTGCCAGCGTTCAGTCCACCTGTGAGTTTTGTGTTGAGTATTATCATGTTTCATTGTTTGTTTGTTTTTTGCATTTATGCAGGTTTCCTTCAACACACTGTCCTTCACCTGGAGCATGACTAATATTTTGAGCATGTCTATCATAACAAAGGCAATGGGAAGACTAAATCCAAAGAATGTTGATGTACAGTTGTGGTCAGAAATTTACATACACTCATCATGGACATGAATTTCATGGTAATTTTGGACTTTGAATGTTTTCTTTTAACTATTCTTTTTCCGAGGTGGAACAATTTTACAGCACACATCTTTAATGGCTTTAAAAAACAAGAATTGGGTACACAAGTTGACCCAGCTTTTAAGCATAGTCATAAATTTTCAATAGGGTTGATGTCTGGGTTGTGGGAAGGCCATTCCAAGCTTCAGATTAGCCTGCTGTATCCATTTCAAAACCAGTTTTAGTGTGTGTTTGGGATCCTTATCTTGCTGGAACACCCAGTTGGAACATCCAAGTTTCAACCATCTTGCTGTTGATTTGAGGTAAAATCAAAGACTTTAGAGGTGGTCCTCCTTCTTTATTACATCCACTTTATTACATCTACAGTACCACTGGCAGCAAAACAACCCCAGAGCATGCCTCTTGAGCCTTCGGTGGTTCCTGGGTTGTTACTGAACATCGCAACCAATTTCCTCTCATCTGAGATGACCATTTGGGTCTTCCTCCAGACCTTGGTAAAGTGGTGACACATTCAAAGAACTTTGGAATCTGCAGTTGTTTAGAAATGGCTCCAAGAGACGTTCCCAACTCCTAGATCTTTTCTGAGTTCCTTGGACTTTCCCGTTGTTCTAAGTACTGGCCAACTGAGTGCTGTTAAATCATTTCTATGCTTGCAAAGAAAAACTAGCAGTTGTAGTCAATCATAATGACTAACAAGAATAGGTCTTGGACTTATCACATTAAAAGACAAAAGAATGTGTAGGAGCTTCAATGCCACCTTATTAAAAGATTTGAGTATATTTGAGTCTGTAATTTTGAGAATATGTTTATTAGAGAAAATTCTTGTTTTGTTTTTTAAGTCATTAAAGATGCTGTACAGTCATTCTACCCCAGAAAAGGAACATTTTAAGGAAATAGTTAAAAGCTTAAAATTACCATGACTTCCATGGCTGTGATTACTTCTGACCACAACTGTTTCACTTTTCATTTTTCATCATGCTTGAAAAGTTACTGACAGTAAACTTCAAGACACTATGTCAAAACACGCACATCCACACCAAAAAAAAAATGGTTCGCTCAGTGAAAAGAATCAATAGCTCAAGCCTTTATATCCTGATGGGGGTAGTCTTTTAGAGGATTAAAAATGACCCAGTCTTCACAGTTACCACACCCTTATGGAGAGTGGATAGACAAGTGCATCCCAGGTGTTTCCAAGGAGAATGTCAAACATGTACAACATGGCAGTGGTGGTCCTGGCTGTTACTGTTGAGCTCCAGAGAAGAACAACGGGTAGGTTTCTTCAGAGGAAGAGGCAGGAACTCCAGAGAATTACTGGGGAGCAGATAAAGAAGTAGGTAAGAAATAGGAGTTGCTTTGCTCCTAATTACCACTAAAGTGGAGACAGAGATCTAGCAATGAATCACTGCCATAGCCAATCCTTAAGTACCCCATGCTGATGAGGGACATGAGTTGCAGGTGTTCAGGAGCGAGCCTGGGAAAGAGCAGCTCCACCAGCCTCTCCACATGAGAGCAAGGGAGAGAGCCAAAGTGAGAGTTAGAAAAGGATAGAAACAGGAAAGACCCCAGCCCACCTCAGATCCTAACAGAAACGTTAGGCAAACTTTAAAAAGATGGAAAAGAGTGTATGCACTACTTACATTGAAGAATTGAGAAATGTTAAACTTTCAAGCACCAGAATAGGCATAAGCCCTTCAGCAAGCTAATCAATTCACATTATGAAAATATACAAGAAACTAAGGTAGTTGTATGTTCAGCATCAAGATGAGGGAGAAACTGATCATTCTGGTAAGCGTATGAACAAAGTTCATATAATGCTAACCTGCTAATTTAGCTTTCTATGTGATTGGCTGTTGTCCTTATGATGAACTCCTGACATGCTATGCATGCCCACCATCGACAACTGCAGCAATGCGTATGTGTGAGTCTCCTCTTACAGTCAAAATCTTCGCTAACCTATGGTTGACTGCACAGCAGCTAAGTCCAGTTTTTATAGACAGCCTATATATTAAACTCACTACTGCTGAATGCATAAATGAATAATCAAGCAAAGCACCCGTAACAACTAGTTAAAAAAAATACTTCAAATAGTGAATTTAACACTATGCCATCACTGTTAACACTTCTGGTGCACAAACCTTAGAAAACATCAAAAGTTTTTATGTGATATCATATTTTTGATTTCTATTTAATATATATATTCTTGCTATCCTTATTAGCCACACCTTTCTCCACCATAAGTGGTCAAACTGAAGCCTGGTTCCTTGGCACTCCTCTTGATGAGCTGGCTGCCTTAAAACACACATAATATAGCCTTAGGCTGAGACTAACAACCTCTGAACAACAGCCACAGGAGGTGAAGAAGCCGATGGCAAACATGGGGGGGATCTCTGATAAGAAAAAAAGAAGAAAGTAAGTAAAACGTGGTGCTTGTATCTCAGTGCTATTAGAAAGTGATGTTTTTCATCATCGTTGTTGCCAAGACTTTGCTGTCTTGTAGTTCAGATATTCATGTATGTAAAATATTTATGTAGTGCAGTTTTAAATCTTCTCTGGGTAATTTCACACATTGATGGTTTCCAAATGCAGGCAGTATGAAATGGCTTGATGACTTTCAGGATTGCACTGGAGTTCTTGTAAAGTCTTAAGCTGAACATCTCACATTTTCAGAATATTTTTGTGAGTGATGAAGTTTTCCATTCCAAGTTTTGCTTTATTTCTATGTGCAATGGGTCCTTTCAAACTGACCACATCAAATGCCAAAATAACACCCAAAACCTGAGAAAAGTACACTAAAACCAGGCCATTTAAACTCACTGGAGATGTGATGTTTGACAGGAGGTTCGGGCCTATAACTTATAAACCTATCATTAGCTGGAAACTTAGATGGACAGTTATCCTCTTAGGAAGCCAAGTACATCAATTTATATTCTCATATATAAGAAAAATGATTTTCTGTCCTGACTGAGACTCATTTGTGCTAAAAGCTGAATATTGTGCAGTCAGCAATTCCAGTAAAAATATTCAAACACACTATACTGCCAAAAGTACTCACTTGCCCATTCAAACCACTGAGTTTAGGTGTTCCAATCACTTCCATAGTCACAGGTGTATAAAATCCAGTACCCAGGCATGCAGACTGCTTCTACAAATGTTTGAGAAAGAATGTGAAAAAATGAACTCCAGCATATAGGATGCCACCTGTCCAGTCATGAAATTTCCTTACTACTAAATATTCCTGTCAACTGCCAGTGGTATCATAACAAAGTGGAAGCGACTGGGAACGACAGTAACTCAGTGGTGGTGGGCCACGTAGTATACCAACTTTTATGCAGAGTCAGTCACTGGCAATAGACCTCTAAACTTCCTGGCCTTCAGATTAGCTCAAGAACGGTGTGTAGAGAGCTTGATGGAATGGATTTCCATGGCTGAGCAGCTGCATCCAACCCTTACATCACCTGGTGCAATGCAAAGTGTGGGATGCAGTGGTGTAAAGCACACCACCACTGGACTGTAGAGCAGTGGAGAAATATTTTGTTGAAGTGACGAATTACGCTTCTCTATCTGGCAATCTGAAAAGCAAGCCTGGCTTTGGAGGTTGCCAGGAGAATGGTGTGTCAAGTGTAAAGTTTGGTGGAGGGGGCATTATGGGGGTGTTTTTCAGAATTTGGGCTCAGCCCCTTAGTTTGAGTGAAAGGAACTCTTAAGGCTTCAGCATACCAAGAGATTTGGGATTTAAATGATGTTCATGTGAGTGCAAAAGGTTGTCTGTGTCTCTGTGTTAGCCCTGCGACAGGCTAGCAACCTGTACAGGATGTGCCCTGCCTCACGCCCTATGACAGCTGGGATAGGGTCCTGTTTCAGTGGGATGTGTGGACGGTGAAAATGGAGATGACATCAAAGGGGAAGTTGGCGAAAATTATTGATTTTTTTTATGTGTGAATTGACATTATGATTCCACCCTGTATTATGGTAAATCTTTTCAAGCACTTTTTTTGATAAACTTGATGACGATGAGTACTTGTGCCATATCTGCTGACTTGTTTTATACACAGACACTGAATCCTGTTGACAGTGTGTTTAGTAGCCTTGACAAAAAGACTTCTGATTGCACTTTACAGGTTTTTGACATTTCTTCGACAGTAATAACATGCTTTCGTCTGCCAAAAGTACACTTATGTGACGTTATAGGCGGCCTGTCACTTTTAAACAGCCTTTCATTTTTCTGCTAGCTGACTCATGATTGACATGATAAAGGCAATGTGGCTAAAAAAATTGTTACTCATTGGACACAGATAATCAACATCTGGCACTGTGAAGATGTCTTTATCTTTTTCTTTTGGATCTTGTGAAAGACAGAACAATGGTATTTGTTTTAAACTACAGGAATAACTTGTCAGGGAAGAACAGCAAAAACCTTTGGAGGAAGGAAGTGGAGGATGCTTTTTTCTTTGGACTGTGCTTTCCATGTACCTTTCAGATCTCTTGGCGAAGACTGATTACACTGAGAAAATGTGCTGGAAAATCAAATAATAAAGGCTGTGACTTTTATTCTTCTAGTGCTTTGGTTACCTTTAACTGTCATCATCCTGGGCTTTGTCCCAGCATTTTTTGTTTTGGACTTTTGTTCAGTTTGTGTGTATATATATATATATATATATATATATATATATATATATATATATATATATATATATATATATATATATATAGAGAGAGAGAGAGAGAGAGAGAGAGAGAGAGAGAGAGAGAGAGAGAGAGAGATAGAGAGATAGATAGATAGATAGATAGATAGATAGATAGATAGATAGATAGATAGATAGATAGATAAATATAGGTATAAAAATCATTTTCTGGCCTGAAGAGTCTGGCTCTATGTGTGAGGAGTTATTCTAACCAGTCTATGGCTGACCACAGTGAGGAAAGTGTATATTATTAAAAAAAAACAAAAAAAAACTCATGCATTCTTGCATAAGAGCACAAATGTCTTGGAAGGATTCATTCTTCTGGAGATTATATACACACATGTAATTATTACAACTTTAAATAGTCCTTTTTTGTTTCCTCAGGCCTCAGGTCATTTTCAAGATACACCGTAAAAACTAAAGCACTACTGCATATTGATATAACACTGTGAATATTGATATCACTTTATGATTATATTTTTTTCATAATACCCGACTCTGCTTTCGCACTTGCTATCCATTCTGTCATCTCACTATCAGCATCACTTCCCAAACAGCATCACCCCTTACAGCTAGATAATTGAAGCTTTCACACATTTCTCATTGCTATTTAGAATCACTAAACATGATCTTTAACAATGAGATGGCATGTTCCACTTTAGCCCAAGTCATCTCACTTCCCCAGACAAAAACACTCCTAACAATTTCCTCATCTGCAGCAGGCTCCAACAGAATGGTAGCTGATAACGAGCAGTAGAAGAGAGATTGACAACCTGTCCAGTATAACTAATCACAGAGTTGGCTGGAAAACCTTGAGAGGATGGGCTTTGACACAAGCTGGAGGGAGATCTCTCCCATTCAGTTTGAGTACATGTATCCGTCTCTGGGCATAAAATAAACACTGACTGCTGTCAGGCCCTTGAAGGCTCAGGGGACTTCAGTTTGCATATTCAGTTCCAGAGGATGATGCTTTGGACAAAACATGATCAAGAAGCAGCTGATCACATATTATTATACCTCCCATGCTTGATGGAAATAATTTATAAGCTATTGGATTGAATCATTTTCTTCCTGCAGTTAGGTCTGTTGCTGTAGATGAAAAGTGTAGATGCATTAGTGTTAACAATTAGCTGTTACTGTATTTAACTGAACAAAATCGGTGTCACTTTATTTGTAACTGGGTGGTCAAGACCAATGATTTGATTTCATAATGGGTTTTTCCATCTGGGCTAAATAAGGTTTTCTTTTGAGATGCTGGGATGCCAGTAAACATGTTCTTTGTCAGTTTCTTTTTAATGTGACATTTGTTTTTTATTTTATTTTTTTCTGTGGCAAATGTACAGGCAGAGTTTCACCTAACATTATAAACATCCGTCACAAGGTGGCAACATCGCGAAGAACAGTGCCAAGTGCATCATCTCACACTTGGGCTGCGTTTGGTCTGCAGCAAGCTGAAGATGCATGGAGAACGGTGATTCAAAAATTGCTTTGTAAAGTACTTCTAAAGTACTAAACTTGACCAAAATCTGCAAAGCAGGTTAAAGACCGTCATGACCTCAGATGTGTAGCAAGATTCTAAGTGTATTGTCTTTAGTGTCCAGACATAAAGTTAGCAAAATTGCTGTGAAATCCAGACCCACTGGTGTATTTTTTTTTGTGGTGTATTTTACTCTTTGTATCTTAATGTGATATTAAAGTGCTACAAGAAGCCACTGTGTGTCCTGTGTGGCAGCTAATTTCTTGGGTTACATATTTATCAAAAGTCAGCTGTCATATCTGTAAGTCCATCTGAAAATAAACTCTTTCATTGCATCATGCTAGATGATGTATGCAGGGTGTATAAAGTGACACTTTGTTTCTGTCTGCTCAATTTGGTCTTTATTGTCTGACAAAACTGATGACATAGCATTTTCTATTCTTTCATCTATCTGACAGAAACAAAGTTCAACACATTTGACATTTTGCTGCATGATAGAACTGTTCTATCATGCAGTTCTATCAGCAGAAGTAGGCACTATTCCTTTTTTGTCTCTTTCTTTTTAAAGCTAAAGAAACAGGGAATTCATCATGCACCAACGTGATGATAAGAGAAGTGCTGTATAAATTCTATAATTTTACACAATTGCTTTTTGAATGGCCTAAAGAAACCTTGGCCTGGGCCTTTCTGTGTGGAGTTTGTATGTTCTCTTCATGTCTTACGTGGGTTTTCTCTGGGTTCTCCAGTTTCTTCCCACAGTCCAAAGACATGCAGTTTGTGGGGTTAGGTTAAGTGTGATTCTAAATTGCCCATAGGTGTGAATGATTGTCTGTCTCTTTGTGTTAGCCCTGCAACAGGCTGATAACCTGTCAGGGGTGTGGCCTACCTCACGCCATGTGACAGCTGGGATAGGCTCCAGTATGGATGGATGGATGGATGGATTAAAGAAAGGTAAACAGACAGCTGGATCATCCCTACTAAACATTAACAGATACCTGAACTGGCATTTCTCTTTTAAAAATGCTCCCAAAATGAATTAGTTTAAAGGAAAAAGAATCTTGGGAAATATGACACAAAAACACAAAACAGTGAATGTAAATGTAAAACCTGCTTTGTATATTAAGAAAATCTAATTTTCTGTTCACATGTATCTATGAGAACTGAAACACTAAATTCACTTTAACAAATAATTTCCTGTGAGCTTTATATGTGATGCAATAGGAAAAGGGTCACTTTTCTATTTAGACATTGCCATGGAGTCATGTTGCTCTTCTTTAACTTAATATAAATATTTCAAAGTTGTGGCAGAAACCCAGTGAGGTCCAATTTGACAAAATGCAAAGTAAGAAGATTGATTTCGCCCCTCAGGGCCACAAAAAGAAATGTGTGCATTCAAATATGAGGCTTTGCATTTTCTTGGCTGGTAAATTGCAAAGAGGAAGTCATTTAAATAATCTAATTATAACAAAGTCCTTCTCATTTTTTGTGACTAAAGTTGACTTGCCCAAGAAAGTGGGAGGTTTGCAGTGATGGCGTAACAATGCTGTGATAGGCTGCAGGGCAGATTCTGGGGGTTTTTTTGTTTGTTTTTTCTTTTTGAGGGGAGGGGCCATTACCACCATGTTGTACTAAAGTAAACACAGCATCACATACACACCCACACACACACACACACACACAACACACACACACACACACTCTGCAATAGCATATAGCATTAATCAATAATATATATAGCATCATTCCAGCACCATGGACAACACCCACAGTCACAGTCAGGGGGCTGGAGAACAGACGCATTTGTCTAAGCTCTTGTTATAAACTCACACAACCTTCTTCAACCAGCTACCACAAACAAATTGTTGCATAGTTGGCATCAACACGTCTGCGGGCATTTTGCACAAATGAGAGGGAACATGGTCAGAAAGTACAAGTAATATATTTCCCAGAATGCTCCTCCACCATCAAAACTCTTCAGAAAAGATGCCTGTTTTAATCAGTGGAATGTAAAATGAGTAAATATTTGCTGCTAACATTCAATTGATAAGGAAAATGTATAAAATATTTTTTTAAAAGTTATAGTTCAATGTGATTTGCACTTTACCATATTACTGGGAATGTGCGCACCCAGCAGCCCCTTTGATTTTTGACTGTGTCTGTCCTATCCTTGGTCCCAGGGCATTACTGCGGCCCCATCAGACATCACTCCTTTAGTTTGCAGCCCAGAATCTTCTGTATTTTTCAGCTGTAAAATACTAATGAGCTTGTTTTTTAAATAAAACAGTTACATTTTAAATAGCTAAACTTGGTTTGTGCTGATTTAGCAAGTTTAAGATCTTTCTGGAATAGTTAGCATGAATACATGTGTATGTAGACCCATTCAGCACTTTTTAATTTTTCTTTTTTCACAAATATGTAATTTTCTACAATAGACACACACTATGACAAAGATCCCAATCTCCTTTAAACAGTTCTTATATATTCACATTGTACTTCCATTAAACCAAAACCAAACAATAATAATCTCAGGCTCAGGCTCAGCAGCAACTTCACTTCCTGACGGTCCTCTGTAAGAACAACTTGGATTCAAACCTGCTGCTGACCTTCTACCACTCATCCATTGAGAGCCTGCTGACGTACTGTATCACAGTATGGTAAGGCAGCTGCACTGAGGCAGACAGCGTGAGGCTTCAGAGGGTAGTTAAGACAGCACAAAGAATCATTGGTTGCCCTTTCCCCTCCCTGATGGACATCTACACCTCCCGCTGCCTCAGCAGAGCCAAAAACATCATCAAGGACAGCTCACACCCTGGCTTTGAACTGTTTGACCTGCTGCCCTCTAGCAGGCGCTACAGGTGCATCAAAGCCAGAACAAACAGACTCAAGAACAGTTTCTTGGCCAGAGCAATTACCACCCCGAACTCACAGACTCACCCACTCTAACTGTGCAATACCCACATCTCTGTGCAATATTATATTATTCATAATGAACAATATCTATCACCCCTATATTGTGTTATATTCAATATTCATCCACTAGTGCAATATTCATTCACCAAGTGCGATACTCACCATCTTCATTAATATATGTATATACTTATCTTTTTTTTTTACATTCTCTTATTTTCTGTATTTTTAATGCATTTTCTTTTCTGCATATATTTTTATACATTTTATTTTCTGTATATTTTATACATACTGTTTTATTTTCTGTATATTTTTAGATTATATTAGATTATTATATTGTTATTTTAGAGAGTTTTGACTTTGTATTCATGGCACTGAACAGGAGTGGCCCTCCAATCTCATAACAATTGACAATAAAGGCATTCTTTTCTGTCGTATTCTATTCTATTCTATTCTAGTCATAAGCTCCTGAAAAAATGAATACTGTGTATTGTCTCAAATTAATATACAATATTTTAAGCTTTTTATAATTATTTTTTAATAACTGAAACATACTAAAGCTAAAATGTAAGTTCCCCAGGTCCTGTGGCTGCAAGACAAGCACAAATCATCAGCCCTCCAACACTGTGCTTGGCAGTTGGCATGAGGTGTTTGTCCTGATACCCTGTGTTTGTTTTTCTGAGACGTGCTGCTTTATAGTGCACTATGGCTAAATATCTCCACTTTTATCTTCCATCCATCCTCTTCCACTTATCCTGTCCAAATGACGTTGTTCCAGAAGTCCTGTAGTCTGTTCAGATGCAACTTTGCAAAGCTAAGCCATGCTGCTGTTCTCTTACCCTTCCAAACAGCCCATACAGTGGGGGAAATCATTTGTATGTTTGTTCCAGTAGAAAGAAATTACAAAGAAATTGTAGGGGGATTTTTTTTACTACTTTCATATATCATCTATACTTTCCCTACTGCAAGCAAAGGCCCACTCAATATTTCGTACTGTATACTGGCTGGGCCTTTTCCCACTGGCAGTAGCCACCCATTCATTGCGTCATATACTGGGTGGGACTTTCCCCGCCCACAGTAGTGGGTCATCTATCATTTCATACTATGTACTGTAAGGGCCACTCTTCCACTGCTAGGAGGGACTCATCCATTATCTCAATACTTCACACTACTTTCCCCATTGCTACTACTTCTAGGTACCAGGCACCACTTTTATGGCCTGTGCAAAGTAAGAGAACCCCACCACACACACACACACACACACACACACCAGCGCATAGAGCGCTTAATGTTCTTTGAGTCACTGGGGAGAGGGTAAGACCTTTTTGAGCTTAGGTGTGCGTTTTTGGCTTTTGGAGAGTTGCCAGAGTGAGCGCTGTTCCTCATGACACCTGTAACACTATGTTATACTTCGGCATTGTTTTATGACAGGTACATTCCTAAAATGGAGTTCCATAGGCCCCCACCCTTGTGTTCTTGTGGCCAAAAGGGGGCAAGAGATAAAACTTGGCTGTGTGGGATGATGCTAGGGGTGCTATCTTAGCATATGTTTAAGGGAAAGAGGATTCATCATTGTGGCACCTGTTCAAATTGTCATAAACTAAGAGTTACCCATGTGATGTGTATGCCTTAAACATGTGAATTTAGAATAATTAATTGGATTTGAATCTTGGGCCAAAGGGAACATGGGAGACCCTAAGAAAATGTCACCGTCAATATGAGCAGTCTCTAATGTTTATCCAGTTTCATTTTAATGGAGAATGACAGAATATCAACCAAATGTCCAGAAAAAACATAAGAGTTATTAAGTGATTTGCGCATCACTGAATGAAATTAGTATTTGAACTGTACAACGTAGCCAGAATTCTGGCTCCCACAGATTGGCTGTGTGTCCATGTGCACACAGATTAAAATCAATCAATCAGTCAATTACAGATACTCCTAATATCAACTTATTTTATAAAGGACAGACAAACAATTCTTCCTTTCCAACCTCTCCCACCAAAGAGCTGTCAAAGGGCATCGCTGACAAGGTTGTGGACCTGCACAAGGCTTCAATGGGCCACACGACCATCAGCAAGAAGACTGATGAGAAGATGACAACTGTTGGTGTGATTATTCAGAAATGGAAGAAATGTCACATGACCAATAATTGCCCTCGGTCTGGAGTTCCATGCAAGATCTTCCCTCATCGAAGGAGGATGATCATTAGAAAGGTGGTGGAGGAGGTCACTTTTCCCTTTTGTAACTGCACCACCTGTTCTGATTACAGCCGTTTCACTCAAGTCTGCAAAGTAATGGTTGTGCCTCACTCCCGTGCTAGTTCACAGTGTCAGATATCTTTTGGATCTTATTTATTGTCTCTGAACAGCATATTGACTTAAAATACCAGAATGCATTTTGAGGGTTTTTTCAGCATTTATTTTTTCTATATTTAAGTCTGAAAGTGAACCTGCCAGGTGGAAAAATGCCTTTTCATAGACCAGATCAGTGTTTTGGGTGCTTTTTTCCAGTTATGTGGTGTTTTTATGAATGACATTAGCTTGATAGAATTGTTGCTACCAATTTAATTATGTATGTAAGACTGGAAACATAGTATCTGGTTCAAAGATCAACATTTTATAAGGACCAAATTGCTTTTAATGGATCTCAGTCATTGATGCAGTTGGATGCATCTGTTGCTCATTTATTAATATAATAATAGATGTGCCCAATAACTGTGCTTTTCAAAATAAAATAAAAATAATACTAAAATAAATTTAAAACACCACTTAATTAATTGCTCTTCTTTATTCTGCAAGCCAAAGTGCAGATATAGACAATAAAATTAGATTTTCCTTTTTGGAAATTGATATTTCAATACTATCATGGTCCCTGGGTCTTGGACCCAGGAATGTTGTGTTTTTTGGTTTGTTTGGGGGCTGCCACCTTTGTGGAGGGATTGAATTAGCTTCCCCTCTTCCTTTTCTTGTTCCCTCAGTGTCATTAGTATGTTTCATTTCACCTGTTCTCCCCGGCTGTGTCCACTTTCCCCTCATTGCATTTATTGTCTGCGTCCTCCTCCTGTTCTTCGTCGCGTTCTCCCTCGTGTTGCATGGATTCCTGGCAGAAAGCTTCTTTTGTTATTTCTGGCTGATGCCCTTCCCGGCTATGTTGATAATGTGTTTTGGTATACTCCAGCAATAAAAGCTGTTTTGAATGACTTACCGTTTATCGAGTCCTGCACTGGGGTCCAATTTCTGCCTACCACACAATGATGTCTTGACGGAGACGAACAGAAAACAAAATTAAATGAGCTGACTAGATTTTAAAACGTTTAACTTTTGCCCTCTCAGAATTATAACTCTGAAGCAGTTCAGCCTGTGCGGCTGCATCTGTATGTGCATTCATGCCGGCCATTTCTACCTCTCTGAGAGGATCATCAGAGCATGTTACTAGATGAAAGCACACTATTAGACTGCAGTGGACAGCCTCCACAAATTACATTTAAACCAAGCAGAAAAATATAACCTAGTCTACAGTGGACTATTCCAGCTTGTCACATGTCAGAATACCCAGGTTCATTAAACTACCTGTTCACAGTGTGGACCTGCTGCAAGTTTGAAGCCCAGTCAGTCACCGCCAGGAAGAGCATGGAAGAGGTGTCAAGAGTTTGTAGACATCACCAATTCTGCACATAACTGACTCCACTTCTTTTCTACTTTCTTCTACTTTCTGCTGGTGTTTACATGTTGTTTGTGCAGTTTATGTGCAGGTTATCCAACCTGAATGTTTAAATTAAAGCTTAACGTCTGCATCTTACTTCCCTCACAGTAACTGCTTATGAAAAAATTTTCAATTTGACTTATGGAAACTTAGACAGTGAGTTGTTCTGAACATCAAATAAAACTGCCTTTGCACCAGGATAGCACAGCATACCAATGTGCCCGGATAACACTAGCGACAGCAGGAGAACCTGATACAACTGGGACTTCAGATACACTGTCCAGGTCTGGATGCTGATCACAGCACCCTTATTGTAATTTTATGTCTGTGTGCAAGCAGAGATTCTGTGTTGACATGTTACAAATCATAGGACAGAAACATTAAACAGGCCTCAGGCTCACAGTCAGGTGATGTGAGGCCATGCAGCATCAACCGATGGTGGCGCTGGGAACACTGAACAAAATGCAGACTACTGCTATATGCAGTTTCTTCTAGATGCATCTCTATCTCGAAGCAATTACACATTGCAGACAAATATTGTTTTAGCAAATTGTTTTAGGGTATTTAATCCACTCGAGCCAACTCTGCAGTGTGTCCTAGTTAATGTTTGCTGGTAAATGATCCTGTCTTCCTCAGAAACTGGGGCTGTCTCACTTTCAGCTATTTGATTAGCGTGTCACACTTTGAAAAACTACTTCTGCATGCCACTTAGGCAAACCCAAAGTATTTGGTTGCATCTGTAGCATAATGAATGTTACACAATAAACAGAAATATGATTGGAGAACCTAAACCCAAAGGACCTTAAACCAGAACAGCCTTTGTCAAGCAAAAGGTCGTTTAGAAGAAGTTGACACAAAGGGGTTAAAAAGAAGACCGTGAGCTGAAAAGCATTATTTTCCACATTGCCTTCCGATTTCATCAAGCTGGAGTGAGATTGAGACAGCAAATGAAATGAAACGTCTGCACAATTCATCATCATTATCTGCCTTTCTGCACCTGTGAATGTGTCCTATTAACTGTGAAATCTATTTGTCCTTTCCTCTGCGTCACCTTTTGTCATTAAAAAAAAAAGTTTTACTTTAGATTCTGTACGTTTTTAGAGGTATTTCTTTGGGGGAAAACATTTGATGACAAGTAATTAACTGATAAGACTTTATTGTCAAAAAGCTGCCGATTGTGAGTGAATCTTTTTAAATTAAGACTCTTGATTGATTTATTCAAAAGGCATCAAGGATTTCAAATTCCATAATGTTTGAGAACAACTTGAAAAAGTCCGACTTTTCCGTTTGTTAATTAAATAACCATAAATTTCAGGAGTTCTGATCAAATTGCAGCTTTTATGAATTTTTATAAACAGAACGCTTCATTATGTTAATGTTATCTGTCAGTGAGCCTCGCTGCAGCAGTGCCACAGGTCACTGCGTAAAGATAAATGTACACCTGAAACGGTCGACGGTTACACAATCACAACCGCGGCAACGAGTCCAATTTCAACATTTTATCAAACTCTCAGAAATTTGAAGAGACACCAGCAAAATATTCATTTTCTGCCAATGCTTATCTTCTAGTGTAGAAATTAACCATGGTCATACCTTACTGCAACGCTGAAATGATCAGCACCTGCAATACAATTATATACCTGTCAATTCATTATTAACTCTAAGTGAAGTATACATATATTTTTTTAGACCATAAAAATAAAGTTTAACAAACCTTCATGAAAAAAAAAGTAGAACATTTATAAGGTGTAAATCAAATCTTTGTTTTTCTCTCAAAGATTTCTGGGTCGCAGGAGGTGGAAAACAAAAATAGGAGGAAGTGTTTGTGGTGATGCCGGGTTGTCTCTGCTCAGCTGCAGAGAGGGGCGATGGAGGTGGATAGTTGAGGGAATTCTGTTAGGTGAGGTGAGCGGCACATCTGTTGTGCTTGGACTAATCACTCGATCTCCCGCCTTCAGTAGTGCTCTGGGATGTGATGTGACCCCCCCCCCCCCGGTCATGGTCCTATGAATAGCAAGCATCCAGCAGACTGGTCAGGAGAGACCAGAGTCCAGGGACTCCAAAGAGAGCATTCCCTGAGCTGGGCAGCAGTGCTAAAAAAATAAAGCATTTGTCAGACTGAATAAGCTGTGTATGGATATTCTCTGATAGGAAGAACCCACAGAGACTGAGCTTCCTGTCACAGTGTTACAGTGTGAATGGAACAAACAGCTTCTGAAATAGGATAGAAAATGTGACGAAGAAGGGAAATATGATGCACATAAAAGCTGGCTCTAACATTATGCTTTAATGATTGTATACATCACTAAGCAGCTTCCACTAAGCAGTAAGCATAAAGAGGATATTCGATTGCATTTTATTACATCACACAGGTGCCTGTGTTGGGTTGTGTTTTGTTGTACTTTGCTCAGTGCACACATCATCAAGAATAAACCAACATAACCAAGAATTAAGTGTCTTTACCTCATAACCAACCTAATTTTCCTCATATTTTTTTCCAGTAGTAAACAGTTCTGTGTAAGTTATTCCCCATAAATACAGTGTCACAACCTTTGCATTACACCATTTTGGAACACTGATCCCATTTTTTTCCCTTTCACAGAGGATTAATGCTACTGGCAAAGATAATACATTCAGGATGCAAACATAAACAAAAGATTTACTTTATTGTCCCCCTCGGGAGAAATTTTTCTCCGCTTAGCTATTTTAATGATAACATCTCTGTGTTACGGAACATTAATCTCAACACATATTCACCAGCAGTCTTGCTGGTTATGGTGTGGGGTTGTTTTTCAGGATTTGGTTGTATTTCAGGATTTGGGCTCAGTGAAAGGATGAACGCCAGTGCTGCTGGTTTCCTAGTATGCTCGATCTGCAGATGGAAACTAGATAATAAAAGAAACATAGGCAGAAAAATCCTGGTGCATTTGCTGAAAAGTATCATCTAAGGATAAAGGAAAGAAAGCAGTTTTAGAACTGCTGCGGAAAACAGAGCAGAGCAACAGCAGATTTACAAACTGGATCACAGCTGCACGCTTCACACTGCTCCTGGTTTTTAAGCAGGTCAGGAGAGAGTAAGGCAGTAAGATGAAGGAGTCTACACATATATATATATATATATATATATATATATATATATATATATATATATATATATATATATATATATATATATATACACATACAGACTCAAAAAGTGAAAAAGATGATTAGAAAACATGTTAAAGATGTGCATCTTGTAATTACTGGGCCATAAAAATGGCAATAAACATCACCTGTAAGCAAATTCAGGAAATCAGTTCAGTTCCAGCACGACTTAGTTGCTAAATGTTTTATTCATCATCAAAATAGACGTCTTTTAATTAGATACTTTTGCACCAACACAGGTAGAACTATCAGCGGCTTACATAACTTCATAACGTCTCTGTTTTTTGGGGGTTTCTTTCCTCCACACCACAGCTGTTCCACTTAGTTGGTAATAAAAATAATGAGAATTGTTTTTCTTCGTTATTTAATTCAGTCATTTCAAAAATGCTACCAAATCTGGTGTTATTGTAATGAAAATAATCATAAATAGCCCAATGCAGAGAAGTCTGTAGTAATGTTCAAAGGCTCATTTATACTATTTTTGACCAAAGATATCTGACCTCGTATAATGAGGGTGACACAGCCAAATAGCTTCTTTGAAAGGAGAGGTTGCCGGCCCCTGCTTTAGAGTGTGTGGCAGAATTGTGATAAACTCAATGACTTGCAGTGTCCCAGATTTCTCAGTCAGATCCAGCTATTGCTCTGGATGTCGGGTTTAAAAAGTACAAGATTTTAAAGCTAATTTTCAAACGTGACTTCACAAACTGGTGGTTTCTGGTGCCTGCATCCTTCTCATACATCTATAGCATATATAACGCATTTGACTGCTGATGCTCAGAGTCTTAATGTAAGATGGAAAAAATATAGTAATATTCATTGAATCAATATTTTACACTGAAAAGTGATGTGAGAAGAAACATTCATGTTTTTCATATACTGTAAGAGCCTTTTTTTTTTCCTCTTTCTTGCTCTTTAGCCTCTATATAAAACTGACAAAGAGCAGCTTTGCTAGCTTTGCTATCGCTGAGTCTTCTGGCTCATCTCTGTTTAGCAGAGGTATATGTTTATAGGTCTCTCACAATGACTGTGTTTACATGCACTGAATTTGACACAGGTTGATGTGAAAAGCAGGTTCTGTATGAATTTTGATAAGTAGGCCACTTTAAACAGACTTTTATTCCAGTAAAACATGTGCAAGATGCTGATATTATCCTGATGCATTTCAGAATGTGCATCGCTTTTGGGGGTTTAAAATTGCAGTTTGTCACATTCTGTTTATTTAGCAGCTGTACAGTAGTCTAATAAAAAGTGATCTTTTAAAAGAAAAAGGCAAAAAAAATCAAAAATGTCAACATGTAAAGTCAAGGATTTTTGGCAGATTCCAACATCTGGAAGCAGAAACCCAAATGAAAGTAGGAAATAGTGACTGAACCCCCTCACCCCCATCCCCAACCCCCCAGTCAAAAAGTTGGTTGTGGTGGAGTAAGCAGACGGTTAAGAAAGTTTTTGGATGAGATGCCCTAAACACCCTGGATGAGAGTTGCATAACAGACGGCCTTAGCGGGAGAGTGACAGAACACAAAGAATTTAAAAGCCGGGCACTGAGGACTGGGGGCTGATTGATTTGAATTTGACAGCTAATGAACTATAGCCAGTAAAAACTCACTTTTCTGATTGGTAAGCACATCTATATTTTAACACAATAGCATCATAAAAGCATTAAAATATAGTACGTTTCCACAAATGAATGAAAATACATATATTAGAGAAATGCTGATTGTTTGGCCTTGTAAAGAGCTTAGTAGTAATATGTAAAATTCAAATATATGGTTGTCCTGACTTGTTACATTTATAATATCCGTTAGGTGTATACAATTTAAAGAAGATGCCCAAATAAATACCGAGATTTTGGATGTGATTAAGTTCCACTACTTCAGCATGACAGAGTAAATGCTCCTGGAAAACTAGATGGATATACTTGACAAATACAAACTTAGATGCCCTAAAAAAAATATATATATATATATATATATATTTTTTTTTTTTAGGGCATCTAAGTTTGTATTTGTATATATATATATATATATATATATATATATATATATATATATATATATATATATATATATATATATATATATATATATATATATATATATATATATATATATATATATATATATATAAATAAAATGAAATATATTTGCATTCTAAAAAATAAAAACGACATACAGTCAATCTATCTTTTGGAAAAAGGCAAATTTCTCCAGAGCCCTTTCTGAATCACCAGAAGCACAGAGTGATGTGTCCCCGCATACGTACGTACAACTATTCAGAAATTGTAGTGACTGCAAAAAAGAGATGCATTTTAGCACCACTTTTGTATGAACATTTGCAGACTGATGTGTAAGCTTGAAGAAAGTTTCACAGCTTATATCAAACTTTTTACTGCAACAGAAGCAGATGATCCTCCACAAACCTGCAGTATCCTAAGAATCAGAGAAGCGCACCTCTGAAATCAAACTCTTTTTAAAGCAAGTGAAATATCATAATATTGTATTTTTAAATGTTTAAATAGCACAAGAAATGTAGACTAAGTAATAGTCTTTGTTGTTTCAGTATAAAACAGCTCTGACCGAGGGCATGGTCACAGCATGCAGGTCCTCTCAGAAGGTGTTCTACAGCGTGCTGAGATCCCCGAGCACTACTTCTTTTTTCTTAAGTGTGGAAGGACACATTGTGTTCCTGGCAAAGTACTGTTGGTGTGGTGAAGTGTGTCTTTTTAGTTTGGTTCACTGAAGTCCACACAAATGCCAGGAACCAAGGTTTTCCAGTACTACTTGTTAATGTAACCAGATGATCAGCGTTACTAATGTCATCTGTCAGTGCTGTAAACACTGCAGTTAATTGATGCATGCTCCAGAAGGGTTTTTAAAAACTATTTTTCAGTTTTATGAGGTAAAACCAAAAAAATTGTTTGCTCTATTTTTGGCAAGCAAACATCTGGTTGAAAAAAAGCAAGACAGTTGCCAGTCCTCCCAGGGCAGGATGTAGCAATTTCATACCAAGGTCAGAATGTGCAATGCTCAGAGAAACAGAAAAGAACCAAAGAGCTATAATTCAGATTCTACAGGCCTCAGTTAGCATGTTATATGTTGAAGTCAGAGACAGCAGGATAAAAACTGAACAAATATGGCCCCTTTGGAAGGTTTGTAAATTTTCTAAATAGAACATGGCAGCACTGCTTAAGTTTCCAGAATTATTTCTGGAATAATGTCCTTCAGACAGACAAAAACAAAGCGAGGATGTCTGGCCATAGTGCACAGCTATATGTTTGGTGCAAAACCCAACTCAACACAAACCACCTTACAGTCACTGGGTCACCCATCTCTATATACCTACGTTTTACAGAGTCAAATGTGAAGTCATCTGTCTCACAGCTAAGGCGTGTAACGGGACAGTGATCCCAAGCAAACCTGCAAATCTATAACAGAATGGCTGAAAAAGAAAAGAATCGGTGTGTTGTACTGTAATGGCCCGGTCAAAGTCCAAACCTCAACCCAACTCAAATGCTGTGGTAGGACCTTTTGAGAGTTGTGCATGAACAAATCTCATTGAACTGAAGCAACAATGTAGAGAAGAAGGTCCCAAAATTCCTCCATAATAATGTGAGAGACCGATAAAGTCATACAGAAAATGGTTACTTCAAATTATCACTGCTAAAGCTGAAGCTGAAGTGTTAGTTTTTCACACAATGCCTGTGATTTTGGCCTAGCTTTTGTTAAATAAATAATGAAACAGTCTAATAAGCTGTACCTCGTTTTTCACCTGAGGTTGTACTTAAATCATTTTAGAACCTGGTAAGGACCAGATTATTGTTATTATGTCATGATATATAAAACCTAAGAACTGATAGAGCTTGTGCTTCCTTTTTATTGAATGATCTGAGCTGCGAGCCAACTTAACATTTTCCAGGCACTTTTCAACCAGACAGCTGAGCACAAGTACTAATGTAACTCCTGAAAAACACAAGATTTAATTATATCACTAACAACTGCAAGACCCATGTCTAGTATCACTGTCGCTTTTTATTCTCTAGCATCTGTTCCCAACCCTCCAGCTTTTGAATTGGATGAATACAATTAGTTTGGGATTTCTTTCAGGTCTCAGAGTAACCAAAAAGACACTCCTGTGTAACTGGCAGGAGAGGCATGAGCAGGTTCAGATCTGCACAAACCTTAATGTGCGTTATGTTACTTTAACAAAAATCTTGTTGTACAGATTTTAAAAAATGAATGTTAATAATGAGGAAATACATGGTCCCAGTTAAAGATAGCTATGCTAACATGGTGTGGTATGTAAAAAAAAAAAAAAGAAAGAGTGCAGCAAAGTTGTATTAACATGTTTAACATCTTGGACCAGAGCAGCAACTTTACATTAAATACTAATTATATGTGTACAAATATCAGCCTGATCCTCCAGGATTTCATTTAACCTAAAAGTCTCGGAGTATGAGTCAGTCTTCAAAATAAATAGATTGGTTGTTCTTTCTTCATAAATAAAGAAAGCAGAGGCAGTTCCCTGCAGTTTTGTAAAAAGGTGACAGCAGGAAATGAGATGGGTAGAAAAGCAATTTAAAGTGCAATGTCAGCAGCAGTCCATCCCGCTGGTTTGGCTTCTTATGTCTTTTTCATTTGCATTTTAAAGGGTTGCATTTCACTTTGCCTTCTTTCTGATGGTCAAGAATTCTGTCACACAAAGTGACAAAAGTTCAAAGAAAATATAACAAATTATCCCTGCGGTGCCTAAAAGGGTTATTATATTGAGACAATTATAGCTTTGCGGTACATAAAATGCCAGAGCCAAAAGCATTTGCATGTCCCTTTAACTCTGTTGCTCTATCATAATAATTATTAAAAATGAGCTGATGTCACCAGCGGCAGAAAATATGATTTCCTGACAAATGACTTTATCTGCACTGCACAATATTTACTTTGACTGCACAGTTTTCTTAGAAGACTTCAGAAGTTGTGCAAAATATGAATAAAAACAGACTGCAATCATTTGAAAGTCACAAAATATTCACAATAGAGCAACAGAAAATATATCAAATGTTGAAACTGAGAACATGTACCATTTTAAGAAAATTATCTTAGTTTGAATTTAATGGCATCAACTCATCTCAGCCATGTTTTGTGAGATCATCTCATCTTTTTTTTTTTTGCAACAGTTTGGAAACATTTAGAGACTGAGGAGGCCAGTTGCTGGACTTTTGTGAGAGGAATGGTTGTTGTCTGATGGAGGATTTTATATACATATCTGTATACGGTTTCTTCTTTGCATGAAGGAGCTTTAACCTGCATTTTTTGGATGTTATGTTCACAGGCAGGCAGTGTTCCTGCATTCCTGTAGTGATTTCCATGACATTTTTTTAATGCAGCCTTGTCCCTTGTGTGCATATTATGATATATCATGTACTGTAGATGATGAGATATTTAAAGTCTTTCCATTTTTATGTTGACGAACGTTGCTCTGAAATTGTTCCATGATTTGTAGATGTAACGTCGTCTTTACGTCTGAGAAACCGTGCCTCGCTAACATCCTCTTTTGTAACCACTCGTGTTATTGACCAGCTTTTTTGAGGCATGACGCTGCCATCAAATTCAGAATGATGAGGATCGTAGTCTTTGTGAAATAGTGAAATGTCTCGGTCTAAACATGATATGTTGACATGTCTGGGGATATGTTTTCTATATTCTACTGTGATTAAAATATGGGTTTTATGAGACTGGCAAATTGTTGCATTCTGTTTTTAGTTACATTTGCACAGTGTCCCCGTTTGTTTGTTTGTTTTTTTACCTAAGGACAAACCTCATTTTTTATGAGCAGCCTCTGTTCATTTCTTATCCTATGGGCTGTATTTCAGGTACATTTGTCTTGCTGATAAAATGACAGGTGTAAGTGCTAGATGGAAGAGCGGCATGGAAATGTTTCTCTCCAGGCTACATATTTTTTCCCTCAATTATTAGCAAAGGCTCGGCTGAGGAAATGTTTTGCAGGCATATTTTATGTTTACTTTCAGTTCCTTTCCACAGTGAGTTTGCTCATTTCAGTTCAGTTTTTATTTATTTCAGTGCTAGTTTTAGTTTTGAGTTTGACTGAGATTGTAAAATTCATTAAGATCAGACATTTGACCAACAGTCAAACCCTTCGCACACTGGTTGTGTTGATAAATTTGATTAAATTGGCAAAAGCACACATTTAATTGTAGTTTTTTGTTCAGTTTAAGTTTACTATTCATACTGCCCCTCACCCTGTGATAGTTCAGATAAATTATTTTCTTGCTAGATTCCGGCTCAGTTTGCTCCGTTTTCACTTGCAGAGAAAACTGAGAAAAGCTGAATAAGAATGTGAAATGCTTTTTTAAAGCCAAGATATTTGAGTATTTGATTTAAAGGATAAAGACACCTTTTGTATTTAAAATTATCCAAAGTGTTTCATATCCATATCCTAAGGTTCTTCTTGGACTTGACTGAATAAGATTTTAAATTTTAGTACCTTCTACATTCATTTGCACTTTTATTTACACCATACGTTTGTTTACGTTCCACCTCAGGTCTGAGAGTAACCTCTGTAATTCCCTGTATGACCTGCTCGTGTGTGATACTTACAATAAAGGGACTGACTTGAAGTGGAAAGTAAACGAAAAAAAAAAGAGAGATGAAGTGGTTTAAATGCAACATGCAATGATTGCAACACACTTGTTGCTCTGCACAGAATCTGATATTTTGACATTACCTGAATGAGACCTGTGACGACCTGTACTCTGTGTCAGCGTCAGATCTCCTGTCTGACAGCTTCCTTTTTTAAGGACACTTGAGCAGGGAATGGCTGAGCCACATGAGCTTCAGTCTCCATCTTCTGTTTGAAAGCTGACTCTTCGTGGCACCCTGCTGTTTGTTCACGCTCGCCGTCTGTTTTATTCTCTGTCTCTCATTCAGACGCTTTGTTTCATATTTTTGAGCGTGCCATCCCAAGTTTATCAGCAAGAAGCATTAGCAGTCTGTCGCTACATACAAGCTTCTCCTATAAAGACATTTTAAATTACCTTTAAATATGTTGTGAATGCTCCTGATGTGACTGTTTGTCTCATTTCACCCTCATGAATTTTAATAGTTTTTTTTTTCTGTTTTATATAACATTTGTGGAACTAAACTTTAGTGACTGAGATTTAGCATAATGAGATTTTTTTTTTCCTCTGCAAACAGAGCAGCCTTCGATCTGAGGAATGTTTGTGTAACAAACAGTAAAATCTGAAGTGAATGGTAATTTATTCGAACACAGGCTTTAACAATGTGTATTATTTCCCATTTTTGATGTGGCTGAAAAAAAAATCCAATAAAAAATAAGCAGATGGCAGTTAGCCTTGTCTCTTGACTCATGTGAGGTGTTATTTTGCTGTCTTTGCTTTGAAATAATTGAGTCGTTTGGAGAGAAAGTTGAGAAACTGTGTGATTTTTTTTTTTACATGAAAAATGTCCAAATATGAACAATATAACAAAATTTAAAGGCATTTTTTTTTTTTTTTTTTTACTTTAAACCTCAAGTCCAGTTTGTAGTGTTAATGATGAGCCACTGGGAAGATAATAGTGAACATTTCACACCAATAACCATTTTCCTCTGAAATGCAAAAGAATACATCTGGAACTGACGTTAAAATAATAATTATAAACCAGTGACTTAATAAATCAGTAGCAGGTGCCAGCGTCACCGCCTAACATTAAAGGTCGAGACGAAGGGTTTGCTTTTGCTGATTTTTTCCTCTTCACATGTGTTTGCCTCCTGCACCTCATTCTTCTCTGTTGTTCTTTCAAGTGCCTTACATAACTAAAACCACTCGACAAGATTTTTCTATCTGACTCTCACGACGACAAATGGAAAAGTGTGTGTCACAGATTACAATAACAGAGCACAGCAAGAGAAAGAAGAAAGAGTCTGGGAAGAAGGTGATAGGAGAGCCTAAAAAAGAAAGTTTTGCACATCAAAGACTTCCTTTTGAATATTAGGCATAAAATAGTATGGTACACGTTTGCATGTGTGGAATATTTACAACCGATCTCTTTGAATTTTGCAACATTTTCAAAAGCAGCAATACCGGTTTTTATATATTTAAGGGTATCGCTTCTGTTGCCTTGCATGTGATGGAATCACTGAAGGACACACTGACTGATGAAATGCAGAAACTGTCCTGCCTTGGACTGGTTGTGTATTCTCACCCAGTGACAGCTGGGATATGCTCCCGCAGTTTCCCATTCCCATATTTCCAACTAAATTGTAATGGCGTCTTATTGTACTGCCTCCAAATAAGAGATTTTTGGATTTCTGACTTTAATAAAGACTATTTCTGAAATTCTGAACTTGCGTTTCAAAAAGCATCTTTATTTACCGCAGCCTAAAAAGAGAGAAGGCAAAGAACTTCAGCAAAAAAGAATATGTTTAAAACAAAAAAGAAATTTAGAATAATACATTTCACAATCAAGTTGTAATCTAGACTAAACTCTTTTCCTCGAGGTTAAGGTTAGGATGAAGGTTCAGGTTTGGTCCAGAGTAAGCTGAGGGTAAGGGAAAGCCAGACATTTTATGGGCAGGGTCAGTATCCTTGTATTAGTTTTGATTAATTCCTGTGCAAAGAAGTGCTCCATTGTTGTAATAAAAAGCCTTTTAGGGCACTGTTATTGTTATGTCTCTTGTGTTTCTGCTGCAAACTTAAGTTATAAACATTTTGAAACTTGGGAACTCTGAAATATGACTGTTTCTAAATGTCAAGGGTTTCCAAGAAATTTACTGCAGAAAAAGCATGAAAGAGCAACAATATTAAGCACATGTACACGTAATATAAAGTACAATATTTCTAGCAAAGTTAACATTCGCCTATAAACAAATTAATAATGACTTTGGGATAGCAAGAAGGAGGAGTGCGATAAAGTGGGAGAGTCATGCGCTCTGCAACGTAGATCATTCTCCAGTGCCTTCGCTATGGAATAAGGAAAACAATTTCTGGGTCACGGAATATGAAAGACACAAGCAAACATAAATTAAGCGTAATTTTAAAAAGCTCTCCCAAGTGACAATGTTATGACATCTCAGCAACGTAATTGGTCCTGCAACAATATTGATTTTGATTCTGTAGCACCATCAAGGCAATGTCATATAGAGCACATGGCTATAATTAGTTATTTCTTGGTCAGCTAATCAAAGAAGATAGGCAAGCACTCGAGAAGGGAGCACATACAGCATGATCTGATGTCAGTCACACCAAATCTGATTGAAATCTGATGGATCCATGTGTCATCAGAGCTGCTGAATAAATGAATTATTCATCATCCTTCATACTGCTACTGATTTTTAAGAAAAAACTGTGTAAGATATTACATATTTTTCATTGGTGCTTTTACTGTGAAAGCTTATTCTGAGCTCACACTGGGACTAAGCTACTATGTTTTCTTTACTTTTGTAGCTAAACTGCGATGAAACAAATGCTTCACACACACAGGCTCGCTTCCTGTGGGTACAACTCTTGCTGCATGACAAATGCATGCTCACTGTACACCAGCCTGGTTTCTATAATTATCTATAGCAGGCCTTGATCGTTGGTTCATTGTTGATCACATGCTTCACTTGTTCAAAAGAAACTATCATCTTGCACAAACAGGTTAATCAATCAGACATCAAAGCAGCGTAGGCTGTAACTGTATCATTATGGATCACGTGCACAAAGCAGTGGAAACTGAGAAAGTGTAATAAGTCTAGTTAATTTGCTTAAATAGTGCAATTTCAGATTGAATCATTCTTCCATCATTAATAACCCAGAGGGGCGATTCCTTCCGTAGCCTGCTGCATAACAACAAGTGTAAAGCCACAGAAATATGAGGTCACATTAAAAACTTGCCTTTCTTAAAACTGCATCATGATGTGCTGTTCAGATTGAAGGCAATTTCGGATTAAAAGAGGACAGTTTGGTTTAGTAATTCATGAGATTGATCCAGTTCAGCTGTGTCCCAATCCACGCATCTTAATGTTTTGTTTCCCAGTTTATTGCAAATGTTTGTATTTTTATTTGGCAGGCTTCGAGTGGGAGTCAAACTCCAGACTGTGGCAATATTTATGGCAATGCTGATCTACGCAAGACCATCTAGAAAATGTGCATGTAACTGAGCTGAAGCAGGTCTTGATCAATACTGGTGATGATTTTTCAGCTAGTTATCACTGATCACATTATTAGATGTGGCAGCCAGCTGGAGCCCTGTCAAGTTTCATTTCAGCAGAAGGCTATTTTGAGAGAACCTTTAAAATGCCGGTATGCCAATAAAATTACTAATAAATGTGTTGTAGAGTCACAAATCCTGACCTTATTCTTAAAAAAAAAATCTGTATATAAAAGATGAACTTAGCCCTTTAACACAGAAATCATCATGTTTTGTCGCCGACAGATTTGCACAAACGAACTTTTACTCATCCTAATTACAAAACAGTTTGTCATGCTGGAAAAATTCAGATGGTTTCTAAAGCTAATTCACAGCCAACGTGTGGTTATTGCTGTAATTTCACTCATGCTGCTGCAGAAAGCCCGCCAATCCACTCCTTATTTATTGACTGAATCTTTTGAAACAAGTATTTATTGTGCAAATCTATACAAAACGCTGCAGATGAATTTCTGATTTTTGATTATTTTTTTTAAAACAAATTTTACAATAAAAAAGTATCAACTCAATGATTGCTGACCTACAGCCAAATTAGTTTCAGTTCCAATATGTCACATAAAAGTAAAACATTTGACAGAGAAGCTCTATAGGCCAACAGGTCTCTTGCATTTATTTGGGGCAATAATAACAAGAATGTTTAATTACTTATTCAAAAAAAAAAAAGATTAAATTAAAAAAACAGACTTCCACCAAATGGTTGAGATTGTCCGTTATGGAAAAAGTTGGAGTACATGAACAAATTAGTAAAAATTAATAAAATTGCTGAACTGTCAAAACTTCTCAGCAAAGGCCATAAAAACATCTTCAAATGTGTGCTGGTGTGACAGAACCACCTGCAACAGCAGGCTTTTAAGGCATTAAATCCCTTATATTTCTGGAGGTAAGCTCTAAAGCACTTCTGGCATTTCCACTTCAATACACCCTTTGGACAGATGTTGAACCGTCCCCATTTGTCACAGCGAAGTGGCATTTCTTCTGAAAAAAATTGGTGTGGTGAAGAGGAGTGTGACGATGGTGTTTACTTGATCCAACCTGTGCGTAACTGCCAGGTGAAACCTTTTGAGAGAGACTGGATTCTCATTCAGTAGGGCACAGTCCCTCTTGTAGACAAGCCAGGAGTTTGAGATGCGCAGGTCAATGATGTAGCCAAGCAGGGTATTTGAATTTGCTGGTGTCTTGTACATGTGTACCAGCACGTCCGAAAGATCGATGCCTCCCATATGCTGATTGTTAGCCTGAATGAGTGATGGGCGAGGGATATCAATCTTTGTGTGGGCCCCTTTACTCCACCATTAAAGAGGCCTGTTCCCACAGGCATTGCTCAGAAGGTTGACACATTTATTATAAAAGCATTTCACTGCCATTGCCCGTTTAGCAGACCTGTAATCAATATCACCACATCCTTTCGTCATCAGTTCTTTGTCTGTCATCAAGGAGGCTCCACCCATGCGGCAGTAGTTGTCACAGAAGACCGCTGATGTTTCACGGCTGTGTTATGGTTTTGCATTGCATTGTCACCAGTTTGGCTCCCAGAGATAGTTCCTGTTCCTGCTCCCTCAGGGGAACACTGAAAAATGTGACACAGCAGTAGGTCGTGGATGACGCCACATGAACTTGCCCCACTTGTATGGCTTGTATGGATCAGCATCAGAGGATATATTGAGGATTTTCTGGTATAAGAGCCAGAAAACTATGTGGCCTTGTACCATAAAAGGTTTTAGCATCTATCTTCTATGAGTTAAAGGAAAGAGGAAAACTGAATCTTTGGGGTTTTTTTGGATTCTGCGCCTAGGATTTTTTTAGTTTCTTAATCTAATCTTTGAAGTCTGGGAATTCTGTCTTGATTTCTTTATCATTCTCAAAGTCAGTTTGATTTCTTATAAAATTGTGGTGTCGTTGAGTTCTGTTTCTACTGCATTGGTTTCCTAGTAACTGTCTTGCAATGCTGTGTTCTGGTTCATGTTTTTATTGTTATTTTTAGTCTGATAAGTTGTAGTTTTACTGTAGTATTTGAGTTCTGTTTCTCATATAGCTACAGAGTTCTGAATGCTTGTATAGATGGGTTTCTGTTCTAGTGTTAGTTCTGAATGTTTGATTTGTATTTAGTTTCAGTTCCTACCTGTCGTGTTCAGTATGAGCCTTCTTGTCTCTTTGTTTAGCATTTGTCATTTGGTTAATTACTGTTTTACTTTGAAGCATGGTTTGCCTTCATGCCACCTGTTAGCTTTACTTCCCACATTGTGACTGTCTTGATTGTTTTCACTTGTGTAATCCCTTTTACCTGTGTATTATTCCCCATTTTTTCTTCACTTTCATATTCTCTGTCTCCCTCTTTGATCATTTGTCTAGTTTCCCTGTAGTCTAGTCTTTGTTTGTTATCTGGTCTCTGTGGTTTCATGTGATGCACTTGCTCCTTTGAACTCCTGAGAGGCATATACTACAAAATAAAGTTCAATAGAGCCACACGTTCTTTGTCTTAGCTGGCTTTAGAAAACCTAAAACCCCATTCGGAGATAACAGCATGACAAGGTGGTTGTCAAGTTTGTCTGTTAAGCAGGGCTTTCTGTTTCAGGCTCTGTGCGCACTTGCATAAAAAAGGAGTGTTTCATATGTCATGTGACTCTCCTTCCAGACAAAATGATCCCTATGAGTGCCACCTACTCCAATTAGAGATGTTATCATGTGCTGATGATGATGGTGATGATAAAAATGGTGATAAATGGTGATGAGCAGTAAAATGCAACTATAAGGCAATAAATTAATGCTGCAGAACATGTTATTTTATTGTTAATTTACAGTTACTGGGGTTAGGCTAATTGGTGATTCTTTTTTCTTTTTCTTTTTTTCCCGTTTGTGATGGATTTTTATTTTCTCCTAGATATTTGTGATTAGATGGACCTGATAGGTATATAAATTAAGCTTCCTCTTTGAGCAGGAAGTTGTATTTTGTTACATGGTTGTTACATATTTTTATGGAAAAAATATTTCTGATTCTAAAATTGCCCACAGGTGTGAATGTGAGTGTGACTGGTTGGCTCTCTGTGGATGGATGGCTGGATGGCTGGCTGGCTGGCTGGCTGGCTGGCTGGCTGGCTGGCTGGCTGGATGGATGGATGGATGGATGGATGGATGGATGGATAGATGGATGTTAATTCTGGGATTTAATACACAGAGCTGTAAAATAAACATTGCAGGTTATTTTAACAGTGAGTGTGCTCTCAGTACTCCTGTTTTATTTCGAAGACTATAGCTGCACATTAGAGCTCTGAAACTTGATGCATGTAAACATTAAATGTATCAATAACCTAATAAAGGAAATGCTGAAATCACTTTAGTTTGTCAGTACAGCAGACTGTCTGTGTAGGTTGTCAGTCATCCAGGTCATAGTGCTCTCTGGAGTTTAAAAAAGGTGACTGGACTTCTTTAAGTTTCTTCAAGAAAGTTGAACTCAAGAAACTTTTTCAAGCTCCAGAGAGCACATCAGACTGAATAAATTCTTCAGAATAGGTACAGTATCCTTGGTGTGTGTTCTGCATTCTAGTGGCTGCAGTTCTAGCAGTGTAAAAGAGACTTAACAGCAGATTAGGACCAAGTATAACAACATTAATACATTTTCTGCATCACCAAATTAGTACAATCACATTCTGGTGCATGTATTAATACAGCTGGCACTTCATTCCGTGGTTTTAGAAAGCTCCGGTTTAATAATTTGCACATATAAAACTTAGTTCAACTACCCACAAAGTAGTCTATATTCTTTAGCAGATAACGACATTAAAAATGTTGCAAAAGGCACCACCACCACAAACATACTTGAGAGGTCCTGTTCTGTGATGTAAATTCATGGAGAGAAAGCCTGGCAGACAGTGCATGTTTATTATGAAGGGATAAATAAGTTATTTTTGTGAGAAGCTGTAAACATGTTTATTTCTGCTGCAAAGTCGGGCATTTTTATGCAGGGACATTCAACAGTTTTTATGATAGGTGGTAAAATATGGTCAAATACACATGGGTTTACATTTTTCATAAAGTATGTTGTTCTTTGGCTCAACAAAAAGACCAGCAGTCACAGCCTGATCGCAGTCTTGACCATATCACGATGCGATGTGGTCAGAGCTAAATTATTTCAGTTTAAATAAACAGCTGTCCTAATAAAAGAGCCACAGTTCTAATACGACTCCTTTTATGGCTGTGTTAGCAGCATACCTGCTGTACACCAAAACTGGATACTGCATATTCATGCTCCAAGAGCAGGGTGTGCAGCAGCTTAAAGGTAACAAAGGTAACCTCCAAGGTCCACACTGTAGATGGTTTTTTCTTTTCTTTTCTTTTTTTTTTTTTTGCTTCACTCTCTAAGCTCTACCAGGAAAAACAAATAAGTCTATACAGGCAATCTTTTTATAACAATTTAATAGGAGTAATACTCATGACTACAATTAAAGACAGAATTGAAAAAGACAGAAACATATGATACCAACAAGCTTTGCTTCAAAAAGTTCATGTCATATAACCTCCAACACTTCAAATTCTTTTCTCTTTTTTTTCATATATTCTTTACATGTTATTAATTTTTTTTTTATTCCTTGTTTTTCAGGAAGGAATAACATAAAATCTATAATTTATTAACAATACTGACACCACACGGCTTTATCTAATCATCCCACTGGGTTTTGAAAATGACTTCTTTCTTCTGATTGAAATTAGTAATTCAATTTTCAGCCTGAGGAACACCTCTTTGTTCTGCAGTAGATAACAACTTCAGGAAGTTCATTCACAGCAAGAATGAAGAAGTTCAGTGCGCCGGAAATCTTCTCAGCAAAAACAGACACTGAAATTCTACAGATTAAGTTTTAAGGTCATTTTCGTGATATAATACTTGTGCTCCCTCATAACTGAAATATTTCTTTATCATTTAATTGGCCTTAGGATCCAAACTAATTTTATACACATTATGAAATCATTGGAATATTTTCCATATATTTTTAGTATAAAGGAAAGTCACATTGTAGAGGCCTGAGTTTTCAGTGAACACCTCACTGTGCTATCAGTTGAATAAAGTTCTTATGTAAAATTTCATGGTGATTTTTGGATATTTATTGGTATTTTTGCCCCTTTTTTTTAGCACAGGTCCCCAACCTGCCCTAATCCCTTGTCTGGACTATGTGGACTTTCCTGGGCTTCTAAAACACTGCTCTTTAAGTCTTAAATTAAACCTAATTAAGCTAACACACTAAGTGGAAAATAGTTCCATCTTATATTTGAGAATCTATACATGCCTGCCTTCACCCCCCTGGATCTAAATCTGTAAAATCAGAACTTATCGTACACCCACAAAAAAAAAACAACTAAGGGAAAATTTGCATAATAACAAAACGAAAAAATAAATATGCTATCTCCTTTTCAAAGAACAGTAAAAAGATATGAAGACAAGTTCCTCGAGGAAGCCGTCAGTGGTGTAACGTAAGTAATTCATTGACTGCCAAAATATTACGTAATACTGCAGCTTGCCACGCACCCACAGGGCTTGTTTGTATCCGCTCTTACAACCTGAAGCTTGATAGAAACCAGCAACAAAGCTGGAAACTAAGATATTTAGTGCTGCAAACAGTAAGTGGAGTATTTTCTTTTTTCTTTAACAACTTAAAAAAATAATAATAATTTTTTTTGTAATACAGTAATGTTCAGAAGACCCACTACACCACAACAAACAGTAGTTATTCTATTATTTTTGTTCCTATTTGATGCACAGAAGACTTCTTCCTGAGTTCAGGGCTGGTTAGAGTTGGTAAGGCAGGGATTGTCCTGTATTACCTCCAATATTGTAAGATGTGCAGAAAAAATTTAAATTCAGCTTCCCTCAGCCTCTGTTTTTTAAAAATATTTTTCATTTTTTTTTAACACCGGCTGATTGATTAATGAACTAATGCTGCCTTTCTTTCAAAGTACCTTTGTGAATGGAGATATACCAATCAATGTCAACCTATGGATCAATTAAAGTCACAATAACTGATGTATTTAACAACTTGGGAGCAGCAGAATGACCTCTGAAGACAACACTGACAATTTATCATCTTGAAAAGTTGGATCAATGCATCCCACAAACATGGTGGAGCAACATCACATATTTGGAATGATGTTTTCTGGTCCTGTGAGATACACAGCTGTGATCAGAAGGTTACATAGTCCTCCTTTTTCACTTTGCGCAATGTGCCACTACCACTGGCAGCAAAACAGCCCTAAAGAATGATGCTAACACCACCATGTTTGACAGCTGGTACAGTGTTCTTAGATTTGAAAGCCTCACCTTTACACCTCCAAACACACCTCTTGTCATTGTGGACACATGGCTCAATCTTTGTCTTGTTTGACCATCAAAACTTTTAACTGCAAAGTTCACTTGAACTTGAAGCTGCTGATTTTGAAGCTGGGGCTTCTTTCTTGGTCAGAACTCTGTCCATGATGATGTGAACCCTGCTTCACTGTGGACAGTGACACTGGTTTTCCAGCACTTTCCAGTCCACAGCAGATTGAGCTTTGTACGTTAACTTGTACTTACACACAGTTGCTTCAGTTGATGATCTTGGAATCTGCAACAGTTTAGAAATGACTCCGAAGACCTTCCCAACTCATGTAAATCTAGAATTCTCCTTAGACCTTCTCTTAGTTCCTTTGGCTTTCCGATTGTTTATTCATACCCATGATGACTTCTGACCACAGCTTCTAGCCAGGATTTAGCAGATTCACTATATTCACCAGTGTCTGTCTGCTGTTAGGCACTGAGCAAGTAGCATACAACGGGGAGTTTATTAGATGAAAATAGCAGCTGTGTTTGGAAACAACACTAAAATGAGAATGAATCACAACTTTATACATAATAGTGAATGCAGTGAGAATGCACTCAAAATGCGGATTCGAGAACTAGTGTTCAGAGGTTCTTATCCATTCCCAGATATTTTTTTATTCAGTTATATTTACAGACTGCACTTTTTTTCTTTTTTCTTTTTTTACACTTGGACCTCTAAGAGTATACTTCACTTTAGAAGCAAAAATGAAGGCAAGCTGATGGGGCATTGTGTGAGAGAGGAGGATAAGAGCTGATACTCAAATCAGATATCTGTTTGGTGTCGGATTTTCGGGTATTGAACATTCTGTCAGTGCAAAGAAAACGACTGCTTTGTATTTTTGCTCTTTATAATACGGGAGAATTTTTTTTAATTAATTAATTTAATTAGTTTGAGGTATAATCTTGGGGGGGATTTGTTTATACTCTAGAAAGAATAATCCGTTAGTGCTTTCCCACGCTCTTAGACAGTTTCCAGCGTTCTCACATACATTCCTCTGACCCCAATGACGCACAAGGGTATTACTGCTTTTATAGAAGCTGCAGGATGCTATGCTGCACAATTAAAATTTAGCGCTCACTACAGAGACCTATTGATTGCTAATCAGCCGAGCATTTGATCAGCAACACTGAATATTTCATTTTTGCTCTCGGAGTTTAGCTTTTCCTCCTGTTCAAAGCCCCAGCTTGCCCCCCCCCCCACGCCACCCCTTTTTCCTCTGCGAGCGCCCTCTGCGCGCTGCACCTGTACTGCTGCGACTTGTGCGTCAGAAGATGGCAACTGATTCTTTAGACCCATCTGTTAGAGGAGCTGGCGGCAGACCGAGTCGACCTTGCGAAGCGGCTGCGGGTTCTCCTCTGACTGCATCTGCACCGCACGCGTTCATTACGTAACAGCAACGCAAGTACAAACTTTTGGTGACATTTTTTACGCACGGATTCCCAATTTGCACAAGTAGGCGACCGCACCGCTGCTCTCCTTCTACTTCAACCGCGCTTCAAAGAGCCGTGATGCAAGTTTATATAGCTGTGATATTCGCTTGTGGAGTGTGGGGTAAGTTTAACAACTTATTTTCTTGACCAAATTATGGGCTTGCTGTAGATAAGTTATCTTTTTCAAGTGGTATCAAATGATTATGTTATTCACGTTTAAATTCAGTATATTTAACATTTTAATAATTATTTTACAAGGTAGCCTTAAGGTGAATTCAAGTGAGTATCCTTTTTACGATTTCACAGATAATAAAGAAGGAGAGAGAGAGAGAGAGAGAGAGAGAATAGCAATTTGCAGGGTTTGTGTCGAAGGGATATCGGTAGCTATAGCAGGATAATTCTGTTATTTTCAACATGGACTGAATTTGAAACCGTTTTCGATGCAGTGACTATTCCACCCACTAGTAACCGCCTGTAATATTCTTGAATTTAATCATATATGGATTAGTAATTGCAATCAACGGGAGCGAAGCGTGACCAGTTAATGTCTTCAGTCCCTTATCACGTTATTAGGTTGAGGATGTTTGTTTTGTATCTTCATTCCTTATTAGGTATATTCTGTGAATTGTCTCAGCAGAGATTGTTTTTCTGTTCATTACATTAAAAAAACAATTAGATTATGTTCTTCTTCATTTAAAGCATTTTAGGATATCTTGCGATAGCAGCGCATTCACTACTGTAACAGTAAATACGTGAGTTGTTCTCCGTCACTGTTCGTCACTTGTGTGGCATCCTGTATTGAGGTTTAGGGCAGGAGGGGGGGGGGCTGCCAGGTGTTGTCTCTGGTCTAATCCAAGCCGAGCCACTACAAAAATGAAGTTATCAACGAGAATGTTTGGGACATCAATATCTACTTTAAAACTATTTGGTGCATTATTTAGATTTATTGAATATTCACCACTTCAGGTTCAGTTGTAGATTTTTTTTTTTAATTGAGAAGTTGAGTTCAAGGCGGTCATACAGCTTATAATTATTATATAATAATAACACAGTAGGACGGTGTTAGCCTGCCCCAAGATTTTCTTCCCTTTTTCCACGTCTCCTGTCTTTGTTTCCCCCTTGGAGGTTTCTTTGTAATTACTTCCTGTTTTATTTAAATAATAACTTCCTTTGTTTTCTCAGTCCTTTTCCTCATTTGTGATCTTCTGTCTACACTCATTAGTTTCACCTGTGTTCAATTGGCTCTCTGCGTATACACCCCCGTGCATCCTTTGTCAGTTTCTCTTCCACCGCCAGTGGTCTGGTCTCCATGTGGCTCCCTGAGGCTTTGTTTTCATTTTTAAACCTTCAAAGTTATTAGTTGGACTCTGTTTTGAGTATGCTGCTCACCCTGCAGTGCCATCATTGGTGTACAGCATTGATTACCCTTAATTAAAGTCACCTTTGTTTTTATGTTAGCCATCCTGCATTTGGATCACCTCTGAACTTTACCCCAGCACATGACTAACAGTCAAGGAAGAAATAGTCTGCATATACACTGTAGATAGAAGCATGCATTGGAGGAGGAACTGTCCTTACTGAATGCTGTCTTGTGAAAAATGGATCTGCTGCAGCAGAAAACTGCCCATTAAGAGTCTAGTTCTTATGTTGTCACAGTCAGGTGACTTACTACATCTCAAAAGCTCACAGAGCAATGCCATAAAGGTCTTTGGAACCGCAGTTCACAATAAGTCATTGGAGACTGTTGAACCACATCTGTGGAAAACCATCTTCTCTGAGTTTTTTTCAGAGCACTTGCCTCTTTCCTTATCAGCTTTTGTGGGGCTGCAGCTTATTGAAACAATGACAGAGGCAGTTATTGTACTATATGAAATATCTGAGTAGCTGTACAACCATTTTAAAGTGCATTTAATGGGTTTTCTCTTGTTTTTTCACTCGAGTGCACATTTGAGCTCGTTATTAAATGTATTTTATATGGCAAGTAAGACAGATAGTTGCATAACAGTGCTGAATGTCTGCAGCTGATCTTTGATGCCATAAAGTTCAGGAAAGTCATAAAAAAATCATTTTTTTCTTCATTGTTCTCTAAGCCTAACAATGATCAACTTGAAGGGTCTCCAAGTGCCAAAATCCCAATTTTATAGGTGAGCATCTTATCTGGAATACAAATTACACGTTAATGTAGGTGAATGCCCTTATATTGATCTAAACACTGAGGAACAGCATATTGTAATATTGTAATTGTAGTCCCCCAAATGAATGTATTTTACAAGTAATATTTTCAGTTAATAAATGAATGTTAAATAAGAGTATAAGTTGGTAAATGTAGAGAAACCTTATCTGAAATATTAACATCTTAGGAAACTAACTTCTTAGGAAAACAAGAAACTGATTCTCAGAAATAACTCTAAATTATGCCTCAACTGAAGTTACAATTAGTCTCACCAAAGGTTTGCATTGGTTACATTTGTGCCCGTGACTTTTATTTAACTGGACAAGTTATCAAGAAGGAATTCTTATATCACTGGGAGCCTGTATGTTCAGAATATTTAATTCTCTATTCAGTTGTGATGAACTAGCGACAGATATTTTCCACAGTGCTGGGCACTGGCAGAGTCAGAAGTATCAGGTACTGTCGACTGAAGTTGCTTTTTCTCACACAAAAAGAGCAAAAAGTGTTTTTATTTTAGGAAATACTCTGGTTTTGGTGAGGGGTGTCTGCTCAGCTCAGTCACATTACACAGACTCTGCAATAGGGGTCTAGCAGAGAAAAGACCACTTGATGTCCAATAAGATGAACTGGACATTAGCATTCACATATACTGCTCCACTGGGTAATTTCTAGAAACATTTAGGGCTGCAGTGCATCTATGAAATGTTAAGTCAGAAAGTAAACTCAAAAGAAGCCTTCCTCCATGTAATTTCTCAAAGAATATTCACCACAAATGACCAAAAACTGTCAAAAAAGAAATTGTAAAATTAAAAAATGCCATAGTGCTCCCTTCTGTTAGACTTTGGAGTTTTCCACTGTTGTGGAGAGATAGGGTGCTATATTTTAAAGAAAAGTGGAAGTCATCCTGTATTAGGGGATTAGGCATTATGTGTTCAGGATCTGAATATGTAATGCATTAAAGCTGTTACTTAGCAGCATTAATGCTCCAAGGCTAGCAAGTCTTCCTGGGTATTTTAGTGTTAGCCTGCACTGAATGTGTTTGATCACCCTCTTTTCACCTGATGCAGATACTTACGTGACAAATTCTGCTGTCACAGAGGGAATAAATTCATGATGAGCGAGGGGGAAATCGAGCTGTCACAGACGATGAGCTCAAATGAAATGAAAATGTAAACCCGTGCCGCCACAAGTATCACCTAAGGCTTCTAGAAAGGTTAAAGTGTGTTTATAAAAGACTAAAAGTGAAAACTAAAATTCTAAACAGTTTATTAGATTCTGGGACCAGTGGCTACAAATTATTGTTTCCAGATGTCCCAAATTCACTGATGTGCTTTGAGTGCTCTGCTTCACAATATGGGAAGTGATGTAATTTCCTTAAAAGAAGGAAACATGATCAAAAAAATTCACTCATAAATGAGGCTGCAGAGCAGCTGATAAGCCAGGCATGGGTGATTTTACACTGTTAATTATATAATTCTTCTGAAGTACTTTGTACACTGTGCTGTTTCCACATGCAAATATGATTTTGCATTATTGCAGCTTGCCATACTGCGGCACTGTAGTGGGTTAATGATGTGTGAGGTCTTAGTATTCCCGAAGTGATTTAAATTCCAGATTGAACAGTTTTTTAGAAAATAATTGTGTTTTGAAAGCTGAATTTTAATATATTTTTCATAATTTATTACTAACAGAGGGATTTCATGAAGAATATAAGAAGGCCGATAGTCTTAGTAAGGAATGTGATGATTTTAACTATTTTAAATGTACATAAAGGATAAAAGTGGATTTTATGATTGCAGGTGCTACAAATATCTCAGCTTGTTAGTACAGCACTGGCATTTTATCACTTACTTTCAGGAAAAACAAAGGGCAGGCAGAAATGTCAGGTACACCGGGTGTTATCAGAATAACCTGGAGAGTAAAATGATTTTCCAGTGTTTTTGCAGTTAACAGAATTGTATTCAGTTAAAACACTTGGTAGTTGTGCAATGAAATGCTCCAGCTTAATGTGTAAAATTCTGTGACCTCTACAGGACAGAATCCATTTTTCTGTTTTCAAGATGTGCAACTGATGAAATAATTGTTTTCACAGAAAGTAAAATGTGAGGGAATTTGCCTTAAACAGTGCAAGCTGTGGAAAAGCACAGCATGCCGTGAATGAAATGAGGGACCTTTTGATTAGTTGGCACCTTCAGCGGTTTAAATTTGCACGATGCCTCAAAGGTGAGATGTTTCTAGTCAGAAGCAGGTCATGTTATGGAGTTTTGTTTTGTTTTTTTGGCATGACAGGATGATGAATTGTTTATTAACTCAGAACATTTTCATAGAACACACATACACAATATGTACCATCAAATCAAGCACTAGTAAACCACCCTGCACATTTACCTTGCTCAGGCTGGGGGGGGGGGGGTCAACAAGATCTAAAGTTAAAAAAAAAAATTTCTTGTTTAAAAGATAAATTTCTAAGGTTAAGCTAATGGACAATCATGTTAAGTAGAGTTTGATTTCTGAGCAAAGTAACCCCAAATCTGATTTTACTGTTACTGTTATTTTACTGTTACTGTGTAAATATCAGGTCTTATTTTATTCTGGTTATAAATGGGTGCCAGTGCAGTATTAATGTGTAACCTTCAGCTGGCTTTTTATTGGTCTGTCCACTGGATTTTGAACAAAAGGCAGACTCACTAAAGCATAAAAATATAGAATTTATATATAGAATAAAATAAATATAGAATTTATAGGCAGTCTGCACAGAAGACAGCAAGGTGAGTGATTTTTTTCGTAGCAAAAAGCAAAGCAAGATAATGAGCAAGGAGCCAGCTGAGGAGGGTAACACACCATAGGGTGGCTTCTAGCTCTTGATTGGCTCTCTCTCTGCTTGCTCGTTGGTCTTGGGATAGAAACCAGGAGACTAACCTGAGCTCCAAATGCAGGACAGAATTGCTTCCAGACATTGGAGATAAATTGAGGTCCTTGGCCAGTAACGAAGTCCAGAGGGATGTGAGACCATGGACGACCGAGAGTGGGAAGCAGTCTGGTGGGAGAAGAGCTTGACGACAAAAACAGAGCAGGCAGAGACACATTCACGGACATCTTCGATGAGGGAAGGCCACCAAAGTAGACATTGCTGGAAGGTTCTAGTACGATTCTTTCCGGAATGACAAGTGAACTTAGCTGTGTATGCCACAAATATTAAATGGGAATTGATTTTCAAAGGGATGAAGATGTGATTTGTTGGTTCTTTACTGGGGTCAGGTTCATCCTGTCCTCGACCAAAGACTTGATCTCTCATGTCAGGGAACCAATGGCACAGGCCAGAGGCAGGATGGTTACTTCTTCCATGGTGGTTTCAGAGGGGGAAAATTGATAGAATAGAGCATCAGGTTTGACATTTCGGAAACCTTGTCTGTAAGTTATGGTTAGATTGAATCTGTCAAAGAATAGTGCCCACCTGGCCTGTAGAGCGTTGAAACTCTTGGTAGTCTGGGGAAAGGCAAGGTTTTTATGGATAGTCCATACTACAAAGGGATGCTCCGTGTCTTCCAGCCAATGCCTCTACTCTTCAAGGGCTAGCTCGATGGCTCGCAGCTCACGGTCTCAGACATCACAATTGCACTCTGCAGGTGAAAAGTGGCGAGAAAAGAAAGCACGTGGAAGCATTTTACCTTCTTTTTGCTAGAATTTCTGAAGTCTGAGGCCTCCACTTGCTCTGTGAAGTGTTTTGTGGGATATGGTTGAGTAAGGACTGGTGGATTGGCGAAATGTTTAAGGGTGTCAAAGGCATCCTGGGCATTGGTGCTGCATTGAAAAGTGACCTTTGGAGATGTTAGGTTAGTAAATGGTAAGGCAGTCTCGCTGAAATCTTAGATGAAATGATGATGATCTCCAGAGATGTAGCGCAGCATATTGTAACCCATGTGATCTGAGGAAGAGGCCGTCATTCGCCACTCCACCTGTTAGTGGAGTGATAAGCCTCAGCGTCACCTCTGTCACTTTCTGTCCCTGCTGCTGGCTGTGTAGTGTGTGTTTGGAGTAAGCGTCCCAGAAACGCGCACTCAAAAATCTTCAAACTTCATGAAACTAGCTACTTTTACTCAGTGGTGAATGTTCTTTCAAATTCCTTCTTAGACCTTTCAGTTGATAGTGGTATTTTCTTTTGCGTAATTAGCGTTACAATATGCTCATTCCTTCCGAGTTGGGCTTCCTGAATTGAGAGGGTGCGACGCACTGGGTCCAAGTGCACTGAGTCCATCTCTTGGCTATCACAACCACTCAGACGGTTTGCACTCAAACACAGGACTAAAAGTTTATGTTTATTCACAAGCACACAAGCACAGCAACAGTTGAGGCAAAAGTCTCAGTTAGTGAAGCCTTTGTTGCACACAAACAAGCAAAGCCACAGTTCCTCTCCTCCACCTCTCCGTCACCAAACACAAGTTCTGGCTTTCTAGTAACAGACAATCTGCACTGAAGACAACAAGGTGAGTGACTTTCATAGGGGAAAACACCTTATGTGGTGGCAGCAGACAAGCTGGTTAGCAGCAGGTGAGCTCATTACTTTCAGGAGTGTGGAGCCAAAGGGCAGAAACCCAAGATGAGTCCCGCCCCCTGAAAGACAAGCGTTCATTCAACTCACACATAAACACAAACCGATAGAGGAGAAGAGAAAGTGGTGAGTCAGCACAGGAGGACTGAGGACTTTGTTCTCTGCCTCCAAATAATTTACATTCTGAAGTACATGAGACATTCAAGATTGCTGATTAATAAAATACAGCAGCTCATCATCGATTGTACTAAGAGTACCCTACCCTAATGAGTCTCACACATTACATTTTACCGACATATTTGACAGGGATACAATAAAATCCTTTTGTCAGAAACTTTCTGTTCAATAATTTTACTTTTCTGCTTTGTTTGCAGCACTCAATAAGACAGAGGAGAAGAGGACATGCCCACTAGGATATTTCCCCTGTGGAAACCTGACCTTTTGTCTCCCCCAGCTCCTGCACTGCAATGGTATCGATGACTGTGGAAATCAAGCAGATGAGGAGAACTGTGGTGAGGCATTGTTTCCACTTGAACAATTGTTAATAGGTTTATATGGCCTCATGCATACATCTTCAAAATACCTAATAGCTCTCCAAAGCCCTTAGGTAATAGCTGACACATACATAATGTTTGCGATTTTGCTGGTTTATGAGTTCATGTGATAAATAGCTGGTATGGGTGTTCTAAGCAGAAAAAGCCCTCATTATTGCCTCTGAGCAATAACTGACACTAGTGTTTTGGAGCACTTTGGAGAACTGATGCTAGCACAAATCTGTAAACCTGCAGACCTCTTAGCTGTTCTTGACACTGGCTGGTGGCATGGGAAATGGCATTAATATGCATGCTGGCTGCTGTTTTTTGTAATATGTTAATTGACAGCTATGATGTACCTCTGAGTCCAGTACCCGTAAAGCTCAGGACTGAGCTCAAACTGACCTGGACCCAGAAGCGAAGGCTCAAAGCTGGTTCCTGACCTAAGGACTAAAGCTGTTGGGTGACAGGATACTGTAGCTAGAATAGAGCATACTTCTGAATCATTTGCGTTCTATGCCTGGCTGTCACAATTGCAGGGAGGCAGAACTTTTTTAAAAGCAGTTCAACAAATGAAATTATTATAGATAAAGAACCAAAAGACATGCAGTGTTTTCAATTTTATTTCTGTTTCTTTTTTGTGTTCTCTATTAATTTCTTCAATAACCTTTAAATAATTTTCTTTTTGTTTGATATTTAAAAACAAAAGAGGCCTGGGAGTTAGAGAGTTCAGCGTAGTATCTTAGCAGTTCCTAGGACTGCACTCTTTTGGATAAAGACGTTGTGCCCAGAATCTGCTGGAGCCATTCTTCCAGTTTTGTGGTTGCAACTCCCAATACTCCTATCCTGGTCCATGTACACAATATTGCCAAAAGTATTCACTAACTCACCCAAATCATCATTGAATTCAGGTTTTCCCATTACTTCCATGGCCGCAGGTGTATGCACATAAGCATGCATAGTGCTTCTACAAGCATTTGGGTTGGTCTCAGGAGCTCAGTGAATTCCAGCGTGGTACTATAATAGACTGCTTGGATCTTGTTCTTCGTTTCAGTTCATTCCTCAGGACTTGCCTTACTCCCTGCAGGTATTTGGTAATTGCAGCTGTCCTAGTGGTCTCTTCTTGGTTCCCATTTGCCTGTGGCATTCTAAGGTACTTGCAGCTATCCTCGGGGTTGCTGTGGTTTGCTCTTAGATCCAGTACTCACTTAGCATTGTTGTTATGTGTCGCATCCGAGGAATTATATTTACATCAAAAGTCACACACAAGAAAAAACATAATCTGAGCAAATAATTTAATTTTGCAAGCACAGGTATTCATTTCTTATGCGTAAATTCAACAACCTGTGTGATTACGTGGCCACACTCATAAAGAAGCCATCGCACACGCGTGTCTGATTTGCACGCACTCCTGCAGTTTCAGGCTCTGCGCTCGGAGCTGAATCCTGCTCGGAAACAACTGGCTTATGACTGTTTGGATCAAGCCTAATGTGATTGGTCACTTCGATGGACAGTTCAGGTTACTGCCACTGGACAGAAAAGGCCTGTATCTGGAACAATCCAGCCGTATACAAGTTTATGGATCTGCCACGTATCCGTAATGTTTCCAGAGAGAATACGGGAAGATCTGATCTGTCACCGATGTTTAAATGGATATTATCCAGATAATTAATGGATGTTCATTCAGAGTTTGGATTTTTCAGGGTCCAGTCTTCGTTTACGGAGAAATCTCCAAAACGTATCTGTCAAAGATCCAGTGCGCATTGTACAGATACAGAGATATTAATACCTCAGATAGTACCATATTTTAGGGCTTTTATTCCAGTGTGCCTTAAACCAAGTTACAGCAACATAAGAGCTGTTTTAGACCATAATAGTTTATGATTTGGAAAATAAAGTTTGTCAAATTAACTGTCAACAGATATTGTTTTCTGTGTAGCAGTGGAAATACTCACAACTGTCACTGGATTACTTTAATGCTGAATAAATCTTTTTTTTTTAAAGGAAAAGTTCTGAAGTTTCTGCAGACCTGTCCCATAAATCTGTTGTACAGCATACTGTATCACATACCTTTAAAAAAAATCATAACGAAAATCAGGAAATAAAGTGTGCATCTTATCGATACGTGAAGCCAGTGAGAAATCAGCACATCCACCGATGCACATTAGAAATAATAGGTACAATTAAACTTGTTTAACCCCTTCAAAGACTTTAAGTGCCTCACGTCGCTGACATTTTTGTCATCATTATTTTTATTGTTTCCTAATTTTAGTACTTTCTATACTCCTTTGCACTTCCATTATACTGTACATTCCACCTCAGGTCTGAGAGTAAGGCAATTTCAATCCTTTGTATGTCCTGCACATACAGCATGTGGTATTGACAATAAAGAAACTTTGACTTTGACTAGATTTACAGAAAATGACAGCAGCAACTTTAACTGTTTGTCAGAAACTAGCTCAGTTAGTTGTCACGTGTTGTAAAAACAGAACCTGTCACATCCTCTTCTCCTACCCACTCCACAGACTCCCTGTTCACAGAACCTGTAATATAACGTGCGTGAACTATTTTAACGGAGCCTGAACCCACAGCCAGACGTGTACAGCGTTTTCACTAAGTGAAACTCATGTGCACGTGGCTGTTCTACCCATGAAGGTTGTTGAATTTACATACGAGTATCAGATACCTGCGCCAACAAAATTAAATTATTTGCTCAGATTGTGTTTTTCTCGCATGTGACTTTTGACATAAATATAATTCCATACGCATCCTTCTCCCAAATGCTTGTCCAGTATTGTTCTCATATTGTTCCCCTGCCACTGAGAGTACACTTAAGATGGCTCAGTGGAGAACACCTGGTTTATTGTCCTGGCTTATATATAGTTGATATAATTGTAAAAAAAAAAAAAAAAGTTTATATATTACACGGGAATTGCACTACTGAGAATTAAATTGCATCATAAGTAACACTTAATGATAAAAAGGTCCAAGGTACCATAAAGCATAGAAATGCTGATGCTGGAGCTTCCTCACCTGTGCTGATTTGCAGCTCAGATTGGTGAAAGCAGGCTTATGCATGACTGATTTAAAGAATTTATCTTGAGGAGACAATCATCAATCATGATTCCTGTGATGAAACAGATGCAGCTTATAAACCAACTGTCACATTATAATGAATGACATTTTTCCCTCCTGACTTCCGTCCCTTCCCGAGGCTTCATTTAGTCATCCTGCAGGAAGAATTATGATCTGATGTCAGTTTTATTTTCAGCCAGTGCAGGTGAGTAGAAGTTAAAATCATTTCAGAGTATGCAATCACAAATATTAGTACATTGCTGGATAACACAATGTTAGACTGTAGAAACAATAGTCATTGTTCCTCTTTTGGTTTATTTTTGTTAGACGTGCAGTGTCTGTAAGTACTTGGACATTGACATAATTTTTGTAATTTTGCCTCTGTGTGTCACTACAGTGGATTTTGAATTGCCATTTGTATGTACTGTAAAGTCCCCCAATATTTAGACTCTAGAAAACAATAACTTAATGGTAAGTATAGGAATTGTTTTTTAATATTTGGACACTTTTTTTTCAATAACTGCCTGAAGTCTAGAACCCATGGATATGACCAAATGCTGTTTCCCCTCTCTTGAGATGCTCTTCTAGGGCTTTACTGCAGCCAGCCTCAGTTGCTGCTTGTTTGCGGGACGCTCAGTATACTCTGTTGGGCTGAGATCATGTGACTGATGTGGCCATTGAAGAATATCCCATGTCTTTGCCCTGAGAAACTTTGGGTTGCTTTTGAATTATGCTTTGGGTCATTATCTATTTGCGCTGTGAACCTCACTCTGATCATTTTTGCAGCATTTGGTTGAATTTGAGCCCCGTACACTTCAGTATTCATCCTGCTACTTCTATCAGCAGTCACATCATCAGTAAACACTGGTGACCCATTTCCACTGGCAGCCATACATGCCCATGCCACAACCTTGCCTCTGCCATGTTTGACAGATCATAAATCCTCAAAATCATTTCACTCAATCACATCTTGGTTGTGATCCACTAGTGTGGAGGCAAAATGTCTAAAAACTGAAGTAGCAAGCAGTCCTCCGACCCCCATCCCCATTGTTCGATAGCCAGGGGGACAGAATCATAATAACTTGGATCTGTTAGTGGGTGCTCTATTAGTGGATGCGCTGTCATACCTGTCTTGCTGCTATCTTGCTGCTCCTGATAGGATGTAAGCCCAGATGTCACCTGGACTGGATGCCAGACAACAGCACAGTCACCAGCTGCCTCTGCCTCTTTTATTTCATCATCTCAAAGGCTGACTCAAATCTACTGATCATACAATTTCACTTTTACTCTATCATTCATGAAGTGACTCATAACATCTGCTGTGTTTTCCCATTTCACTGGTACACCTGTACAATCAAATAAAAACATGCTCAGTTCATTGCTGCTGTTATATTTCATTAGACTGGAAGGATGAGTCTTACAGCCTGGAAACAACCATGTGCTGGACAAGTCCAAAGGCAGACTATTTTGTTGTAACACTGCCATGCAAATTACCACTATACTTTTTTAATATTTATTGTTTCTTGAGGCACCAGGAAGGACTGCACTTTTAATCTCGTTGTGCAACTTGAGTGTACAATGACAATAAAGATTCAATTCAAACTAGCAACCAATAACTTTTTGAGGGAATATATAGGACATCGCAGATGGTGGTGATAACTGTAAAGCTAGACAAAACATTTGTGGGTAAAAACCTGGAAATGCCCGGGTATAAAGAGAACAAAAAACATATTGCATTCTGGGTAGTCGCCACCATGTTGTTTGTGCAGACTCAACTGGAAATAAGGAGGAAAACACCCAAACACTTACATCCAGAAAATCAACAGCACGATACAGAAAGAAGCTAAATGAGGCAAAGGAGTGTTATTAGGAGAAAATAATCAGAATCCATCTTTTATAAATTGCTTCAAGCTCGCATTGGGCGTGCTTGAATATAAATTATTATTAATATTAAAAATATTAATATAAAGCATAATACTATCATTACATCTTCTATTAGTAGTTTCACTAAACTTTGTTGTGAATCTGCTCCACAAAAACTTTAACACTGGCCATAACGATGTGACCGAGAATGTTCACATCATTGAAGCATCTACTAAAAATCGAATCTCAGCGACCTTGACCGCAAATGTCAAAAGTCAAGTTTTCTGAAAATTTTGTGACCATGATAACTCACCTAGGATGTTCAAATTCACACAATTGATGCATACCGTTGAAGTCAGACTTATCAAACGTCACACGCTTCTTCATTGACTTTACTATAACAGCACTTTAACCCCCCGCCCCCATTACGACTTTGGCACTCACTTGGCGGTCCTCCTGCAGCCTTTAACCATGTAACACTTAGATGTGTGCCTGATGTGTAACAGTAGCACTCAGTGATGATCACACTATCACATTCAAAAGCTGTATTTTCAAAAACAAAGATTTTCCTTTGATTCTAGCTAAGTTAGCATGTAGCTACAGCCAAGATAACTGTCACATCTACATTAAGTGTGTAACCCAGTAAGATAAATTAGTCATAACTTACCAGTATATCAATGCCATGATCACACGAACATATTTTCCAAAATGTCGTTGAATGTGATGGTTTTCTTTCTTACAGCTGCTACCTAAGCTATATGAGTAGAGTAGTAGAGTAGAGAGTACTTTATTCATCCCCAGAGGGAAATTTCTTTGTTGCAGCAGCAGCAGTACACATAATAATAAAAACAAAAACACAATGTATATACAACAGATAGAAATATATATAATTATTAGACAGAAAAATATATGTATATCTACATATACATGTTTATTATATATATATATATATATATATATATATATATATATATATATATACACACACACACACACACACACATACAAATACATACATACATACATAAATATATATATATATATATAAATATATACATACCCATGCATACATACACACACACATACTCACCCACCTAAATTGTCTACACAATAATAATGTCAGTAGAAAAACCGTCATCATGGGCTCCTATGATTTGTGATGGGTGTGTGAGCCTTCGGAACATGGATGAGTCATTTTATAAAGATATTGCAGTGGGCAGGAATGATTTCCTGTAGCGGTCCTTATTACAGCGGAGCTGCAGAAGCCTCTTACTGAACACACTCCTCTGGTTGCTCAGTAGATTGTGTAGAGGGTGCATTGTGTTGTCCTTTATTTTAATCAGTTTGTGCAGCATCCTTCTCTTGACAGTCAACTCAAGGGGCTCTAGAGTAGTTCCCAAGACAGATCCAGCCTTCCTTAAGAGTTTGTTTAGTCTCTTTAAGTCAGTGGCCCTGATACCACTCCCCCAACAGATGGCTGCAAAGAAAATTGCACTTTCCACAACAGACTTATAGAACATATGCAACATTCTGTTGCACACACTGAAAGACCTAAGCTTCCTCAAGAAATAGGTCTACTCTGTCCATTTCTGTATACAGCTATATGTTGTTAGCTGTGCAACCTCACCTCTTTGTTGCTGCTTCCAGTCTGGAAAGCACAAAAATCTTAATCTATTCCATAAAGTGCTCTATTCCAGACACATATACGGTTTTACAACACAGCAACCCGCCATTCTGGCGTGTTTCTAATGTCCACAGTTTAACTTTCAAACCCAAAAGTGATGTCTCCATCTATTCCATGTATACAACTCGGGCCCCATTTACACGACGTTTCCAGTGGAAACTGCGTCGTTTTGATGCGTTTCAGCCTCCCGTTTACACGGAGACGTATCAGAAACGATCTGCGTTTACACGGAGACGGCAGAGACAATGAAAACGCTGTAGTTCCCATTGCCAGGCCGCAAGTTGGCTGTGTTTGTTTTGGTTTTTATTGTCTTGTTTTGTTTGCAAAGCTTCTTTACACAACACGTGCATGCGTGGAGGGACTCAGTGGGATGCGCAGCAACAATTTGTTCATTATTTACAAAAGGGTCAATGTGAGAAGCTTTGTGTAGACTGATGACAAGATTGGATTGCTGCTGCACACAACACTAAATTATAAAACTGCAAAAACACAGGAAAATATTGACCGGGAATCGTGCCACTCGAAGTACGCAGATATTTAAGTTATAAAGTTTAAGATAAGCTCAAAAGACTGAGCAGCACAAGAAGCACTAGTGAATCCGCCATTGCGATTGTTGTTGTTTTAGTGCATGCGCAGGAAACTGTGGCGGTCGCAACCGTAGTGCGCATGTGTGAGTGCCCCTGTTTCCAAACCGCACTGTATTTGTGTGTTTACACGACAACAGAGGCCTCAGACTTGCATGAACAGTGGTCCCATAATCCATTGCATTGGTGACATGAATATCCCTACCTCTATAATAAAATTCCATATATCATAAGTGGTCAGACTGGTGATGGGGACATTTGCAATATTTGTTCACTTCCTTCACTCCTTTTCAAAAAGCTGTGAGACTTACATCTTTAACTCCACACCTCTTAAATGTTCTGCTGACAAAGAGGAAATATTGTTCACCTTATTGTGAAAGATAATTGTGTAAATGTCCTTAGAAATGAGGCAGTGCGAACATAAAATTCCACCTGACAGAACTAACAACTCCTAAATGAGAAAACTAAATAAGATAAAGGTTTTAACTTTGATTCCACCTGCCAGGCACACGGATCCATCAAACCCTGATGTGGCATCTTATTGAGCCAGCAGAGTTTAAAAGCATGGAATATTATAATGTCATTTTAAATACACAAATTAGATCGTTTCTTTATTCCATAGTTTGGAGGTATTCTAAAGATTCAAATGATGTCTCTTACCATAAACACCTGCTCAAAGTAGTCACTTTCTCTGTGATATGTACAAAACACTTTATAAATCCACGATGACTTAAATGCGTAGTGAAGACTGAACCAGCCCACCCATCGGTGCAGTAGGAGAATCTGTTTAGACTGAAGTGCCATTTTGTTATCTTCAGTACTCAGTGTGACCCCTTTTAGGCATTTTCGGGGGGTGGAGGGGTATCATGCTGGTTTGATGTTGCTTTCAGTCAGGGCTGATGATGCTGCTCCTCGCTTGCTCTCTTAACCGTGTACAGTTTATCACAGAGCGGAACAAGCTTAGAGAAAACCGCTGTCAGAAAGTCCCAATGCCACTTTCAGGTCAGCCGCTGTTCCATTAGCTTCTGTGACTCTTTGCAAACATTTACAGTTGCTTTTGGCTTATGAATGCAAATATATATATATATATTGTAATTCCTGGCATGCCTGCTCACATTGCTTCATTTCAATAACAGTTGATATTCGGTTAACTATATTGTAAGACAAAGAAAAAAGCTTGGAATAGCTGTTTGCTCAAAGATCACTTAGGTCATTAATTTATTGTTCAAATAGTTACACATCCCAGCAGCATATTCAAATATTACAGATTAAATGATTGGGGTATCAAGCCGGATGCCATGGTCCTGGATCCCTGGCCTTTTCTCCAACGTAACGCAACACCAAGTGTCATAACAAGTGGTTTGATAACTATTATGTGTTACCAACATATCATCACAATATTTAGCTTTTTCCTCTACATAATATCCACCCATGCTCACAGTAGGATATTATTATAATTCAAGTTTTCCTACTTAGATGCAATTTGAGGTCCTTGATTATCTATTAATTGCAGTTCAGAGTGCATTTTACTCTGCCACGTTTATTTTACAGTTATAGTTAATTGTTACTTTTCAACACCAGCATTAGATTAAAAAAAGGGAAAAAAAATGAAAAAATGTGAGCTTCTAAAACGTGAAGCATGCATTTGGCTGTAGGTATATAAAGTTATGATGATACTATTTCCACCTCAACTTACAAAGTATGGCAGCTTCAGCTGAGAAAGAAGGGAGGATTACATAAGAGTGAGCAATTCATTTTTCCCAGGGGGCCACATGAGAAACTGGAACTGTTGTAGAGGGCTTCCCAGATAAGTCGAACTCAACTGCAGAATTAAATTCAGCTTATTGGTGCAGCTGTCCACAACAGTCCCAGTTTCTCATGTGGCCCTTGGGAAAATTAATGGCCCACTAATAGGTTGTATTTATACGTGTCCCCATGACCATGCATTGGTCAAACTGTATGAGTGCAATGCACAGATGCTCAGCTTTTCACAATATTGGAATTTCAAACTTGATACTGATGCCCACTGCTCTGTGCAAATGTATTTAGGTAGAGCCCTAAAATAGCTGTTTCGGCCTTTTGGGAAAGGAACAAAAATTGTGGTAGATTCCAGCAATTACTTTGAGACTTATGAAAATAAATAAATTAAACACAGGGTTCTAGTTATGATGTCTCTAACTTCATTATTGCCTTTATCTATTTTTTCCTCCCATGTTTGAACAGCAAGACAAATTATTGTTTTATCAGAACAGAGGCTGATGTAGTGCAACTACTTTTACTCTCAGCAGCATGTAGTATTTCTCCAGTTGGAATAATTCTAAAAACTGGACCCAGAAGCGGTGTTTATACTGTCAGAAATGTGAGCATGTTTGAGTAATATGCTTAAATCAAAGTATGTATTTCTATAAGCTCATAACAAAAATGTACTCCTCCCTATTGTGATTGGCTGATTTTCTGTAAAGCTGACAGAAAGGTATCTGACAGATACTGTATCAGCACTGAAATGGGGCTGACAAGATACTGTGTCAGATGTTATCACTGCTGACAAAAGAGCAGTAATCCTTGCCAACATCTTTTCAAAATAAGCTGGGGAAAAAACACCACTTTAATAAATAAATATAAAAATAGCTGCACAAGTCTGTAAAACACTGTTTCCTCAAAATCAGTAATGCTGTGCAAGATTTAAATAGAAACAGAATGCACAGTAATTTAAAACCTTTTAAAACCATTTAAACTGAATAATTATTTTATGCTGCCTTCTACTTCACTCATAAACTAATCAGTGTCTTGTTTCTTGCTAAATACGCCACCAGCCGATAACTGAAAGACAAGAGATCAGAGAGCTTTGCTTCAACTGGAAAGAAAAAAGAGAGAGCTTGACTTGTGAGTGAAATGGCAAAGAAAATAATTCTTAACTCCGACTTTGGATTTTGAGAAATATCTCTAAATGTCACCCAAGTTATAAGCAGCAGGGGTTTGATTGGTGAATGTCATTTTAAAGAAATGTATAATGTGTGGCTCTGTCAGTGTTCTCTGTGCCTGTATTTGAAGGGATGTATGTGCTTGATAATAAAAGAGGATGGGGATATAAGAGGATAAATAATGTTTCACAAGATAAAATGAGAGGAAAACTTCTAAATAAAACTCTTGGATGTTTAGAAAGCATCCACCCCAGCTCTGTGTGCACAGATTTCTAAACTGAGCAAACAGATGCATAATTCGCATACATACTAAGCACAAGATTAGTGTATACACAAATGAAAGAGGAACTATACAATAGCAAATATCCATTTTAATAAACCCTGAACTGAGTGCAGTGATTTTTAATCCATCCAGATGCTTTTAATGCATTTGTAAGAACCTGATATTATACCAGCTAAACATCCGCATGTTAGTATTGTAATTGTGGGCATTTAAGAGAACTGAAGTTGTTGTTGTGTTATTTTCAATACAATTACTAGACCAAAAGAAACAGTGCATGCATGTCACAGGTTGAATAGGATGAGGTAGCTGTCTGTGTTTTGGAATGTGGGAGCGTGGAAAACTAGTGATGGAAAGGCAGAGTGAGCTCGCTGTGCTTGGCAGGTGCAGAGTGAGTTAGGAAGGTGAATGAAAGCGAGCAAAGGAATGAAATAGAACTTGGCTGATGGGCACAAGAGAAGAATGTTAGTATTAAGCAAAATCACAAGGCGTTAACTGGCCCCTGTAGAGTGCAGAGGCTTAAGTATAGCTACCATTGTTGCAAGCTGAACAGACTGGCAGAGGTGTACTAAAGAGCTTGGGCACGTGTACTGCCTGGGTTGTGTTAATGAACCACAGGTCTGCATGCTCATCTGATCAAAGCGCCATACTTGAAACATCATCCTAACTCTGCTTGCTTCCCTGTCCTCTTCTTATCTTTCTTATTATTTGTTTTAGACATTCAGCAGTGAACAATTGTATTTATAACAAGTGCTGTTGACACACCAAGGAGGAAAGATATCAATCATGATCTTAAAGAAGCAATTGCTACTGCCTGGGAAATGGGAGGGCACACGCACCTCATACCAACTGTCAAGCACAATGATGAAGGGGTGATGATTTGGGCTTGTTTTGCAGCCACAGGACCTGGGCACTTTGTCCAGTCATTGAGTCAACCATGAACTCCTCTGTATACCAAATTATTCTAATGGGGTATACTTAGTTTTCACAGAACTGCATAGAGTCCTGTGAAAACTTTTTTTTTTTAGATGACTGTATAAGAACAGAATGTGGAACAGGACTCAAAAACCAACTATCAAGCATGGTGGTAGACGGGGGATGAATTGGGCTTGTTTTGCAGCCACAGGACTTGGGCAACTTGCAGTCACCGAGTCAACCATGAACTTTTGTGCACCAAGGTATTCTAGTATCAAATGTGAAGCCACCTGTCTGACAGGTCAAACTGGGTTGTGCAACAGTACAAAGGCACACAAGCAAATCCACAACAGAGTGGCTGAAAAAAAATAATCAAGTTGTTACATTGGCTCAGTCAAATTCCAGACTTCAACCTGATTGAAACGCTGTGGCAAGGTCTTAAGAGGACTGTGCATAACTGTGTGTCTACAAATCTCAATGAACTGAAGCAATGAAGTTAAGAAGAGTGAGACAAAATTTGCTCACAGCAATGTGAGAACCTGGTAGCCATACAGAAAACGATTACCTGTTTTAGGAAACTTCCTATGGAAGCACTGGGTTGCGTCATCAGTGATGTATCTTGGGGGTCATTGGGTGTTTTGAATCTGTTTGAACATCAGAAACCCTCGCCCAGGCGACCCATCTGGGGCCGATCAGTCCCCAGCGCCTATCCCTCTTTAGCCAGAGTCATCTTGTGGCTCTCTCTCTGTGGCACCCATTGTCGATTTAATGGCCCTCTTCTTTGACATGCCCTCTATGCTTAATTTGGTCAGGACTCTGCAGAAAGTCCGGCCTGCAAAGCCCGACAGCCCACCTCAATAGGCTCACAGTGCACCCACAGTGAGCCTATTGAACTGTTGTGGATTTGCTTGTGTGCTTTGTACTGTTGCATGACCCAGTTTGATACTAGAATACTTTGGTACACAAGAATTCATGGATCCAGCTCTGTCTCTAGCACTCCTCTGTCAACTCCTGGTACATGTTTCCACTCTTAAACTTTATAGATGGGCTCTTCCCAGGGTACAGTAAATTCCACCATGATCACTTGTTTAGTAGAATTGAAGAAAAGGACCATTTCTGGACCCAGTGTAGTTGAGGCAATGTGCTCAGAAAGTGCACCGGCTGCTCAGTTAAGGAACGAATCAAGTCACCCTTCAATGTGAAGCAGAACTTGTCCACTACACGCCCCTTCCTCAGCACCAATGACCTAGACATTTTGGAGTTTAAAGCTCATCCTTGTCCATGAACTTTTCTAGGTAGATGTGGTGATGGTAAGATCATCTATGAATGCCTTAATTGGAGGTTGTCTTGTGCCATATTTCATCTTTGAGCCTTGGCATTCAACCTCTGCTGATTTAATAACCATGTTCATGGCCAGCACAAAAAAGGGTAACAGAAATGATGCAGCCTGTTTATGATTACCTTTTCTAGCCGATGTACCCAGATATAATACTCATCATGAAATCACTAATAATCCATGATGAGGGCACTGATGTTATCGGGCCTTTGCAGACTGATTTCCTACAAGTTATTGCTGCTAAAAATGGTTCTGTTAAGCTGTTGAATCACTGCTTCTGCATTTTGGCTTAGTTTTTGTTAAATAAATAATGACAATGTGTAATATGCCATGCATTTATTATTATGTTGTATTTATTATTAAGTCTTATTATGTTAAACTTTAGAACTGACAGTGTGTACTTTGTTTTTAACCATGGCTTTACATTCCTCTTTCCTCACACCCATGAGCTGTATTTAAAGGACTGGAAGATCCTCAGTGACGTAGAACAGTTTCTGGGTCACAGACGAGGACACAAGAAAATATGTTGGCATAATCAAATGGACCCACAGAGAGAAAACTAGACAGACGGGAAAACAAAACAAGCAATAAAGGGAGATGGACGGGAAAAAGAGAGTGGAGTTTTTTGTTTGTTTTTTTCTTTTCTTTTTTTGTTTGTGACCCCTTCCGGCTGGTTACTTATCTCATATTTATTTGAACTTCCACTGTGGAGCGTATTTTCCATAAAAGAACATTTATTAGATTTGTTTGAAAAACCCTGAACTAGTCTATCCCTCATAAATGGCTCTCATGAATTTGGCTTTTGTGCAGGAATAATAAAACTAATAACGCATGAGACCCCATTCAAAATGTCGTGCATAAAACCACGCGTAGGCACGCGTGAGGAGCAAAGTATTACAGCGATCCATCACTGACTGTCATCTCCCAAAGACCACTTTCTCTCCTGCACATCCTGGCCATCGTGTGTGGAATTAACTGACCTCCACAGTCTGACACTATGTGTCGAATTAAGGTTTGCACTCACGCAGGTGACTGAAAGTATCCTGGTGCTGAACAGCTCGAGGATGTCATGCACAGTCGGCTTCTCAAAAAGTTTCTGTCATTAATCTTTTAAGCAAGGTGAAGAGAGGTGAAACGTTGTTACAGGTTGCATTTTTGTGTTTTCCCTTCTAAGCCCTCCCCAAACCAAAAAGCCCTCTCTTGTGCACTGCTGGCAGTTGATTCGTGTCCAGATTTGCTTTCTTCCTCTGCTGCCAGCCAAAGTGTCTTTCCAGATGATAGTGTTGGTGTGATGGAGAGTTTGCAACATTTATTTATTTTTTTTATCCAACCATAGATATTGGTGCAGAATATTGTCTAAAAGTTTTTATTATTATTTTAGAACGAGAATTAATATTTTTGTCTTTTAGATTTTTTTCTATCATTACACAAAAAAGGAATTTACTGTTTCTCGTCTCAGGGATGTTAAAAATCTAAAAGCATTCCTGGTATTTTCCTGCTTTAAAAGTTGCTCCAGAATAGATCTGGGAGATTAAAGCCTTCATCCCTGTTCCTTTCACCTGACTATTACCTCCAACTGATCTCCCGAAGCAGTGCAGTTCCTGTAACATGATCATACTTACATATAAACTGACTTGCAGTATGTAGTTGACAGGAGTTTACTTTTTATGTATCCTTGATCATTGCCCCTGGCTGGTTAATTCTCCATCTCCTGGCACCTTTGGTTCCAAAAAGATAAGAAAGTTGTCATGGATCTTTCTGATTCCTCATCCCTTAGGGTTGCAGCAGTAGGACAGCGAGGATGAACTGTCAGAGAGTATCTCAGCTGAAAAAAAACAAACAAACAAAAAATGTTACTCCAGGGCCGTACCTGAATTTGTACTGACAAGCACATTAGACATTTAATGTAGTCTAAAAGGCTTTCTTGTTCTTGGTACAGCCCAAAATCTGGAGACCACACATTCACTTAAATATCCTGAAATGACATCAATAGCATGGACTCTCATGTGTGTCACTCTCTGGTCAATACACAAGATTAATAGGCGGGTTCTTGTTTTCAGCAATATCAAAGCAAACACAAAAATCTTGAAAATTGCATGGTGCATTTCAGACAAAAGCGTCCAACAGCAATATTTGCAGAGGGAAAAACTATAATTAAATAAAATGTTATATCACACATTATATCACATTTATTTATTCATTTTGTCCTAGATTTTTCAACATAATCACCGTTCCTGTGAATTCCAGTAGGGAGCAATGGATGTTGTCACTGAATAAAATCCCATTTCAGTAGCCTATATGCACATGAAAGCAGTGTACCCTGGTTTGTATAAAAGCACCCTCATAGATCTAGACAACTGGCAAAAAAGAAAAAGAAAAGAAAAATAGCTTCAAAAATCAAAGCTTCTTATTGCAGGCCTGTCAGCAGTATTTTAACTGAAACCGTTCCTACGTAAGGCTGTAACAATGTCCAGTGACACGAGGATAAGGATCATTAAAAAAATAATAAATAAATACAAAGCTGGACCCAAAATTGTGAAGCAGCTCAGTGAATGAAATTGGTCCAAAAACTAATGTTTTTTGAGAGAACACTAAAACCATTTCTGTGACTTATCTGTCCAAGACTTGAAATGAATCAGTGACTGCAATGAAAGCTTTGATTAGAGGCCAAGACAAGAATCTATACAGAAAAGAACATTAAACATTCATCAATTTTCTTAGCATTCAGGATCACGGGGGACCTGAAGGCCCACCCCAGCTGTCGTGGAGCAACAGGTGGGGTACACCATCGTGGGGCTAACATGGTTAACTTAGAATTGTCAGTTAACCTTACAAAAGCATGTCTGTGGACTCTGGGAGGAAGCCAGAGTACCCGAGAGAATCGATACAGGGGCATGCACCACTGTGCTGACCTTAAGACCACATACTCCCTTAAATAGCTTGACATCAAGTCAATTCATTGAACTCTTCTGTCACATATGTTACTATCCAGTGACTGATTTATAGATCTTTGCCACTTGTGGGTTTTTATTTGTTTTTGTAATTATCAAATCAAACCAAAAACTGCAGGGAAATTACATCTGTCTCAACCAGACGGCTTCACCGTTCAAAAATAATATATCAAAGAAAAATACTGTAATTGAATCAAATTTGATACCACCCATTTCCATTTACACATTTTAATTTCCTCCATGTATTCTGTACAATCTTCAACATAACCACTATGTTCCTATGAAGCCCGATAGTGAGCAATTGGCTATTGTCACTGATTAAATTCCTAGTTCAACAATGTGTACCTCCATCAAAGCAGTGTATGGTACTTTGTGCAAAATAATTTTCGAAATAGCATAAATATATAGACAGTTATTGGGAAAATTTAATTTGAATGTGCAAAGCTTCTCATTCTGGACCTGTCAGCAGTATTGTAAGTGAACACAAGAGGCTGTAATTAAGTGTAATCCACAGATATAAGAATTAGCATCACAATTAAAATAAAAACTAAAATAAAAGGCTTAACCAGAGTTTCTGAACCAGGTCAGAGAATAAGTCAAAATATCGTCCTACCCATCATATACATCTCAGGGTACACGACAGTGTTCATGAGACCCTAACCTTAAGATAACATGCTCTTTTACAAATCTTGATATTTGGTCAATACCTCATGTTGTGTAGCAACTCCACAACTTTCTGCCACTACACCATTGAGCAGGTAGTTCTGCACCGCTGACTTGCTCTTGGTTAACCAACAAGCAATTCAGTTCCAACATTGCACTTCTGGTTGTTTATTTGCATGTTTTAATCATCCACACAGCAGTCAAGCCCGAGAACATGCAGGCTACTTCTTGTGCACTCCATACAAAGCAAGGCATTGACGAGCACATAGAAAATGTGAAGAAAGTCCTTAAAAGAACCTTCAACAAAAATACATTCTCCCTACTCACCAATACTCCATCCCAACACACCGGTGACCAGGTGATTATATTTCCTACCCATTAATTAAACACCTCCCACATGACCTACGTACGTGCCTACCGTAATCCCAGATGTAAACATGCAACACCCTGTATCCACCATAACACCACTAAGTTGTATATGGCTCTTACACCTTGGATGCTCCCTGCCTTATATGTCATTATCGGCTCAGTAATGTGCATGTGTTTGCCCCAGCTCACTGCTTTATTTTTTTTTCATCCGTACAAAAGCCAGCAAAAGAGGAAAACTACATGCTGTGTTTTGGAAAGCCAGCATGCCATCCAGAGAACTGCCTTAAGTGAATAAAACCCTGTATCACACTTTCCAATTTCATACATTTTGATTTCCTCTATATATGAGTGCAAAATTGTGCACAATAAACATATTTCCACGGATCACAGGAGGAACCAGTTGTGATTGTTACTGGTTTAATTCTCACAAGCAAGGCCATATGTGCATGTTCAATAGCATGCATCTAAACAGTTATTGGAAAAATGTGATCTGCACTGGATCATCATCAGCTTGTATCTTCGTGCCTTTTCAGTCATTGAAATCTTTCCTTCTCTTAGAAATTTCTCTGCCAGCTTCATTTACACTGGAAAACCAGTCACATAAGAACAGCTTGGAAAGGGAGGGGGGACCTTTTTCTGATGCAGGGTTTAGACAGCTTCATTTGCTCATAGATGTTGATAGATGCACTTTTCAATTAATCTCTAAGCATCTGAATAGAATGCCTTAATTGTCATTATACAGAATGTACAATGAGATTGGAAGTGAGGCTTAAAGCTGACCTATTAAGCTGTAATGTGTCTGCAGCAACACCACAATTGTTAAGGCCATTTAACACTACTACAGACCAGCAGCACACATTATGTTATTATATTTTAATCAGCTTAACAATTTCACCAAAAATATGCCACATTCTTGAAATGACCTGTTCAGCAATATATAAACCTTATTTTTAACAAACGTTAATCAGAGTAAGGACACAGTTACGCAAATGCAATTAGTCAGTGTCTGTAAATATGAACTAAAACTTTATGTGCGGCAACTTGCACACAATGATAAATGTGCCGGGTATGAAATAATTAAATTGACTGATTGGCCACCTGAGGCTAAAGGCTAATGGTACCATAGGCAAAAATAATTTTAGTATTCACTAAAATGTAAAGTCATTTTATTTTTTTGTTGGGCTCATGTCTGCCATGACAAGATAAGTCAGGAATATTTTGCAGACTCATTTTGAAACACATGCCTGTGTGGGTTTCCTCTGCGGACTCCAGCTTCCCTTGTATTTGGAAACGAGTCAGCTAAATATTCCTGACCTATCTGATAATGGCAGACATGAGTTAATGAAAAAATGAACAGTTCTTTCTAAATAAAATCATACTAAGTCTTTTGAGATACGTTATTTTAATTAAAAAACTTAGAGTCCAAGATCCAAACGAAGCCTGTACAGCAACCCCCAACCTTATTCTGAGCCACGGACCAGTTAAGTGTGAGACAATATTTCCCTTAAGGTGTGGTCGATAAATATGTCAAAATAAATCATACGACCATAATCAAAAGTGTGATATTTCCTAAATATAATAATAAACGTGAATCCACTGTGTATTCTTGTGCAACTCTATCGCGCCACAACATCAATAACATCCTCTCTGCCCACAATGCTCTCTGGTTGCCATGGTAACATTTAAACACTCCTTCAAAATAAGATACACAAATACAGTAGATTTAAATGGCCCATGGAATTTCATCCGACTTGGGTCTTAAGGAAATACGATTCTTCAACGTATCCCCCAAAAGTTTGGGGTCTTATATCGAATTTCGCTACCATTGCTTCTGCTTCATCTCTGGATTTGGTTCTGCAAATTTGACTCCTGCGCTCGGCATGATTGTCTCCGGTGAAATGAACTGATACAGACACTAAATCGATCTCCAGGCTTTGTTAGAGTGTGTAGTTGTGCGTGAACGAGCCGATGCATGGAAGTGGGCGGAGCTGAGGAGGACTTTATGGCTAAACTCATCTGACTTATGTGATCACATTTAACTGGAAATGTATTACAATGGGACCAGTTTTTTTTTTTCATCCGAGGCAGGCAAAAATCCAACTGATTTAGGTGATGATTTCATTGGAATTAACGTTGGGTACAATCGGGACCTGCAGAAGCCATCTGACTAGAGCGAAAATCCGATATGTGCGACTTTGACTTAGGCAACTTTTACTGTATAAAGCGCATGAAAAATACAACTCACCATAACACTGAATCAGTGTGAGCTTTTAGCTTGTTTCTCTGCAACTCATTTATGCTAGCTTGTGGGTTGGCTGGGTTTAGCCGGCACACACCAATACAAGCTTTATTTCACATGGAGAGTGGCTGCAGAGCCGCAGTGTCAGCTTGACTTGGCTGGGTTCGCCTCACTGCTATCCCCGGTGTTGCTAAATATAAATGTAAATGGACTAGTTCTTATATGTGCTTATCTACTCTTGTTGAGCACTCAAATATTTGAACGAGCGTTATGCAGATAAACCAACCGATTTCGTTAGACAGGCACAGGAACCAGTGAAGCTTGTAGGTTTGTGACCGAGACAAGCATCTTGACACGTCAAGAAGGAGTCATAGACGGATTTTGTTTTTCTAAATAAAACATCATTCAGACTCAGATAATAAGTATAACGGAAATGATGCAAGTTATTTTTTCTTTAAGTGCAGCCACGTACCAAATGACCCGCGGACAAGTACCGGTCCGCGGCCCGGGGGTTGGGGACCTCTGCTGTACAGTAACTGTAATTCCCGCCCTCCCTCTAAGTTTTCCCTGAGTCTGAAGTCTAAGTCTGTTGACCCAGCATTCTGGTTTTGAGCCTTGACTCCTATTTATGTTAAGTTGTGTTTTTATTTCCAGTTCATTGTGGTTTTGCAATTTTGAGTTTTGTTTACCTTTAGAGACTTCTTATTGTTGCATTCTCTGGTTTTGCTGTTATGGGTCACATTCTTAGTTATTGTTTGTTTGTATCCTCTTAATTATCCGAGTTTTGATTCCCTCAGTGGGCCGGCCCCCATATGTGTCAAGTCTGCATTCTTGTCTCCATGCCTACCGGTTTCCTCTTTTGCTTTGCTGGTCCTTGTCTGGTTTTGCTTCCTCTTGTCTTGTCTTGGTTAATTATTTCCAGCTGTGTCCCCACCTGTTCCCGATCCTCTCATTATCCTGTTTGTATTTAAGCCCTGAGTTTTCCTCTGTTCACTGTCACGTCCTCGTCATTAGTTCCCCTCTGTGTGGGCTGTGTAATCAAGTAGCAAGTTTCAAGTTTTCAGCTATTAAAGCTGTTATTCTAAGTTTTGACATCCAGCCTCCTGAGTCCTGCGTTGGGGTCCAATCCTCCCTGCCGCTCAGCGCTTCATAACAGACATACATCAATTCAACCTAAATCTGGGTGTTAAAGGTGTGAGCACTGTGCCTGTTTATTAAAAAAAAAAATTTATCTACCTGTCTAAATACTTTGTTTTGACTTAGACTATGTCAGCAGTAAGATGAGGGTGGTGACAGTCTAAGGGTTCATTTACCTTTCTCAGTGTGACAGTCAATGTTTGAAGTCTAAATAAGAGGATAACCAAATTTGTGTGTGCTGTTGCTTAAAATGGACCACGTTTCTTCATAATGGTAACTCAGATGATGACCTCACTGTATTTCAAGACATTTTGTTACGTGAGTGCAGATAAACCCATAATGTTCCCTTTTGCCTTCTCGCTTTTATTTTATTTGACTTTTTTAAAAGCTAAACTATGTCTTGTTTTATTATCTTCCACAAAACAAAAATGGTTCCTACACTCAGCAGCAGTGGTATCTAATTCAATTTTACAGCACAAAGATACCCGAAGCAGACTTTCATTCTTCTCTTTATGATGTTGAAAACCACAGCATAATCACTGTGTCCCTGACTGACATGTTTTAAAGTCACTCTGACCAATATGATGGCATTTCCAAAAATTTTGTGATGGAGTTTTGCAGTGTGCACTATCTGCTGCAAATTTCAACTCAGTCATTCTGTCAGTTTGACTTCAAGTGTTTTGGAAAGATTTTCTGAAGCAAAACAAAAAAAGGGGGGGGGTGCTCAAAATGTTTTTAACAAGGTTCTGAACTACAGTCTGCTAACAGAACAGCTTCAGAGAGCTTTGGCATTGCTTTTACATTGATATATTGACCTGTCGAGCACTCTGCAGGAGTGTGTCAAAGTCTACAATCAAGAGACACCTTCATGAATAGAACTGAAGAGGATTAGAGCAAGTTGCAAACTACTGGTTACACTGGAGAACAAGAAGGTCAGATTAGACTTTACTAGAAAACATCTAAAAGAGCCTGCACAGTTGTGGGGAAAAGAATGGAGAGTTGAAAACAAGATTAACTTGTACCACAGTGATGGGAAGAGAAAAGTATGGAGAAGGAAAGGAGCACAGCTCATAATCCAAAGCACATTATCTGTCAAACATGGTGGAGGTAATGTGGCATGGGCATGTGTGGCCAGCAGTGGAACCAGGTCACTAGTGGTTATTGATGATGTGACTGCTGATAGAAGTAGCAGGATGAATTTTGAAGTGTACAGGGCTGTACTTTATGCTCAAATTCAGCCAATTGCTGCAAAACTAATTAGGCAGCATGTCACTGCAAATGGATAATGATCCAAAGCATACTGGAAAAGCATGATCAAGTTAGTCTCCTGATCTCAACCCGACCGAGCATGATTTTCAGCTACTGAAAATAAAACATATTACAGAGGGAACCACAAACGAGCAGTAACTGAAGAACGCTGCAGTGAAGTGCTAGTAGAGGATCTGAGGGGAGGAAATGCAGCATTTGTTGTACATTAGTTCTAGACTTCAGCCAGTCTGTAAATGGCTGTAATTCCTCCTACTTTTGTTAATCCTGTTGAATTAAAACTGAAACTCTGCACTTCAATCACATTTTAGTGGTTTGATTTAAAATTCATTGTAGTAGTGTAGAGAGGCAAGTTTTTTAAAAAAAAGTAATTATTTAAAAAAAAATTAAACTTGAACTTTCAAATGTACATCATCTTTGTAACAAGGACTTTATATACTGCAGCCCTACTATAATCTCCATGTCTGTGTAACCGTGTCTGTGGAAGAGTGAGGGGTTTGTTTTTGGGCACATGCATCACAGACATTACTGCTGAACAGTTTACAGTTTTGGGAAAAGCCAATGTCACTTTAATCACCATTTCTTTTTTATGCATACTAAGGACATGGTTGGATGTTAATTGCTTAGCTCCACACAGTGCTGCATTGTAATGGAAACCTGATTTAAAGTGAACTTATTTTGTGGTTCAGCAAAAGCATTTACTATTTACTATGTACACAACTAACTATAAATTAAACAGCAACCTTGTGGTTGCCTCCTCATTAGTGCATGGGTCAATAGGAAAGCAGGAAAATAAATAACTTCCTGTTGCAGCCAAGGTAAAAATGGACAATAGTAGAGTGGAAAATGTTTTTTTTTTTCTGATGAGTGTTTCTACTGTGACATTCAGATGGTGGAGTCTGCATTTGGTGTAAACATGAACGCATGGATCCGTCCTGCCTTGTATCAGTTCGGGCTGGTTGCGGTGGTGTAATGGTGTGTGGGATGTTTTCTTAGCACACGTTGGGCCTCTTACTACCAACTGAGCATCTTTCAAATGCCACAACAGTATTGTTGCATGTTCATGCTTTTATGACTACAGTCTACACATCTTCTCGTGGCTGCTTCCAGCGGGTAAAGACACCATGTCGCAAAGCTCAGATCATCCCCGGCTGGTTTCACATACAAGTCAATGAGTTTACTGCACTCTCAGTGGCCTCCGCAGTCACTAGATCTCCATCCAGTAGAGCACCTTTGGAATGTGGAGGAACATGGATTTTGCATCATGGACATGCAACTGCATCATGCTGTCACGTCACTATGGACCAAAATCTGAGGAAGGTTTCCTTGTTGATTCTATGTCACAAAGAATTAAGGCAGTACTGGGTGGTCAGCCCAATACTAGCAAGGTGTACCTAATAAGGTGACCAGTGAGTGTAACATTTAACATTAATATATAAGTGATAACAGAATGTGTCATTCCTTGTCGCGCCGTCAGTTAATCGTGTGTCTTTCCCCTGCTGTGTGCGTTATGTTCAAGTTTATGCTTCGAGTTCATGTTTGTTTCAAGTTATGTCAAGCCACGCTTTATAAATAAAGCTGAAGGAATTACAAACTCCTCCTGTGTGTCCTGCATCGGGGTCCTGCATCGCCAGCCACAGCAGCAAACGTGACAGAATGAGAGCAACATATGTAAAGGACTATGAATGTTACTAAAGAATCAGAATCCTAGCATAAATATGCCTCCATCTTTGCACTTAACAGTGCTGTTAGAAGCTCTCAGATGGTACAAGATCTCATCTTCCATTTTTACTGTGTGTGGACTCAAGGGTTTGTTTTGTTTTTTTAACACTATATCAGAACTGCCAGTATGTCAGCGCTCGTGAAACATCAAAGCCAAAGATTCAAGCATCTGAAAGAGGAGCAGTTGTTTTAACTCATGGGACTACTGAGCAAAAGCAGCGGACACAGGCTCAAAGTGAGGAGGATAAAAATGGGTTGCATTAGCGGGGGGTCAGGAAAGACCTCAGAGAAGTGTCAGGTTGAGATTATAGTAGAAAACATGTCATCAAAGGGCTCCAGGCTGGATAGCAACTTTTCCTATTCCCACATGAAAAAAAAATATTGTACCCATATGCTTGCGTATAAAATATGACAAACATTTCATCTACAGGACAGCTTACTCCATAAAACAGTTCAAGTTATAAAGTGCCACTGGGAAATTGGGAAAGAAACAGATGTAAAGCCACAGTGAAATCAGCTGGAATGTAACATCTCAAAGGGCGAAATAATATTTGAACTGAAGTTATTTTTGCCACTGCCTAATCTATGTGTTTTCCTCCAAACCATAAAAAGTAATTGGTGCAAACCAAAACGGCTCTCATATTTCAGATTTAATTTCCATTAAACTCTTATTATATAAGTTAATACGAATGTGCAGTGTGTAATTGTGCTCGATGGAACCCTCTAACTAATGAATGTGCCTCAGTGTGATCTAACGAGTAGCTGTGAGACGGTGTTGTAAGTGCCAAATGCAAATCTGTACTGACGGCAGTACGCTGATTGATAAATAATAGTGTTTTACTCCAAAAATGAAACCTCCTGAAAGCATCAACAACAACAACAAAAAAAATGCTGTTGGGGCACTGCTAGAGTAAAATTTAGTGTTCACTTTGTTCCTGCTTCTGTTTATAGTCCTTTTTGAGGTATTTGTTATTCTTTTTTTTACCAATATTTTTATTTGTGTTGTCACAAGGAATTAAATTGTTAAAAAAATGTTGATGCTCAGGGCTGTAAATAAATTATAATAATATTGCATTCATCAGCTTTTTTTTGTTTTGTTTTGTTTGCTTGTTTTTATTTAATTACATTGTCAGAATTAATCAGTTCTCCCCCAGTGGCTTTTTTGGGGTGAATATTTCAGGGTTGCCAAATGGTGCCAAAATGGTCCCACGACTGTATTCACTCAATTAATGTGAGGCAAATTGGGACAATGCCTTTAATCTGAACACGACATATCAATATAATAAAGCCCTTGTCATCCGCTCCAATTTGATTAATTAACCACTGTCTAATACTAACTCAAACATGTTGCGGTCAGCATGCATTGTCTTGCCAGTCGTGACATGCACACTAACAATCCAATCAATCTTCACTGGCAAAGAACACACAACAAGTAAGGTTACTAACCAGTGAGACCATTGCATTATAACAAATTCATTAATTCCTATAATCCTATACTATCATCTCCAGAAGGAGACGTATTGGTTGCTGTGCATACTTATTTTTTTATATAAAAGGTCACTGACTTGTGGTCAGATTGCACCTTTAAATGCAGAGGTTACTTTGTACACTTACTTCCACACTCAAAGTAGCCATGCCAGTGCAATCACTGACCCTTAGTCTCTAAACTCGCAATCATAATTGTGTATATATTTATTTGGGCAACAGCACACAACATTCAGTGTCATGATGTGTTGACACCGCATCCACAGTGGCATCTAAGGTTGCCAATGGGTGCTTTACTTTCTTTTGCCATTTTAATCTATATTTCTTTTTACTTTTGTTGTTGATAAAGTCCAGGGTGGCAGAGGGTTGAGAATATTTCTACTTAGACTTGGTGCCTATTTGTCTTGCTTTTTACCAACATGTTGAAGTGTTTTTCCTTTTTTTTAAATACTAGACACTGTGAGTAATTGGTTGTAGAAAATTCATCAATTTCAAGTGTCCTGTTAAAACCGTAGCTCCACAGCTTCTCTGCGGTCCCTGGAGAGTTGTGGCTTATTTGCTTCGGGTGAAGCATCACCCTGAGGTGGATAATTTCAGGAACATTTCTGGAAGGTGCTGCATGCGTGAAAGGGGCTTAAATGCAAAAAACCTGAGCTCTTTAAGCCTATCTTTTTAGACACGTGCTGCTCATTTGTTGAGGATTCCAAATTAATTTTATTCTTTCTTGTGCTAAACCTTAATGCCAGTGGCTCGGTTTGCTGGTGTGACACCAGGTTAATCCTTCTTGAGAAGATCAGATTCAGTTTAATGTGAGCAAAGGCAGAAAGAATAGTGTTCACATTATGGAACATTTGATTTTGAGTAGCTGAACACAGTTGCATCAGTTGAAAATCAGTTTTTAAATAAGAGATTAAGGTGGATGGCATACCTTTGAAACAATTTTCATGTAGTACATCACAGTGAAGGTAGGATTAGAAACGTGTTCCCATTCTCCCACTGGAAGACAAAACTTGCACACATTCAGTGAGGTTTTTCTTTTTTTTAACTATCTGTATTGTTAAACCTTATTCTTTAAAGCTGAATGTATGCTTTGTTAACGCTGTAACCACAATTCTTTTCAGAATCCTACAATCCTTAAGTATCTACAGTTATAATAATGAATTCTTACACGCGTCCTGTGTAGTTTTAATTTTCAGTCCCTGCCCACGCCACCATGCTGCGGAGCTGGTTCTTCTGTCCTACCAATTACTTAATTACATTTACTTTGCATCACAGGTAGCAAATAATTAGATGACTAGAATTCAAGTCGCTAAAGACTCCATGCTGTGAGAACCCAGATTGAAGACTGAGAGTCACCACTTTACTGTGTAATTGTAATTCATGGCTGATGCCGCATGCAGCAATGTAGGTCAGAACTGTTGTTTGAGATCATACTTCTGTACCTTTTGAAAGCTCTTGAACAAATTGATTTTAATACATTCATACATAGTCTGCAGAGGAGCCTTTAAAGTGATTCTGCCTTCTTTGAGAGACTGACAGATGGTTGAAAAGGGGGTTGTTATCAGTAAGATTTTTAATTATTTTTTTCTCTAAGTTCAGTGTTTGAATCTGCAGGGGTGTCATGTGGTGTCCCTTCGAGTGTTACTTCAAATAGTTCGTGAACTACATCAGTGCTTCTCCCTGCTTATTTTGTATGGCTGTGGCTGTTGTTCTCTGAACTCCAGTGGCTCCATTAGTTTATGAATTATTGGTCTGATTGAGCATAAGTTTGTTTGTGCTTTTTGGCTTGTGTCTATCATGATGATCTTATAATGAGTCACAAATTAATCTTGTTTTTGAAGCCAAAGTTCAAAGTAACTTGGTGAAATTTTCACAATTTCACTTCCATGGTTTATCACACGGGGAAATGGCATCTATGTGTTTATGGAGTATACACACACACACACACACACACACACACACACACACACACACAGGGGAGAGAGGAAGTGAGAGAGGGAAAAGGCAGGCCAGCACAGGAGGACCAGGAGACCATGACACTACCCCCTCCTCCTCCTCCTCCTCCTCCTCCTCCTCCTCCTCCCATCAACCCACCAGGCTTGTCAGGGTGTCTGCAGTGGATCCAGGATCCTTCTTCAGGGCCATGCCATCCCAATCCACCAGCCCATGAGTTCTTGAAGACCATAGCCCTATCACCTGTCATCCAGTCATCTTCTGACCATGTACGCTGGCTGATTGTCAATGACCAGGCAGGTGGAGGGGGGGTTGCACAGATAACTGGATCGAACAGGTTTTATATGGGACATATGGAAGAAGTTATTGATTTTCAGGCTGTCTTGTACAGTCAGCAGCATTTGACAATTTGAGTTGAATTGGTAGCCTTAGGTGGAGAGTAACAATTTTAATCATCCACAGATGATTGCAGCAGCAGGGATAGTGCTGGACAGGGGGTGCAAAGAGCTCACCTTCTTGAGAAGGAAATAGAGGAGGCTGATAGCCCAGGGTGACCTCGAAGAGAGACAGGCCTGTAGTGGATGTTAAGGAGTTGTGGGCATACTCCACCCATGCTAGTTGCGAGCTCCAGGTTGCTTGGTTGGAAGATGCCACACATCAAAGGGCTCCTTTCAGCTCCTTGTTCATCTTCTCTGTTTGCCCGTTGGTCTGTGGGTGGAAACCAGATGACAAACCAACCTGAGTTCCAAAGGTGGTGCAGAACTCCTTCCAGATCTTTAATTTGAATTGAGGGTCTCGGTCCAAAATTATGTCCTGAGGTATCCCATGGAGTCAGAAAACATGTTCCATGAGGAGCTGGACTGTCTCTAAGGCAGTTGGGAGTTTTGGGAAGGTGGCCTTGGAGAAACAACAAATGATACATGAATGGTGATGCTACCTGGTACAAGGAGAATAATCCAGTGATGAAGACCAAAAAGATGTGGGACCATGGGTGACCAGGTGCAGGCAAAGTACCACTGCATATTCCTGCACATCTTTAATCACAGATAGCCACCAAAAGAGTCTCTGAAGGAATATTATAGTTCAATTGCAACAAGGATAGTTGTGTGCCCCCAGTGGATTCCCTGAGACCTAATGGAGGAAGATACAAAAAAAGAGTCGCCATCAGGGTCAGGTTTGCACCTTTGAGCGGTACAAACCAGTGATTTGATATCCTAGGTAAATAAACCCACAACACAGGTAGGTGGCAGCATGGTTTTCACATTCAGAGACAGAGAACTGATTGGACAGCGCATAGATGCATCTTATCATTGAACCTTTGGTACAAAACATCTCCTGCTCTGAATCGGAGGAGTCCACATCCATCATGAACTGGAGCAAGGAATCAGGTTGAGCCAGAATGGATGCTGAGGCACACTGTTCCTTTAGTTTGTTGAAGGCCTGCTGCACAGAGGTGCTCCACTAAAAAGGTTTCTTTTTAATGGAGACTAGGCAGGTTAAAGGGGAGACAGTTCTTCTACGGTTTCTGATAAACCAGCAATAGAAATTGGCAAAGTCAGGAAAAAACTGGAGCTGTTTCCAGGTGGTGGAAAGCAGCCAGTACCAGCATCTTTCTCAGTTATGAACCCTAGGAATTAAACTATCTCAAAACTCATACTTCTCTCCTTTGACAGATGGTTTTATAAGAGTCTTTGCAGTACCTGATGGACATGGCGGTGGTGATCGGTGAGGGTCTTTGACAAGATGAGAATGTTATCCAGGTACACATAGATGCAGTGATTTGAAAAAGTCCCAGAGGACATCTTTAACCAGAGCCAGGAAAACTGCCAGGGATTTGGTGAGGCCAAACAGCATAACCAGGTATTCAAAGTGGCCAAAATGAATGTTAAATGCAGTCTTCCACTCGTATCCTCCATGTTTCCAAATGAGATGATAGGCGTTACAGAGGTCCAACTTGGAGAAAATGGTGGCTTCCTTCAAAAGCTCAAAAGCAGAAGGCAACAAAGGTAATGAATACTTGTTTTTTTACAGCAATTTGATTCAAACCAGTGTAGTCGGTGCAGGAGCTTAAAGTCTTATCCTTCTTCTTGATGAAGATTAAACCAGCTCCCAGTGGTGCAGAGGAGGGACAGATGAATTTCTCCATTGCTTCATTTTCAGGTTTTGAAAGGATGTAGAGGTGAGTAGTGGGTAGAGAAGCACCAGGAAGGAGGTCAATGGCACATGCGGTTGATGCACAGGGAGTGAAAGACGTAAGTCCTTACAAAAAACCTCAGCCGGGTCATGGTAGACAGAGGGTACTGATGTTAATCCGATTAGTTGAGGGTTAGCTGAAGTAAGAGCAGACTGCAAATGGTGTTTGTGGATCGACTTGGATTTTGTGTCTCCTGTCAGACATTCTGATGTGACCTCCTTTCCAGAAGCGGAAACTCCCCATGGCGAGGCCTCATGGGAATTGTAGGCCCTCAGATGATGGTGCTCACAAATGTGGTCATCCATTCTAACACAAATCTTTTGCTGCTAATTCACTTTTCATACAGTCATTGAGACCATGGAGAAAATAAGGTTTAACAGGTTTATTTACAGAAGTTGAGAAGCATGGTGAAAACAGGCAGTTAATGACTAGGCTGGGAGGGGCAGGCTGAGAGATCAGAGGCAGGATTCACAGGTGGGTCCACAGGCACACACATATTACACAGTGTTCTTCACAAACTCAGAAGGTAACAAAACACAGGAGCAGTCAGATTTCAAGTGTATCTTTTTTGCACAGCTTTCCAGAGACATTCCCATCTTTCTGCTTTGCCTCAGTGCCGCTTAGCACATTCTACGCCTGATGGTGAAGTGTCCCAGTAACCCTCAATCTGTTTTTCAGTAGGTGGTGAGAGTTAAAAAAAAGAAAAAAAAGAAAAAAGAAAGTACTGTTTGGTATGTCATATTTCTGACATTTCCCTTTGTGCACACTCGAAGACACTCGAAGGCTTTTTCTGTCATCTTGTGTAAACTTGATGCAAGCGTCCTCCAAGTTAGTGTAGTGACTCTGTGTCACTTTACGAAGCTCTGAAGTAGCCACAGGGGGAAAAAATGTATTCTCCAAAGTCATGTTGTAGTACACACAGAAAAAAAATCACCTCTTAGAGCAATACCATAAATCTGATTTTTTTTTTATACCAGTTTAATCGACTACAAATTGTATCAATTTTTTTAAAGTCACTGTTCTCTGCCCCAATGGGGAGGATTAAAGAACTCGTGATGCAATGTTATAGAAGCTCACAGCTATGCTCAGTGACTTGTGAGTGACATCAAGTTGTGAACAGTCCCTCAGAGGATTAAACAGAACCTTTGGCATTGCCTTTTGTTGATTTAGTTCTTCTGAGCACAACCTGAGAGACTAGGAGACTTCATGCCCACTGAACCCTAATTGCAAAACCTTTTAAAATCTGACAGAGGCAGAATACGAGAGATAAAAACAAAAAGCAGTGGCTGATATAACTGGAGTGGAGAGCATCTCAGAAGGATAATTTTATCTTTCAACTTGAATAACTCACTGACCAGCTGGGTATTCGGCATCCCTCGACTTCAGGATCAAAGCTGCTTTCTGTAAGCACAATAACTGACAAATTGTAACTGAAATTAACACTCGAACAACCATGTGGGGCCAGGATCTGGACTGAGGAACATAGATTTCTGAGGTTGCCTCAAGCATCATTTCCCAGACTGGAAGAGTTGCCTTTCTACAGGACTGAAGAGCTTTACTGATTTGGGGCGGTGACTAGGCTGTGACTGTCGAACCCCAACATACCGCCTGTTGACTCAATGTTTTTGTTTCATTTTGTTGTTCTGTACAAATGACAAAGATCAGAGTGTTAAAAGATTGTAGGGAATGGGACTTGTAGAGCCTTTCCTGCTGCGCTTCTCAAGTTATGCAGATTAAATGTTACCACAAGGAGAGCTGCTACGACTCCAGCCAGGACCAGCTTCACTGTTACCAGAAGCTTTTATTGGTAACAGTGGCAACAATGCTTTATATACTTCAACCAAAGTTGCTTTCTGCTCTGCCCATTCTGCCTTTCACCCTCTCTCACTCAATCACACACACACACACCCACACACACACACAGATTACACAGACAACAGAAGTTGACTAATGGACTTGGTACTCCGTTGTCAGATTGGACCTTTTTTAATCGAATAACATAATTTGTGTTTTAAATGTTAACAGATGATTGTATTGACTTTGGAAAAAAAACTCAATACATTGTGATTTTGACTATGTAATTATATGCAAAGTGCAAAAACAATTAAATCGCATACTCAAAATGTAAAATGATGCCTTTGTTTTTGTCATTTCTTTTTAAACGTGATAGTTGTTTGATCCCTACACCCAGCCTTTGTGAGGGTGCTGCGGATTTCATCATATAGTAATTTTTTTATATTTTTTGGGGTGTAAAGCAAACTCATTATCACCACTTCTGTTAGAATAACAATAACAGATGCTATTAATCAAATTTTAAAAATAAGCATATAATTGGTTAAACAGCCTTCGTCCTTTTTGTTATTGTCATATTTGAACTCTTAAAAATGTTTTACACTGCACGGGGATCCATTTGTCAAGCAGTTACTATTTTAACTTTCATTAATGCAACATTATAATGAAGACAGAGATAAATGAGTAGCAGATAATGGCATCACCAATCAATATGTAAATCAATATTGGTTTGGGGGAGCAGTCGTAGCTTGATCAAAAAAGAACTAATCATTCCAGGGTGCTTCAAAGACATCATCATTCATCAGGGAGTAGCTTAGTCCAATTAACCAAGACAATTTCATCAAATCTTACATGATCAAGAACAACCCCAGCAGGGCAGGTAACCTGAGATCACCAGTTAAAACCACAAATCCCTTCTGAATCACATGCCAGTTCTTGTGTTGTGTCATTTGGTTTCCCAAAAACTCGCCTTATCACAAATTATCAACTGCTCTTCAAAACACTGTAATCTGCACTGTAACAAATATCAGCATTATAACTTTGAGTAAGGATGACGATCCATCCTCATTCTGTCCTTCAAGTGGCTGTCAATCCTTGCCTTATAAAAATAGAAAGAAACCAAAACCCCAACATATTTAAAATCTGTTTTTAAAATTCTTTTTAGAGCATCTTCCCCCGGTAGCCAGGTCAGGCACATGGCCGTGGTTTTGGACCAAGGGCTTTGTGTTTTTTCATTCTTTGTGAAAATATTTTATTTCTAGTTTCTCTTTAGCGTTCATTGTTTCAGTGTTTGAAATCTGGATTTAAAAAAAATCCTTATTAATTTCTACTTTATTTCTTGTAATATTACCAAGTCTGTGGTTTCTGTGTACTTCGTCTATTCTAGTGATGAGTTTTAAGTTGTTTTCTGTGGTTTTGTTCATATCTAGTGTTAGTAGTTATAGTCATCCTCTTCTCTGTCCCTCGCTTTATCTTGCTCTGTGTTCTTGACTCACTCCCAGTTTGTTTTCTTGCCTTGTGCTCTTCAGTTTGAGGGGCTATCTTATGAGTAGCGCAATGCTGTCTGCCTTTACCTTTTTATAATTAAAGTGTCTTTCAGCTGCCACAGAAGCCGCTGATACACTGGGGCACCAATTTTCTGCAGCATCTATATAATGTTGAGTGGCAAGCTGTAGCACAAGTGGCAAAAGAGCTTATTAATCAAATCTCAAGCCAGAAACTCATATCCACAGCACCACAGTGCATGATTATATCCACTGTGGTGCTTTAAATTATCCCAATAGAGCACTTCCTCTCAGACGGGGGGGGGGGGGGGCTTACTTTCCTGGACTTTTTTAGTGGGAGGACTAAAGCTATCAGGCTTGTCTTCTGTGGTACCAGCTCCCAGTTTTGGTCGTGGAGACAAACATCCTCTCAACTTTTAAGATTAGGCTTTAAACTGTCAGGTGGCTTCTTAATTTGTGCTTCTCCACTCCCCTTTTTTTTTTTTAAACTCCTCATGCATTTTAATGCTACTACTGCAGAGACAAAGTAGAAAGGAGTGGGGATTCATTCTGATACCTTTTTTGCTCCTGAGGTATAAAATAGCTTCAGTCTTTGGAATGCAGTATCAGTCATTGCTCCTAGGAGAGATTAAAATGTCTTTTTTTTGTCCCCTCATTTCTCTCTCACTCTGATCCATAGCAAGAATGACCCAGAAAATCATTAAGTGATTCCTGCTTGCTGGTAATCCTATTATCAATGTCAGGCAGAGTGGCTTTTTCCTGTGTCTGTACAGATAACTTATCTGATCCCTGTTTATCTTGAACTTCAGTTCATTTTTGGCCTCTCCTTGAAGGCGTGGTGCAGTCTCATGTTCATAAATATTCTCGCTCAGCAAAAAACCTCAGGGAAGTAGTTGACAAATATCAATTTCACCAATTTCCCCGACATTTTGTGTAAGTGCTACCTGTTGACCTTTAGGAACTCAACACTGGAGTTGTATTATTGGTTCAGAACCACAGATGAATGTAGGAAAGTGCATCCTCTTCAGAGACTGAATTAGTACTTTCAGATTACTCTGACATGAACCACCCATCAAAACTTAGCTGGAGACAAACATGTTATTTGCCTACACCAGCAGCCTCTCCCAGCTGGAGAGCTGCATCATGCCAGACTCCAAAAGCTACTTAGGAAGAATTTGAAGAGAATGACAAAGAGCCCAAGGCACAGAATTTGCCTCTACAAAGATTTCAGTCAGATCAAGAATCCATCCTCATTCTGTCCTTCAAATGGCCTTCAGTCTCTGCCTTAGAAAACAGCCCAAACAATCCCAAGATGTGTGGTTAGTGGGGTTAGGTTAATTGGTGATTCTAAATTGTCCATACTGTAGGTGTGAATGTGAGTGTGTATGGTTGGCTGTCTCTCTGTGTTAGCCCTGCAACAGGCTGGGGACCTGTACAGGGTCTACAGCTGGGCTAGGCTCCAGCCCCCCTGCAACCCTGAACAGGATAAGTGGAAGAGGATGGATGGATGGAACCCCAAAATATCAAATCATGTAAAAAGAATACATTTTAGGGCATCTTATCCCAAGAATCAAAGCAGCGACATTGCTGTAATGGTCCATAGTTTTGGACTGAGGGCTTTGTGTTTCGGATTCTTAGTAAATATATTTGATTTGGGACTTCTGATTAGAGTCTCTGGTTTCTGTTTCTGTATTAGTTCTGTGTTTTCTGGGGTTTTGTTCACGTCTAGTATTAGTAGCTGCGGTCTTCGCTGTGCTTCCCTCTCTCTCATTCTGTGTTTATGCGTCACTCTCGTTTCGTTTTCTTGCCTTGTACACCTTGTTACATGTTAGTGTTCATGTTAGTATTAGTTGTCTTTGGTTATTTCTTGTTTTTACTTTGAAGGCTTTTTTTTTCTCGTGTCCTCTCAGCTTTGCTTCCCGTCTGTCTTCCCCTGATTGTCCTGACTGTTTGCACCTGTCTGAGTTCCTCCATCTGTCTCTCATCTCCAATCGTGCCCCGTGTCTTCTCTTTGTTGTTCCGTCTGCTTAGGTCAGTTTGGTTCTGCTGAGTTCCCCGTTTGTTCCCATGCTGTGGATAACATTTGCATTTTTGAACGTGGCTGTTAGCATTAAAAGCTGGGTTTGTTTGTTGACCTCCTCTGCCCCGTACCTTCTGCAGCTTAGGCGCTTTAAAATCTATATTCCACACAGCGTGACAAATGCAGTTGATGGCAAAGTGTCGCCATTAGCAATAATAATTAGCAAAAAGTTAGTATGTTAATCAAATCAATTTATTTTGTGAGAAAATGTCAACAGGCACAGCCAGTAGTCACAAGAAATAATAAAAACAGATGACATTAGAAAAACCTAAAGGAAACATGTTTGTTCCCTGAATCACTAAGTGTGTCATTATTAATAAACACCTGTTCTGTCCGTCTGTTTGAACCTTAGTTTGTGTTGCAACACTGGCAGCGAGTTTGAAATTATTCAATATTTTTGTTGATTTGGACACTCTTATTTTATGGTAATGACTTTACAGTGTTTTCCCTCCAAGAACAAACAATTAAATAACTCCCTTTAAAAGTGAATTTTTGTTTGTGCATTTAAAGAAAAATTAAAAAGTCATATTGCTGGCTTATTATGTTTTAGTTTCATGGGATATATTCAACAGAGCGAGAAGGCTCAGTTACCTGCTGTAGTTTATTCATCTGGTTTCCTAATCTTTGCAGTTGATTATGTGGTAAATAAAACACCATCTTTGCATGCACATTGAAATTTTTTTTACCACATACAGCATAACAAACAACCATTACCACATTTTGAAGCATCGCATAACCGGCTTAACTGTTGTCTCTCATAGAGACGGGAAAGCAGAGAGGACGCCATCTAAAATTAGCAGGTCATAATCCTCACAGGTTATGTGGACCTGTATGAATGGTGCGCTGCATTCCAAAAGCGTCTGTCAGTAATTTGCCGCTGTCTGGTGTTTTTGTCGCTTTACTTTCCATACCCGCTGCATTGCTCATTGTTTGAATTTTCTAAGTCTTGAATCCAAACAAATTTTTAAAGCTCATCAATTAGAGAACTCTTCTTTCTTTATGGCTGCTTTTATCTCGGCTGATGGAGGAGTTGCATCAGCTGCTTTTTGTGAAATTTGCACTACATATAAAAACTGCAGTGAATATGTGTGGACCTCCTACCAGTGTTTGAAGTACTGCTGCCCACTGAATTGTAACATGCTAAACATAAATCTAAATTGCAGAGGGTGGGAGCGGTTTCACTGCCCCAGTACTGTGTCTGCTGTTGCTTTGATCATAAACCTCAATGAGCTCTTTAGCACTGCTGCATAATCCTGCTGGGTTTCTCCTGTAAATACTGACTAAGAAAGCAAGCAAGAACACATCTATCACTTAACCTAACTGCGAAAGTCATAATAGTGTCCGTTAAATATAATCTTCAATGGGAAAAACCTTCACACAGGGTTTTATTTTGGCTTCATTTTCAAGAGGTCTCACTGGCACGCTCAAGGGGTAAATCGTAAAAGTAGCTGGGGTCTCTATAACACCAGTGCAAACTGGATTTTAGATGCATATGTTCACACCAATATCAATAATAAATTGTAAGATTGAATAGATGCTTCACTTAAATTATTACTCCAGATTCATTTGGATAAAAACATTTACTGTATGTCCACAAATACAATCCATAACCACCGAACTGCACAATAGAGGCAATAGGGAGAGCACATTGGTTCGAACATGATGATAATCATTGCGACCTGTCCGGTCGCATAGCCTCTCACCCTATGGTAGCTGGGATAGGCTATATAAATTATATAAATTACATATGCATTTCTATTAGGCCTATAAGCACGAGGCTTTACTGTTCTCTGTTTTAGGTTAGAGATAAATAAAGGGGTTTTAAAATTTACCGCAGAAAAAAAAAAGACTGCTTTTTACTACAGACCACTGGTACAGAACATGAGAAGATGTTTCCTGAAATCACAGCCTTAATTGTTTAATTTAATTATTCACAATTACATGTCAAATGGCACCTCAACTGTAATTACAAGGAGAGTGCTACTGTGATGTGTTCATGGTGAAAAGGTAGTTATAGGAAAGTGGGGATGGGGTGGGGTTATGTAATTGAGGGATGTTGTAATTCTGTAATTTTGTGCCACTGCAACAAATGGAGCAAACACAGTCGTACTCTCATCTTGTCAATTTGTTGGCATTTCCACATGGTTAGTAATTTCTGGCTCAAAAGGAAACTGCCAAAGGGGTCGAATTGGCAGAGCTGATGTTATGCAAGCATCACTTTGGCAAAGCACAAAAACAAACTCTAAATTTGCCTCCAAAGCAGCCTAAGGTGCATGCAACAAAACGAACACCTAACTATAACACCGTGATGATACAAGCACAGTGAACAATGTCACTGTGCAGACAAAAGTTATCAAAAATAAACCCCTATACCTTCACACCTATTAGAAAGCCCTGAATTAACTGCTGAAACAATGGAAGAAATCAGTTTCAGTGTGTGTACTTGCCAGGATTTATCTTTAAACTCAAAGATAACTGGCTCAAAGAAAAACGGAGATGTGGTAGTTACCTCCAAAATGCATTAGGAAAAAAATCTTTTAGTGATGTACCAAAACCTAGAGGAATGAGTAAAAGTAAGTAATACAACTCCACACATCCAGTCCCAGAAAAGCCCCCATATTTTACAGCCTTGGATCCGACACAAACCTGTACGAGATAAAGAACAGTAATGTGGTATGGGGAGAGTGCTGGGGGTCTCTGATTAATGAAATTGCGCTCTGCTTAAGGCCTTTTTATGTTTCATGTAGCCACATAAAGCATCAGGAAAGACACTATGCTTGCCTGCAGCGATATGTAAGGCTTTTGTAACTCAAGGGTGCAAAGGTGGGACAGAGTTGTGCCTTGTGTAAGACTGAAATATTTGACCTACCTCAAATTACACGTTTGGTTTTGAAGGTCAAGGGATGACTGATCTTCTTGTTTGTCCGTATTACATTGTCTTACAGGAGATAATAATGGGTGGCCCCATCTTTTCGACAAGTATTTTGGAATGCCGAGCCATAATGCCAGGACCAAGTCCAACGTATGCTGTGAGTACTTGTGCACACTCGTGAGGAAAAATGTGAATTTGCATCATGAAAGAAAGTTTTCATTCTAAACGTTTGTCAAAAACAAATAATTTAAGGGTAATGTTGATTATATGTCAAGTTTGCATTCATTTACTTGGTTATTTCATAGGAAAACCCTTCAGGCTCTTTCATTCATTTCATTCTAATAATAAAATATTTTCAGGGGAAAGCTAAATTTATGCTTGATGCATGGAGTTAATAATAGAACCTGCCAAAGCACTAGATTTGATTTTCTGTTTATCATTAGACAAACACTTCAAGGAAATGCATGTGCTTTCATCACATTGTTTGCCTTCTGTTTTTCGCTTGAATGACATCCCCCCCTACTGCACATGTCATGCAGTAGGGGGGGGGTCCTAGGTGTGTCTTTCTGGTGCCACTGAAATGTTTACAGTATGTTTTGTTACTGTGGTAAAAAGCAAAAGAGCTGGCGTTCAAAGCAAGCCTGTTTAATGTTGTATTCACTTTGAGCAATCTCCACCAGCCTCAAAAACCTTTTTGAAGAGAACACAAGCACTTCTTTTTCCCTGCGCTAACTCTAAAGCCCATGCATCCATGCAGCCCATACTTTGAGTGTATTGTCAAAAATTTCATCTTCGCATTTTCTTTTGGAGCTTTTTCTTCTGTAAATACAGATTTGTTAAGTCACAGTAACCTTTTGACAACCCAGTCAAATCAACAGGGGGGGGTAACAGCAGCAAGATGTAAAAGCAAGATTAAAGAACAATAGCAAATACCATTTGAAGTTTGATACCTCAGGAGAGGATCTCCGAGTGCCTCGCATCGTTTCTTTTGTTTGTCTGCAATGATGTTAGATGTAAGAGAACAACGTGAGCTAAGAAAACGGCCAAAAGCTTGAATCGTACACCTGGTGTGCTCTGCCAACAGTTTCTTGAAAGCAGGCACAAACGTACACAGTGTAGACAATGTTTTATTTCTCAGAATAAAAGTAATAAAGTGACAATTGTGCAGCTTATAAAGTACAAAATATGAAATTGTGACATCTATAGAAAGCATATTTTCTCAGTTTAAAAAGAATGGTAAAGTATTTTATGAAAATCCAAGATGAAGACATGAACTTAGCACTCAGCTGTTTTTGCTGGCAAATTTCTAACTTAAAACAAACACCAAGCAGGTTAGGAGCTAAAAGGCTCAAAGGCAACACACAGAAACATGAGAAGACACACTGCAAGCAGGGAGCCATTGACAAAAATACGACAAAGAACAGGAGGAGGACACAGACACGTGAGGTAATCAGGGAGATGGGACACGCCAAGGAGCACAGCTGAGTTGATTCTAACTAATGAGACAGAGGAAGCAAAGATGCAAAGGACTGCCAAAATAAAACAGGAAGTGGACATGGAGGTAGAAGCGCAGAATTGACACAACACAAGGAGAGAAACAAGCCAGGAACTGCGATTCAAAGACATTTCAAAACCCATGATATCTAAAACTTTTTTTTTCTCTTTTCTTAAATGGCAAAGGCAAATCTCCACGGTATGGCTAACAAAATGTGTATACCAGTCTTTTTTGAATGTTGCTTTGGAACGATATCTGTTTATTTAGACTTAGACTTGCCCGTATTTTTTGCCGATGTTCTCTCGTGCTATTCCATACATTTACTGAAAACTAAACAATTGTATGCATTTTGACAGCTGTAACTTTTAAGAATTATTTGTGTTGTCAGAACTGTTTTATTTAACGATCAATCATGCATGCATGGCCAAGTCTGTTTTTCTAATAACTAGCTGTCTGTTCTATAAGTAACAAAGCCCTAAGAACAAAAGAAAATCATCAAGTGCGGATTTTAGCCGTCCAATTTGGCTTTTTCTTTTCTCATTATATGCAGTTCATGCTTTCAGCTCATGCGTTTCACTCTGCCTGTTGTTTCAAAGCTATGTATTTTCCACACTGTGCTCGCCGACAACCAGAGTATTTTCTGTTCTCCAAAGAGCTTTCGAATGTGTAGCATCAAGACTCCACATAACTCTATATGTCCAAAAATGAAGTCTAGAAGGTTTAGCTGCTTTGGAGAGAGAGAATCACTAGAATGATAGCTAACATGACAGCTAATTAAAGATGCACTAACTGGTGCCTGGTCCGTCAGCCTCCCATATGACTGATTATGTCATGCATGTGCAACCTGTGCACAGCAGTACAGGCAAATACTCACATGCACACTCAAAGCCACTTGCTGATATGATGCTAACATGGAAATGTACTGTAGAAACTCTTCACTGTGAGTGAAGACACAGAGTTTTTTTGGCAATAACAAAAAACCTAATAAGACAGTTAAATTACCCAGCTGAAAATGGACAAGGATTTGAAAGCAGTTACAAGGAAAATTTTGGAGATGAGTAAATAAGAGAAAAGGGCCAATGTTCTGTCAATATTCTGACCTGTGCTACATAGCCATTGATAGAGGAAGACTGATCATATTTAAGATCGAAGCATTAGTTAATGATGTGATTTCTTTGAGCCGTCTTATAGGAACTCAGAAAGATCCATTGGAGAGGAAGATCTGAATAAATATCAGTAGTACTGAAAGAAGCTGTATGTAAAGATACTTCTATGAGATGGTTATGAATAATTTTTTTTTCTAATGGTTAAAATTTTATTTGTGAAGAAATTCATGAATTCATTACCAGATAAGTTTAAAGGAATACTCAGCTCAGCGCACTCTTTCTCAGCCTGGCTACACTCTGAGAAGAAACCTGCGGTTGGTCTTATTTTCTTCAATCAGTGATGAATAGTAAGATGTCCTCGCTTCACAGAGGGCTTTTTTTATAGAGCAACAAACTTTTTTTCCAGGCTAAATCAGTGAGACACCATTTCCTTTCCATATTGTACAGTGCGGAAAATAAGGATGTTATACACTGCCTTTTTTTCCAAGTTTTCCCACCTACAAAGAATGGAGAGGTCTGCAATTTTTTTTTGTAGCTACACTTCAACTGTGAGAGACAGAATTAAAAAAAATCAAGAAAATCACATTGTATGATTTTTAAATAATTTGCATTTTATTGCATGAAATAAGTATTTGATCACCTACCAACCAGCAAGAATTCTGGCTCTTACAGGCTTGTTAGTTTTTCTTTAAGAAGCCCTCAGATTCTGCACTAATTACATGTATTAATTGCACCTGTTTGAACTGGTTACCTGTATAAAAAAAAACCACCTGTCAACACACTCAATTAATCACACTCCAACCTGTCCACCATGACCAAGAACAAAGAGCTGTCTACGGACACCAGGAACGAAATTGTAGACCTCCACAAGGCTGGGATGGGCTACAGGACAATAGGCAAGCAGCTTGGTGAGAAGGCAGCAAGTGTTGGCGTAATTATTAGAAAATGGAAGAAACACAAGATGACCATCAATCTTCCTGACCATTAGTAACACACTACGCTGTCATGTATCAAAATCCTGCAGGGCACGCAAGGTCCCTCTGCCCCAGCAAATGTCCAGGCCCGTTTGAAGTTCACCAGTAACCATCTGGATGATCCAGAGGAGGCATGGGAGATGGTCATGCAGTCAGATGAGACCAAAATAGAGCTTTTTGATAACGACTGCACTCATCATATTTGGAGGAAGAAGAAGAATGAGTACAACCCCAAGAACACCATCCCAACCGTGAAGCATGGTGGTGGAAACATTATACTTTGGGGGTGGTTTTCTGCAAAGGGAACAGGACGACTGCACTGTATTGAAGGGAGGATGGATGGGGTCATGTATCGTTAGATTCTGGCCAACAACCTCCTTCCCTCAGTAAGAACATTGAAGATGGGTCGTGGCTGGGTCTTCCAGCATAACAATGACCTGAAACACACAACCAGGGCAACTAAGGCTTGACTCCGTAGGTAGCATTTCAAGGTCCTGGAGTGGCCTAGCCAGTCTCCAGACCTGAACCCAATAGAAAAGCTTTGGAGGGAGATGAAACTCAATGTTGCCCAGTGACAGCCCCGAAACCTCAAAGATCTGGAGAAGATCTGTATGGAGGAGTGGGCCAAAATCCTGCTGCGGTGTGCAAACTTGGTCAAGAACTACAGGAAACATCTGACCTCTGTAATTGCAAACAAAGGTTTCTGTACCAAAATATTAAGTTCTGTTTTTCTATTGTATCAAATACTTATTTCATGCAATAAAATGCAAATTAATTATTTAAAAATCATACAATGTGATTTGCTGGATCTTTTTTTTTTTAGTCTCTCACAGTTGATGTGTACCTACGGTAAAAATTACATACCTCTCCATTGTTTGTAGGTGGAAAAACTCGGCAGTGTATCAAATACCTATTTTCCCCACTACATATATAGATCTCAACATATCTATCATGTCTCCACAGATTTGACAGTTCTGTCATGGTGATGAAGCCTCAAGTATAATTTGAAGTCTACACCTAATGTTTACATGTATCCAGGAATAGAGCTGGATGCAGACAATTCATGTGAACAGTGGGATTAAATATATTATAAAATGTGGAATAATAAGTAAGTACAACATTATTGTTGTGCAAACGCATTTCTCTCTGTTGATTTAAGCTCTAACATGGCAAACATATCAGTGATTTTAAAATTCCTTTCCATTAGGATTCCCAGCAGCTAAAATCTCAGTTCCCTGCAGTTATGCCTTCTGTTTTTGCTCTTGCACCTTTGGCTATTAGTTGTAACTCAGTGTGGGATGAAATGTTATGTCACTGCCGCACTTCAGAAGCTGTTAACAGCTCACAAATTTAGTACTTAAAAAAAAACAACTTTCATTTATCAAGCCTTTATTCAGAACTTGATAGCAGATGTCCTTTAACTTCTACTACTTTTATTTCCAGCTATGGTGCAAATCACAAGTTGAGGCCACTTAGCAGCTCACATGATCTGCTGTATTAAAATGGTTAGACATATCAAGTTTTTACAGTTTTTGCTTATTGTGTATGGCAACAATGGTTTAGAAACATATTCATAAATAACCTTTTACTCATAAATGCCATATGCAGTGTATAATTCTATGTTTAAATAATGTTGATAATAATTTATTTTGATATTATTGGGTTGTCTTGTTATTTCATGACAAATAAAGCAGATATAATCAATCCTTCCAAAGATAAACACTTCTGCTAACAGAAGACACCAGATGCTCAGTAGCAGGTCAAAGCATAACATCAACAGCTGAATACGTTCTTAAAAAGAATGAATACCCCTGATGAGAAGAGTTGAGTGTGGGGAAGTAGAGAAACAGCTCATGAGCCAAAGCATACCACATTATCTGTTAAACACGGTGCAGGCAGAGTTATTGCGTGGACATGTATGGCTGCCGGTGGAACCAGGTCACTCCTGTTTATCGATGATGTGACTGCTGATAGACGTGGCAGAATGAATTCTGAAGTGTGCAGGGCTCTACTCACTGCTCAGATTCAGCCAAGTGCTGCAAAACTGATCAGACTACGCTTCACAGTCGAAATGGATAATGACCCAAAGCATGGTGCAAAAGCAACTCAAGAGTTTTTCAAGGCAAGGAAATGGGATAATCTTTAGTGGCAACCAGTCTGAACCTAATAGAGCATGCTTTTCAGTTATTAAATACAAAACTGAAAGCAGAAAGACCCACAGACAGCAGCAACTGAATGCAGCTGCAGGAAAGGCCTGGCAGAGCATCTCAAGGGAGGAAACAGCATCTGGTGATGTCTGTGGGTTCTAGACTTCAGGCAGTCACTGAATTTTTTTATAAAACTCCTTGAATTAAAGCTGAAAGTCTTTACTTTCATATTTGTTTGCCCTTGTCAAACAATTAATGTATCTAATTATATAATGTAGGACAATAACAAGCCTGTTTTTCCAGCTGCATAATAATTCAGCTACCCTCTTTTGAATAATTTAGATCAGATTTGCCACTCTGTCTCCCTGTCCACTTGATCCAGAGAGCACTGTTTCAGGGTTGTGCGCAGAGCAACCCAAGGCCTTGTGAATATCTTCAGACAAATCTGATGTTTCCCAGCGTGTTTCAGTCCAGAGCATTGTGTCAAGTGTTCGTAATGTGCCTATAGATGGGCTTAACTACTGGGAACTGTTCTTCCTCAACAAAGATGATATTTCACATCCGAGTACACAGTTAGTAAAGCAAAGCCACAATCTAAACTGTTGCACCAGCACATAGCTACATTAAAATAATGACAGTGTGCTTCATATTTTTATCAGTTATTATAATTTCTTTTTTAATCATTTGCAGACCCATTGGAAAGGTGTCATTTATGCATAAGGATATGAGGGCCGTAATTAGACTTTAATTGTTTTCAAAGACATTGCCACAATTACTGCAATTATAGAGCAGAAGTAAACAAATTACTCTAGCAAGGTTTCCTTCCAAATTAGATGTTTTTGCGTGTGTTGACAGAAATCAAAATGCAATATGGGGCAAAATGTCAAAGGAAACAGCTGTACTGAATGAGTCATGGCATATATAGTGACTTACAGTGAACATCAACTAAAGATTCTCCTCTGCTGAAGTGACAATGGCCAGAATAAAACATCAGTTCTGCATGGTGCGATGACGAGACTGTAATACAAACAAAGATGAACACCACTGGCCATCTTATTAGCCACTTTTTTTCACATTTAGAGGCTTGAATCACTCTGAATTTACACAACTTTGTATTTGCTCTCTTCTTTTAAGTTTGTGATTTGCTTTATATAAAAGTAAGACATACAGTACCAACTGTGACCTCATTCATGGACTACTGCACAAGTCATCTTATTTGATAGAGAAGGGTATAAAAAGGCTCCATATTGCACAAACACCAGATGCAAGGTCAAAAGATTCAGGGGTTTAGATTCAATTCAATTCAATTCAATTTTATTTATATAGCGCCAAATCACAACAAACAGTCGCCTCAAGGCGCTTTGTATTGTGGGTAAAGACCCTACAATAACACAGAGAAAACCCAACAGTCAATACG